>OX336380.1:38268786-38868786 GCA_946902895.1 Fragum fragum
AGTTCTAATGAAATATTTCTTTTAGGGGGTCTGGTTTTTTTCCGGATATTTGAATATGTATCATAAATAGATAGATTATGAAATTCATCTTTGATTGCGTGTGTATTGCGTATCAAAAGTTCTTTGATAATTTTTGTCCTATTATTTTTATGTCTCCCTGATTTAACTCGACAAAATGTTACGAAATTCTGAACTTTTTAATAGAAGTATAGTAGACTATTTCAATAGCTTTCAAATGAGTATTTTGGTGAAAATAATCAACCAACCTTGGTTTGAAGATTTCACAAGAAATCTTACGATTGACACAGAATGTGCAGGGTGGCCAGATTTAAAACTTCTTGTGACAGTTCTGTAGAAAAGGACCACCCGAAAGCCCTATGAGACAAATATTTAAGGTTTGTCATATTCAGCAGAGGTCAATTAGGTTCATAATTAGTGCAGTCTGATAATAAACTCGTCTCAGTTCTAATCCCTGTCTGTCTGTCTCTATCATATTTTTTGTTTGAGCTTAGTTACAGACCACATCGATAATCAAAATAAACTAATAATAATAGTAGAAATAAGGCAAATATTGTAACAATCATTATAAAAATGTTTATCGCGCTAGACCTGGATTGAGATGGGTTATGGTAGAGAAATTATCTTAGTCGAAAGTGCTACATACCTGACTTAGAACCAGACTTCGGTTAACGGCCCTTTTACGACCCTGCAGGTAATTAAAATTGAATCAATTATTTCGAGAAGCCATCTAGCTAATCGCTGCCGACTTTTAATGAGATGTTAACGGACATATAGCTAGATAGGATCTTTTGGCTGGAGTTTCTGAAAGTGGACTTTTGGTACTTACTTTTCTTGGCATGGAAATGCTGTCAAATAAAAGGGCTGAAAGCACTGATAGAACTTTTTGTTTAGAAATCAATATTTCGTTTAGAAACCAACTTCATAAACAACTCTGGCAGGAAAAGTACAAGCGGGAGGTGTAAACTAAGATCAGTCTGCACCTAAGTGCAGTCTGATCTTAGTCTACACCTCCTGCCAAAACCGGAATATTCCGGGTTCAGCATGACTGGGTTAATATGTGTCACTCATCTTTCGAAATGTGCATTGCTTTGAAGTAGAAAAAGAAAAACCTATGGAATTCAGGAAAGGCCGCACTTTATCTTAATGTCTTTCAATCGATTTCCAAACGACAAAATTTAGTGTGTTTAATTTGAAAAATTAAGGACTGAATATGATAGAAAAATGTGGAAAAGGAGAAATGGCTTTGCTACAGGCCATTTCCTCCTTCCCCTAATGTTTTCCTTAATATAATTTTATATGGGCGCCGAAAGGCGTTATTGCCTGGTGACGGGCTAAGAGCAGAGGTTTAGCCGAAAACCGGCAAATATCCTTTCTACATTTGTCTCTCACCGATGGGTGGATAATCGTAAACTTAAGTGGGATAGCAGCTAGAGGCTAGGGAAGGTTGTAGTGATAGTACTGGTGTGAGAAATACCAGGAATCCATTGTAATGTGCTCCAGCCGCCGCGATATGACTGAAATACTGTTTAAAGAGGCGTTAAACCCCATTCAATCAATCATTAGCAGAAAACAGAACTCTACTAATTACTATTTTTTCTTACTTTTTTTTATTTATTTATTTTTATTTATCTGTTTGTATTTTTACGAACACCAGCGGCGATTCGTCAATTATTGATTTATAAAAACACTTTTCAGCGCATTCTCGTGACACACTAGAAACCACTTGATTGACCACATATCTTATCATCCATGAGGCTTTATTTTCCGATATGTCCGTAGATGGATTTTGCCAGGTGCTTTTTATAAGCCTTATTTGCGAAATCAAAACGTCAAATGATAATAAATTTCAACCCTAAAAAAAGATCATTTTCAATGCGCACATACCGCGAATACTTTGTCACATATATGTTGTACTTGAGTAAAAACCAATATTGAGGTGACCATAAAAGGCCTCCGTACAGTTTTCATGAGATCTTGTTTCGGTTCAATAATTTCTTTAACTGTTATACAAAAATGTCGGACTAAACAGGGACAAGTTTGGGTGTATACTGTGGGCTTATTTCGGGTGCGTGGAACGTTATAGTACAATTGAACCCGTTTTTCGACTTAGCTTGGAAAATTTGTTACAAACTATTTCAGTGGCTTTCTTTGGCTCTTCGTAAACGCATAAATCAGGGCAAGCTGTTGCATCGATTACCTTGCTTTTTACAGGTGAGTTGATTTAACCTTCACTGATATAGGTTTGGTTTATATTACGTTAAATCAATTTAAATCATTACCAGACGACACATTTTAGACTTGTCCAAATTTAAGAATGTTGCAGACGACAATGTTAAGCTGAGACAATTCTACATAATCATTGTCTTTTCGTGTAAAAAATAATGTTGGTAACGAAGAAATTGCTTCTTTCCCTTTCATTTTCAATGATATTACCAAGAGCTTTATTCTTGAAGGGCGTAAAAAGCGGAATTGTTTGGGAATTTGTTAATCATCCTCGACATGGACCCGCTATGTTGTCGTTATTCATTAGAATCGCCTCATTGAAACGATTTCCATGATTTATCGAAACTAACAGGGTTTCTTGGATTAGCTGTCTACCACTCTGTGCAGAAAAAAATAGCTTTGAAAATATTATGGGGAAAGAAGACATCGCTCGTGACTCATAAATTCTCATCTTCTCACTTAATTTCTAACCCAATTCTTCGCGTTTTCAAAATCCCTTCGTGTTGTCTTCGGCAAACTCTTCGAATTTGGAGCAGTTTGGGATATTGTCGTCTGGTTATTGGCTAGAAGGATTTGTTTTGAATTCAAAATTGACATGACAGCATTGACGTGACAAAGTCATTGTGCTTGGTCTATTTATTTACGTTTAGTAATTCTTATTTTATCTATGTCTAACCATTCCCGTTTTCATTTACTGTATCACAATATCTTTCGACCCACCGTCAAAATCATAACGTGGCGACCCAAAACCTCCCAACTACAACTTAACTAAGGGTTGCTGGCCACGCCCAATGAGCTCCGACAGTCTGTCTATTTCCGGTGTATATTTATCGTCGCTACCGTAGCACATACCCAATATGAGCGATGCCCCCTGAAGACGGTTAGTTGTTATGGGGGATGGTGCAAGGGTACAAGACGAAACTGCTGCGAGCTCCGACTGGTTCTGTAACGTGCTCGGTGGATAGCAAGGCCACACGGGGCCTCGGTTTAATGTCTCATCCGACAGAAAATTAGTTTGTTAGTTGATATGGTCAGCCCAGGGCTCGAACCCGTGATCTTGAGGTTTGAAGTCAAGTGCCCTACCAACTAAGTTAATCGGCCTGACTCACAGGAAGTTCCACTTCGATATAAAACAGCGTCAATCTTCAAAATATAGGGCCAATAACAAGTAACAAAGGTAAAATGATTGGCTAACGTTGTAACTACAGCCTGATTGTAGCGTTGCTACGACGTGTATGTCGCCAAACTAACTAGAATGGGTTGTACCGGTAACGCAGAGATTACAGACGCCGGACATTGCAGCGCTAGGCGGCGTTGCCGTATCCGCGTTGGTTCGGGTACCGTAAGAGTTTACTAAAACGCTTGAAATAATTGTCGATCAATGTTGGAGTTCAAAGTTCACCACGGTCAAAAATGAATGACTTCGTCAATCGGTTGTTTGATTGATCCGTGATCCGTCGATTTCAGCTGTAGTTACCACGTTTCGGATTTTACCCTAGAAGTAAACATAATGAGCAGGATGAGAATTGCACTTAAACATTACACATCCCCGAATTATGACGCTTTTAAACGCCCAAAGAAAAAAATCTCTGGAAAAACATTGTGGAAAATGAAGAAATTGCTAGTCACAAGCAATTTCTTCATTATCAACAATGTTTTACAGAAAAATCTTGAATTTCACAATCTTTAAAATGTCGTCTACAACTCCTTTCAATTTGAACCAGTCTGTATTTTTGTCGTTTGATAATGCATTAACGGTCAGGTTGTACACGCATTTTCCTTGAGCCAAGATTTTCTTCCTATAAAAGAGACAGATCATTCTTTTACAAGATGACAAATGTTGGACTAGTCCTAGTTCAAGTAAGTAGAGTAAGGTTGCAGACGGCACCATAAAGTGATTGTTGACTGAAAATCAATTACAATAAAGGGCAAAAAACATATTAAGAACTGGAGAAAACGTTTATAACAAGCAATTTCTCCTTTTCCCACAATGTGCATAGCCGTGTCGGAAATCTTGCTCGTCGTCTTAACTTGCGCACATCGTCTAATGTCATATAATGCTAGATTGATTGATTGAATGGGGTTTAACGCCATTTTTTACAGTATTTCAGACATATCGCGTCGACTGGAGCGCCTAACAATGGATTCCTGGTATATCTCACACCAGTACTACCGCTACATCCTTTACTAACCTCCAGCTGATATCCCACTTAAGTTTACGATTACCCACTCATTGGTGAGCGACTAATGTCGGAAAGAATATGTGCGCCGCCTTGTTTCGAACCCATTACATCCCATGATTGAAGATTGGGAGTCTTATGCGCTACCAACTGCGCTATGACGGCGGCCATATAACGCTAGAAAAATGGCGACGAATCGTAAGAGTAAAACACCATCTTAAATAAGCTATCCATACCGAATACAAAGCAAGAATTTTCTTGATTTTGTAGCCACATTTATCTTTTTCATTTTTGGATCTACATTTCACAACATTCCTCTGACCAGTGCACAGGTTTAGCCGACATAAATGGCGTCAACGGTGTAGCTTTTTATGACCTGTTTGTTGAATCTTACGGAATTTTTGACAAAGATTAGATGTCTTATACAAAAGTGAAATGGTCGATAAATTCAGTCGTATATTGATTTTTGTGTACATGCGATATGTCGCCAAAATTTCTACTTCAAATCTTTAGTGCGCAGCACTGTATATCAAGGCTACTTTTATTCATTGCGTCAAAATACGGGGATGTGTGGTAATGGATTATGATCAAAGCAACACTCTAATTTATCCTTGTAATCTCTCTATATTAACACATAAAAGATCGATGGTTCGCACAAAAATATGAGTGAACAACAAGGAAAAAAAATCTTGATTTCGTTTTGCAGTTACAATATTGAATGGTTCAACTTATAATTCTCAAGTGAAACTGTTCGTGGTTTCAAATAGTACATTAATCAGGTGTGACACGTAACGCGAAAAAAAAAGGGAATGAATGATTTCCATGCCTTTACCCAATTGCGATAATCTCTGTCTGTTTTATAGCAGGCAATGTTTTTCACCAATTCAATCAATACAACATGACGACATTACACATGCATTTTTTATGTTTATATTCATAAGGTAAACCAAGTGATATTCGTATACATCCTAGATTTTATCATCCCACATCGAAGACTTTCGTAGAGGAAATTGTTTTTTTTTGCGATTTCCGTCTTTCGTGCGTCCGTCCATCCGACCGGATCGATATCTCGGTAATATCCAGCCAAATATAATACTAAACTGTATATACATGATTTTCTACTTACCACCCGCCCCCAAACATATTCTATATTGAATCTTAAGGTAACCTTTACGAGGTTGAGCGAGTCGGTATTGCGTAGTACTCCGAGTAAATGGATCCCGGGTTCGGGCCCCGGCCGCGGCAAATATTCTTTCCGACTTTTGCCTCTCACCAATGGGTAGATAATCATAAACCTAAGTGGAATGAGCAGCTGGAGACTCGGAAAGTGTGAAGTGGTAGTACTTGTGTGAGAAATACCAGAAATCTATTCTTAGTTGCTCCAGCCGCCGCGATCTGACTGAAATACTATTAAAATGGCGTTAAACCCCATTTAATCAATAAAACCTCATATAACACAACACCCGATAAATATCGCTTCGATTTAGACGTTGATTTATCAGTAGCCCGAAGTTTAAAATGTCGAGAGTAGCAGACCCTCGAAGAATGACGATGGTCAAACAAGTATGATTTGGTTGAAATATTTACCAAAAGTCTAAATCCCCGGAGTACGACAGTTTGAATGCTTATGTTCAGTGTCGTAAATTGATGTACTGGACCCTCTTGTTTTCGGGGTTTGAACAAAATGGAGACTCGCTATTAGAAAATTGGCGACTTCTCATGGAAAACAACAAACCAGTGTGCATGACTATGTAAATAGTTTAAGATAAAACATATAGGTTAACGTTTTGGTATGGAAGATGACGTGTATTTTGTCAGTACAAAGTAGCAAGTTTTTTTTAACAATACCGGGGCATATATAACATTTCCGTACTGTTTCTTGGTGTTCACTTGAAAGAAAAAATAGTCAGGAAAATACATAAATATTCTCCATTATATGTAGAAACTCCACAGAGTACAAAGATGGTGAATTCTCTTACCGTGGAAATGAACTAATTTGTCTTTTTCCGCCTCGGGTGGTAGCAAGTTCCGGAGTCACTGTTATGCGGTGATACATGCTTATTCAAAACAACAATTCGACGACTTGAAACCGCTTTCATTCAATTAATCCTTTCCTGTTCAATCCCTGGTTTTTACGTCCAAGTGATTTTATAGTTGAGAAAACATAGTGAGAAAAAAAAGAAATTGCTTGTAACAAGCAATTTCTTCTTTTCCCACAATATTTTCTACCCCTTAGGTTGGTTACTGTTCAAATTACACTCACTTTTATTTGCTGTCTGCAACTTCTTTCAAATTGGACTAGACTAAAATTTTGAAAAAAAAAACAGGAAAGGGTTAATTGGAACGATTTGTTAAGATGCGACTGTGGTGTCCTTGGTCGAGAGGTAGAGCGTCGGCTTCCCGATCAAGAGGTCCCTAGTTCGATTCCCGGGAGCAGCTATCGATCTTGGTTCATTCAATGGTCCACACATTTGGTGCGAGTTGTGTATTCTCCAGGAAGCACAATCGAGAGGGATTAATCTAAGTTGGAAGAACTTTCCCAATCGATGTAAAATAAATAAGTTTTAACTAAGAAGCGACTGCGTGTAAAACAAAACGGCCACATTAGTGCGATAAGGGTGGAAACAGTAACATTCAGTGTAATTTAATATGCGTTTTGTAAGAAAGTAGTTTGTTTACATTGCCATTCAAAATGAGAACAATTAAACCGAAATTATTTTCGACGTTTCTTTTGTATTATCCCATTGGTATTTCGCAAACCGAACAATCCATTGTTTTAAAAGCAAATAAAATGCTCGTTCTAGGAAATCATTAGCTAATCGTAAGCCATATCAACTAACAAACTAATTGTCTTTCGGATGAGATATTAAACAGAGGCCCAGTGTGACGATGCTATCCATCGAGCACGTTAGAGAACAAGAGGGGGGCTCTCAGCAGTTTCGTCCTGTAACCTTGCACTATCCTTCGTAGCAACTTACCGTCTTCTGGGGGCGTCGCTCATATTGGCATGTGCTACGGTAGCGTCGTTAAACCCTGCCAAGTGAGTTTCTCATTATTTTTCACCTTTTAGATTATCGCTCAAATTATCCACAATGTTTTCTACCCCCCCCCTAAAAAAAAAAAAAAAAAAAAAAAAAAAAAAATCACAGGCTTTAAGTTGTCGGCTGGAACGTCTTTCAATTTGGACAAGTCTAATATTTTGTCGTTTGGTAATGTATTAATATACAGGCAACGCCGGACATTCAATGAAGTATTCAAACCCGTTGATTTAACGTGTCCGTTATTGTCGTCGGCTTAAATCACATTAATTTCCTTTCGGTAATGTAATTGACGGATCGCTAGCCGCGCATACTGAACTCCGACTGAAAGTTCAAATTTTATATTAAACGACGGTATTTTGCAAAAGTCATAGCCAAAACATGTAACAAAAAGGTAAAATGGTTGGTTGGTTTGAGACCTAAGCATCGTAACTACAGCTTATTCTAGCTGTAGTTAAGACGTTAAGGTCGCCAAAGCAATAGAAATGCTTCTCATAAATGTCGGCCAATGCTGGAATTCAAAGTTCACTTCCGGTCTAAATGAATGATTTCATTTGTTGAATTCTTTCTTTAATCAACGGCCGCGGTTAATTAGCACTAGTTAGCTGGTTTAAAAGCATACAAAAGGGTCATTTATCATGTTTTTACTATCGTCTATCCATTAAATTCATTTGCGACCGTTACACTGTTGCAACGTATCGCATAACAATTTATGGCCAGATGAAGCATTGACTTGTCCTCGAAATTTATGATGGATTGAATTTGGTTTAACGCCACTTTTAACAGTATTTTAGTCATATCGCGGCGGCTAGAGCACCTAACAATGGAATCCTGGTATTTCTCACACCAGTACTACCGCTACACCCTTTCCTAGCTTCAAGCTGCTATCCCACTAAGGTTTACGATTATCCAACCATTGGTGAGAGACAAATGTCGGAAAGCATATATGCCGTCGCCGTCGAAATTTATGAAAAGCTCATGAGATGTAAAGTTAAAGATGATTTTTGTAAAAGTTGAACTACGCAAAAACATTGGGTCTGGTTTATGCACCCATTTAAACAGATAAAGCATTTATATTGCATCAGTATTCAAAGAAGTA
The DNA here is from genome assembly GCA_946902895.1 of Fragum fragum. Taxonomy (NCBI): domain Eukaryota; kingdom Metazoa; phylum Mollusca; class Bivalvia; order Cardiida; family Cardiidae; genus Fragum; species Fragum fragum. Next base: position 38,277,348 of record OX336380.1, read on the forward strand.
TCAGTAGTATTTGTAAATAGGGTAGCTAAGGTTAGAGAAACCGAACCAGGATTCGAATGATGTTTCGAATTTGCTTTATATTGAATAAATTTCCCTATTCGATTTACTGTCTTTTACTATATACTTATAAATATTTCTAGTTAAATATTTACATTTGTCAGTAAAAAAATCCGTATCTGAAGGTGTCAAAAACGGTTTTTCATATAAGCCAGTCTAAGATGACGTCATTTTTATCCTAAGATGACGTCATTTTTATCCTGTCGATGACGTTATAAATGTAGTACGAATGAACGTAATCAGAATGGTAAACGAGATAGAAATACATTTTTTTTATTATTTCACCGTATTTATTTAATAATAAAATAGCTATATATTAAGTGGTATGTTTCGTTTACGGTTGCGATACAACATCTTGTATTTGCTTCTCGCTATGGAAGAAAATTCGATATTCCACTCGATCTAGGTATAGGGTTACTTTGCAAATATACAGATAGACGACACATAAAACTGAAATGTGATAAAATGGTAATGAAATGCCGCCAACCAACCATTTTATTGATTGTTTGTTTTGTTTTTGCTGTTACTGTCAGGCTTATCATTCTGCAAATTAATACGATAAAAATTGCTATTTTAAACGAACTTATGGTAGCGACCCGCCAGTTGGTCGGTTGGCGGTTAATGAAATGGACTGTAGGAGCGGAAAGTTCCGGCTTTCAGTTCAATGTTCGAAATACGTTTTAAATGCGATAGGTCGATAAAGTAAACTGGAATATTTCCAGCAGCAAAAAGATTACGAAATGAATAATGAATGACTTTGTATCATGTTTGCATAGTTTTCTCCTTTCACTGGGTGTCATCGATTATCGCTATAGATAACTCGACCAGAAGATCAGAGTAATTTGACGATTCGCTAGCCATGATCTCGATAATTAACGGATCACCAGCTACACCCACTTAATGATTTGGCCCCGCCCACTAGCTACACCCACGCACTTAACACTTTCCCGTTTTTTTTTAAATTTTCCAAATTGAAAGAGGTTGCAATTGGATGCAGTTTTAAATCAAACCATCCTAAGTGGTAGAAAATATTGTGGTAAAAGAAGAAATTGCTTGTTACAAGCAATTTCTTCTTTTACCACAATGATTTCTTGAGTATAAGATCACAGCAACGCAAAATACAGGGTTTGTTCAGGAAAGGGTTAATGATTTGGCCCCGCCCACTGACCCTGGCAGAAAGTTCCATTTAATTTTAAAGGCGTTATTATGGCCAATAGCATGTAACAAAAAAGTAAAATGACAGGTTCGCGACCTTAACGTCGTAACTTGAATAAGCTGTAGTTACGACGTTTATGTCGCCAGACAAACAAATTGCTTCACAAAAAATGCGACCAATGTCGAAGTTCAAAGTTAACTTCCAGTCTAAAGGATTGATTTCATTGGTCAACTAATTATTTGATTGACCTCTGCCATTGGTGATTTGACAATCCTTGTCGCATGAGTCTTGAGGCTAGAAAGAGTGGGTCGGTGGTATGTTACCTAAACCTTGTAACTACAGCTTGAATAATATGTAATTACTAAGTTGTTGTCGCCTAGCGACAATTAGAGATGAGGTATTCTTAAATGTCTTGCCAAGATCGTTAATCAATTTATAGATACTCGCTTCAACTGAGTTGATTCTGTGCGAGGACTGTTTTGCTCTACATACAGTAGGTAAACACCCGGGTTAATTTGCACATAAGTACAATATGTAAGCAAAGTACTGAAAGAACTGTAAGCTAGCAATGCATAGTTTTGTTAAGCATGTTATCACGATAAAAAAACAAAACAAAAAAACCCCAAAAACAAAACACGGTTAAAGTAACACAGGAGTTAACCAATAAAATGTACAACAGGACAAAATCTTTGACTGTTTCAAATTGAAAGAAGTTTCAGACGACAATTTCAAGTTCGTTAAATGTGCGATTTCTTCCCTTGTTGAGTAGAAAACATTGTGGACAATGAAGAAATTGCTTGTGACAAGCAGTTTCTTCATTGTCCACAATGTATTCCAAAGCTTTGCCTTGAGATGCTTAAAGCGGAATTAAGTTGGAATGGGTGAAACAGCATGCTTTTGAAATAGTTCTCTACAATTTGAAAAGAGTTTGCAATATTCCTGAAATACATAAGAACTATTTTATGTCGTAGGCATTCAATGGGTTAAGTGTTTAAGCCTCGAATGGCAGTGCTTTGCCAGCTAAAAGAGAGAGAGAAAAAAAGAAAAATAAGTTGATCTATCAACTCGCGTTTAAGTGTTTTTGCGTTGCCTGAACCTGCACGTGTTTTGTTGTTGTTTGTCGATGGTTGTTTTTTCCTTCTTTGTATGTTTGTTAGCAAATTTAAAGAATTTTCATTTAAGGAATTTCACAAGTATCCGACTTACAGGATATTTTTATACCATTACCAGACGAAAAAATATGAGACTGGTCCAAATTGAAAAGAGTTGCAAACGACACTTTCAATCTCATGAAATTCTGGATTTTTTTACCTTTCGGATACAAAATATTGTGGACAATTAAGATATTGCTTAATACAAACAATGTCTTCATTTTACACAATGTTTTCACAAATGGTTTTCTAGGGGGGCGTCAAAATGCATCGTTGTGTGATATTGGGTTAAAGAATTTCACACAAGTATCTGACTTACTGAATATTTGGACCCATTTCATACACAAGGCTTCCCTTAATGTATTTTGAAATGCATACTAGCGCATGTATCTCATGTATCTGACCTTATTTTGGATTTGTTTCATTTATTTGGCGATTTACTAATATTGACTTAACCCATCACTAGATGAAGCAACTGTAGGCGTCTGCATTTGGTATCAATTCAAATTGAATGTAACTTAAAAAAACAAAAAACAAAAAAAAACATCATTTCAAATATTATGATGCCATCAATAATAGTGTCAATCAATACAAAAAAAAAAAAAAAAAAAAAAAAAAATCAAACAAAATTAAAATACAACAGATGATCTCCAAAATCGTGTCGACGCTTATCAGACTTGGCGAACTAAGCAGGCAGTAAAGATTGTTCTAAATTTCTATCTGACGAGTTTCAATAGACAAATCGCGGCTGACAAAGAAGGAATCAATTGACCAATCAAATTGTTCATTTAGACCGGAAGTGAATTTTAAACTCGGACATTTGCCAACATTTTTGTGAGGCGTTTAAGTTTGGAGACTTAAACATCGAAACTACGGCTAATTAAAGCTGAAGTTTCGAAGTTTATGTCGCCAACCAACCATTTTCACTTTCTTGTTATATTTCAATGTTCATTAAGTTTGGAAAATGACACCATTATTATTGAGGTGGAACTTCCTGTTAACCGTTCCCTGTACAAACCCGGGATTTTACGTGGCTGTGCTTTTATACCTGAGAAAACATTGTGGAAAAAGAAGAAATTGCTTGTAACAAGCAATTTCTCCTTTTCCCACAATATTTCTCTACCACAAAGGATGGATTAATTTCAAATTGCGTCCAAACTGCATTGTCGTCAGCAACTTCTTTCAATTTGGACCAGTCTAAAATTTCAAGTGGGTGGGACAAGCGATCCCAAATAGATAGACGTTTTATCGGTCACGGGAAAGGGGGAATCATCGATGAACATCGTGAAGAATGAAATCGAGATCGGATCAGAAATAAACGTGTCAGGCACGGTTTGACAAGTTTCTGACTCGCTATGCCCTCAACCTCGGGGGTGACGAGTTCGATTAAAGTCATTGGGACATATCTCTCATTAGAATGATAGGTGGCTCGGGTCTGATCTAGCGATTGTACATAGCAATAGGTAGTCATGACTAGGTGCAACGTCCACCACTATATAACATGACTACTATTGAGATTGACGTTAAATACCATACAATGAGTAAAAAAAGAGACAAAATTGCCACAAAACCAGGTTTTCAATTGCTTCACCAAAATCCGCGAGGAATTGAAGGAGTAATTGAGTAGACAAAAAAGAAAAAAAAAAAGAAAGACGAAAAGGCTCCTTTTTGCATGACGCTGCATTCAATCACAAAATGCTCATAGTACGTGCTTAGTTACATTAAGACAAACATTTGTTGAAAATGTCATCAAACCCTCAAGAATTGTAGGCAAAAAGTGAATGATTCTTAATATGTTAGCAAGTTTGACATTGGCCTTGAACTTTGACTTACTTTCTGAATTTTTGAATTAAATCAAAGACCGTTCTTACTGAATAATGATTGGTAATTCCGTTGAAGTCAACGGTTAAGCTTTCAGCAATGACATGAAGGTATCGATGCTTCTGTGATAGTCACATTGCATTGCTATACAATCTGTCAGACACGAGTAAAAACGTTTGTTTGTATTTCCGTTTATTTTTCGTCGCTACCGTAGCCCATGCCCATATGAGCGACGCCCCCAGAAGACGGTTAGTTGTTACGGGGGATAGTGCAAGGATACAGGTCGAAACTACTGAGATCCCCGCCTGGTTCTTAAACGTGCTCGATGGATAGTATCGTCACACGGGGCCTCGGTTTAACATCCGAAAGACAATTAGTTAGATAGTTGATATGGTCAGCCCAGGGCTCGAACCCGTGATCTTGAGGTTTGAAGTCAAGTGATCTACCAACTGAGCTAATCGGGCTGACCGCGACTAAAAATATGCTAGCTGGTACCTTAACAAGCCGCGGCCACAGCACAGTTGGTAGCGCGTAATACTCCGAGTCAAGGGATCCCGGATTCGATCCCCGGCCGCGGCGAATATTCTTTCCGGCTTTTGTCTCTCACCAAAGGGTAGATAATCGTAAGTGGAAGCTCGGAACGGCTGAAGTGGTAGTATTGGTGTGAGAAATACCAGAAATATATTTTTAGGTCCTCCAGCCCCCGCGATATGACTGAAATACTATTAAAATGGCGTTAATCCCCATTCAATCAACCAAGCCTCATATAACACAACACTCGATAAATATCGTTTCGATTTAGACGTTCATGTTATCAGTAGCCCGAAGTTTAAATTGTCGAGATTCGCAGACCATCGTAGAATGACGATGGCTAAACAAGTATGATTTGGTTGAAATATTCACCCAAAAGTGTACTTGTCCTAGGTACGACAGTTTCAGTGTCGTAAATTGACCTACTGGACCCTCTGTTTTTCGGAGTTTTTGCTATTAGAAAATTGGTGACTTATCACGGAAAACAACAAACCAGTGTGCATGACCGTGTAAATAGATTAAGATAAAACCTACAGATTAATGTTTTGGTAGGGAAAATCACGTGTATTTGGCAGCACAAAGTAGCAAGTTTTTTAACAATACCGGGGCATATATAACATTTCCGTACTGGTTCTTGGCGTTCACTTGAAAGCATAATAAGTCAGGAAAACACACAGATATCTCTTACTGTGGACATGAACTAATTTGTTTTTTCGCCGCCTCGGGTGGTAGCAAGTTCCGGAGTCACTGCTACGCAGTGGTACATGCTTATACAAAATAACAATTCAACGACATGAAAACGCTTTCATTTAATTAGCCCTTTCCTGTTCAATCCCTGGTTTTTACGTCCAAGTGATTTTATAGTTGAGAAATTATGTTGAGAAAAGAAGTAATTGCTTGTAACAAGAAATTTCTTCTTTTCCCACAATATATTCCACCCCTTAGGTTCGTTGCTGTTCAAATTACACTCACTTTTAATTGCTGTCTGCAACTTCTTTCAAATTGGACTAAAATTTTGAAAAAACAGAAAAGGGTTAACTGGAACGATTTGTTAAGAAGCGACTGTGGTTTGAGAGGTAGAGCGTCGGCTTCCCGATTAGGAGGTACCGAGTTCGATCCCCGGGAGCGGCTATCGATCTTGGTTCTTTCATTGGCCCACACATTCGGTGCGAGGACGAGAAGAAGCACAATCGAGGGGGATTAATCTAAGTTGGAAGAACTTGTTTCCCAATCGATGTAAAATAAATAAGTTTAAACTAAGAAGCGACTGCATGTAAAACAAAACGGCCACATTAGTGCGATAAAGGTGGAAACAATATCTTTAATATGCGTTTTGTAAGAAAGTAGTTTGTTTACATTGCCATTCAAAATGAGAACAATTAGACCGAAATTATTTTCGACGTTTCTTTTGTATTATCCCATTGGTATTCCGCAAACAGAACAATCCATTGTTTTAAAAGCAAATAAAATGCTCGTTCTAGGAAAACATTAGCTAATCGTAAACCATATCAACTAACAAACTAATTGTCTTTCGGATGAGAAGTTAAACAGAGGCCCAGTGTGACGATGCTATCCATCGAGCACGTTAAATAACTAGGCGGATCTCTCAGCAGTTTCGTCCTGTATCCTTGCAATATCCCCCGTAGCAACTTACCGTCTTCTGGGGGCGTCGCTCTATGGGCATGTGCTACGATAGCGTCGATAAACCCTGCTAAGTGAGTATCTCATTATTTTTCAACTTTAAGATTATCACTCAAAATTCTTAATAATCGGTTGCACCCAGTGTCGCAGAGGTCTGTACAAAGGTGTATAATAAAAACAATTATATATAATAGATGTAGAGTGTTTAACCCAATGTCACTCATTGACGTTTTTAGACGCACTCAAGTATCAAAGCTTTGGAAAACATCGTAATCAGAATGGTAAAGGAGATAGAAATGCTTTTTTTATTGTTTCATCGTATTTATTTAATAGTAAAATAGTTATATAATAAATGGAATATTTCGTTTACGATTGCGATACAACATCTTGTATTTGATTCTCGCTGCTGAAGAAAATTCGATATTCCACTCGATCAAGGTATAGGGTTACTTCGCAAATATACAGATAGACGACACATAAAACTGAAATGTGATAAAATGGTAATGATGTGCCGCCAACCAACCATTTTATTGTTTGTTTGTTTTGTTTTTGCTGTTGCTGTCAGACTGATCATTCTTCAAATTAACACAATAAAATTGCTATTTTATACGAGCTTAGTCAGGGTAGCGCCCCGTCAGTTGGTCGGTTTGCGTTTAATAAAACTGGATTGTAGGTTTTGTTTGTTTGATTTGGGTTTTACGCCGCTTCCAACAATCTCTCAGTTATATCGCGGCGGCTGGAGCACCTAACAAGGGATTCCTGGTATTTCTCACACCAGTACTACCATTACATCCTTTCCTAGCCTCCATTTGCTATCCCACATAGGTCTACGATTATCGAACATTGAACTGGATTGTAGGAGCGGAAAGTTCCGACTTCTAGTTCAATGTTCGAATTAAATTTTAAATGCGATAGGTCGATAAAGTAAACTGGAACATTTCCAGCAGCAAAAAGGTTACGAAATGAATAATGAATGACTTTTGGCAAACGTTCGATCATGTTTGCATAGTTTTCTCTTTTCACTTGATGTCATCGCTTATCTATATAGATAACTCGACTAGAAGATCAGGGTAATTTGACCATTCGCTAGCCATGCCAATTAACGCATCACTAGCTACACCCACTTAATGCGTTGGCCCCGCCCATTGACCCCGGCAGGAAGTTCCATCAAAATTAACGGCGTTATTATGGCCAATAGCTTGTAACACACACACAAAAAAAGTAAAATGACAGGTTGGCGACCTTAACGTCGTAACTTGAATAAGCAGTGGTCACGACGTTTATGTCGCCAGACAAACAAGTTGCTTCGCTAAAATTGCGACCAATGTCGAAGTTCAAAGTTAACTCCCAGTCTAAAGGATTGATTTCATTGGTCAACTAATTATTTGATTGACCCCCGCCATTGGTGATTTGACAATCCTTGTCGCATGAGTCTGGAGGCAATAAAGTGCATTTAGAGAGAGTGGGTCGGTGGTATGTTACCAAAACCTTGTAACTGCAGCTTGAATAACATTTAGTTGTTGTTGTCGCTTACCGATAATTAGAGATGGGATATTCTTGAATGTCTTGCCAAGATCGTTGATCAATTTCTAGATACTCGCTTCAACTGAGTTGATTCTGTGCAATTACTATTTTGCTCTACATGCAGTATGTAAACACCCGGGTTAAATTGCACATAAGTACAATATGTAATCAAAGTAATGAAAGAACTGTAAGGTAGCAAAGCATAGTTTTTTTAAGCATGATATCATGATAAAAAACACGGTTAAAGTAACACAGGAGTTAACCAATAAAATGTACAACAGGACAAAATCTTTGACTGTTTCAAATTGAAAGAAGTTTCAGACGACAGTTTCAAGTTTGTTAAATGTAGAATTTCTTCCCTTGTTGACTAGAAAACATTGTGGACAATGAAGAAATTGCTTGTGACAAGCAATTTCTTCATTGTCCACAATGTATTCCAAAGCTTTCCATTGAGATGGTTAAAAAGCGGAATTAAGTTTGAATTGTTAAAACAGCATGCTTTTGAAATAGTTCTCTACAATTTGAAAAGAGTTTGCAATATTCCTGAAATACATAAGAACTATTTCATGTCGTAGGCATTCAATGGGTTAAGTGGTTAAGCCTCCAATGGCAGTGCTTTGCCAGCTAAAAGAGAGAGAGAGAGAGAGAAAAAAGAAAAATAAGTTGATCTATCGACTGGCGTTTAAGTGCTTTTGCGTTGCTTGAACCTGCACGTGTTTTGTTGTTGTTTGTCGATTGTTGTTTTTTTCCTTCTTTGTATGTTTGTTAGCAAATTTAAAGAATTTTCATTTAAGGAATTTCACAAGTGTCCGACTTACTGGATATTTTTAGACCATAACCAGACAAAAAATAATGAGACTGGTCCAAATTGAAAAGAGTTGCAAACGACACTTTCAAGCTCATGAAATTTTGGATTTTTTTACCTTTCGGATACAAAATATTGTGGACAATTAAGATATTGCTTAATACAAACAATGTCTTCATTTTACACAATGTTTTCACAAATGGTTTTCTTGGGGGGCGTCAAAATGCATCGTTGTGTGATATTGGGTTAAAGAATTTCACACAAGTATCTGACTTACTGAATATTTGGACCCATTTCATACTCGTTCCTTTCCAGTGAGACCTGAGTACATGTATTGAACCGACTTAAACAGAAATCTACGGGGAATAGAAAGTGCCACAAGGCTTCCCTTAATGTATTTTGAAATACATACTAGCGCATGTATCTGGCCTTATTTTGGATTTGTTTCATTTATTTGGCGATTTACTAATATTGACTTAACCCATCACTAGATGAAGCAATTGTAGGCGTCTGCATTTGGTATCAATTCAAATTGAATGTAACTTTTAAAAAAAAACACAAAAAAAACATATCATTTCAAATATTATGATGCCATCAATAACAGTGTTAATCAATACAAAATAAAAAAAAATCAAACAAAATTAAAATACAACAGATGATCTCCAAAATCGTGTTGACGCTTATCAGACTTGGCGAACTAAGCAGGCAGTAAAGATTGTTCTAAATTTCTATCTGACGAGTTTCAATAGACAAATCGCGGCTGACAAAGAAGGAATCAATTGACCAATCAAATTGTTCATTTAGACCGGAAGTGAATTTTAAACTCGGACATTTGCCAACATTTTTGTGAGGCGTTTAAGTTTGGAGACTTAAACATCGAAACTACGGCTAATTAAAGCTGAAGTTTCGAAGTTAATGTCGCCAACCAACCATTTTCACTTTCTTGACCATTAAGTTTGGAAAATGACACCATTATTATTGAGGTGGAACTTCCTGTTAACCGTTTCCTGTACAAACCCGGGATTTTACGTGGCTGTGCTTTTATACTTGAGAAAACATTGTGGAAAAAGAAGAAATTGCTTGTAACAAGCAATTTCTCCTTTTCCCACAATATTTTCTACCACAAAGGATAGTTTAATTTTAAATTGCGTCCAATTTGCAACTTTTTTCAATTTGGACCAGTCTAAAATTTCAAAATCGGAAAAGGGTTAAAGCTCAGTGGGTTGGACAAGCGATCCCAAATAGAAAGACGTTTTATCGGTCACGGGAAAGGGGGAATCATCGATGAACACCGTGAAGAATGAAATCGAGATCGGATCAGAAATAAACGTGTCAGGCACGGTTTGACAAGTTTCTGACTCGCTATGCCCTCAATCTCGGGGGTGACGAGTTCGATTAAAGTCATTGGGACATATATCTCTCACTAGAATGATAGGTGGCTCGGATCTGATCTAGCGATTGTATATAGCAATAGGTAGTCATGACTAGGTGCAACGTCCACCACTATATAACAGAACTACTTTTGAGATTGGCATTAAATCCCATACAATGAGTAAAAAAAGAGACAAAATTGCCACAAAACCAGGTTTTCAATTGCTTCACCAAAATCCGTGAGGAATTGAAGGAGTAATTGAGTAGACAAAAAAGAAAAAAAAAAAAGAAGACGAAAAGGCTCCTTTTTGCATGACGCTGCATTCAATCACAAAATGCTGATAGTACGTGCTAAGTTACATTAAGACAAACATTTGTTAAAAATGTCATCAAACCCTCAAGAATTGTAGGCAAAAAGCGGATGATTCTTAATATGTTAGCAAGTTTGACATTGGCCTTGAACTTTGACTTTCTTTCTGAATTTTTGAATTAAATCAAAGACCGTTCTTACTAAATAATGATTGGTTATTCCGTTGAAGTCAACGGTTAAGCTTTCAGCATTGACATGAAGGTATCGATGTTTCTGTGATATTCACATTGCATTGCTATACAATCTGTCAGACACGAGTAAAAATGTTTGTTTGTTTTTCCGTTTATTTTTCGTCGCTACCGTAGCCCATGCCCATATGAGCGACGCCCCCAGAAGACGGTTAGTTGTTACGGGGGATAGTGCAAGGATACAGGTCGAAACTACTGAGAGCCCCGCCTGGTTCTTAAACGTGCTCGATGGATAGTATCGTCACTCAGGGCCTCGATTTAACGTATCATCCGAAAGACAATTAGTTAGATAGTTGATATGGTCAGCCCAGGGCTCGAACCCGTGATTTTGCGGTTTGAAGTCAAGTGATCTACCAATTGAGCTGACCGAGAGTAAAAATATGCTAGCTGGTACCTTATATAACAGGCCGCGGCCATAGCACAGTGGGTAGCGCGTAGTACTCCGAGTCAAGGGATCCAGGGTTCGATCCCCGGCCGCAACGAATTTTCTTTCCGGCTTTTGTCTCTCACCAATGGGTAGATAATCGTAAGTGGAAGCTCGGAAAGGCTGAAGTGGTAGTATTGGTGTGAGAAATACCAGAAATATATTTTTAGGTCCTCCAGCCGCCGCGATATGACTGAAATACTATTAAAATAGCGTTAAACCCAATTCAAATAAACAAACCTCATATAACACAACACCCGATATATATCGTTTCGATTTAGACGTTCATGTTATCAGTAGTCCGAAGTTTAAATTGTCGAGATTCGCAGACCATCGAAGAATGACGATGGTGGCTCGGATCTGATCATAGCAATAGGTAGTCATGACTAGGTGCAACGTCTACCACTATATAACAGAAATACTTTTGAGATTGGCGTTAAATCCCATACAATGAGTAAATCAAGAGACAAAACTGCCACAAAACCAGGTTTTCAATTGCTTCACCAAAATCCGTGAGGAATTGAAGGAGTAATTGAGTAGTAAAAAAAAACACAAAAAAAACGAAAAGGCTCCTGTTTGCATGACGCTGCATTCAATCACAAAATGCAGATAGTGCGTGCTACGTTACAAAGTGCCATCAAACCCTCAAGAATTGTAGGATTAGTCGCGCATGTTAATGCTCGCCCGGCCGATCGACCGCTCACCCAGCCACCGATATTCATCGAACTATTCACTATATTTTTCTTTCGGTATACCTAGTTAAAAAGGAACAAATGGGCGGGTTGAGAAACGAAATTTTAATTTTAATGACACCTTCGAACAACGAAAATGAGAATATGCGTGAAATTTCCAAACATCACACATGCGAACCGAATAAACCACCTTGTAAAATTCGCGCATAAATTTACCTTTTGTATATAAATATATTATAGTGCCTTCACTAGTGCTTTTTGATACTCGGAAAAAATACTTGACCAATATTCAACCCATTTCCACACAATCTGCTTTTTGTGCTTACAAAAGCTTTGCAGAAAAATGTTGGAAAATGAGAATGGGTGTTGCATTATCCAGAGTGTTTGATATTCAAAAATACATTTTTTTTTTAATTTCATTAGATGGAAATTTTCGTCTGCAGCTGAAATTTGAAAACTGTGCCAGTTTGAAATTGTCGTCTAAAAACGGGTGAATAATTGTCATGGGTGGTTTGGTCTTGAATGGAGCGTATAAATTGTCGACCTACTTGAGCAACAAAAGGTACATATTATACCTAAATAAAATGACCCTTTACCGAATTTCTACCCTTCTGAATACACATAGGTTAGTAAATCTTTGAGATCTATTTAGTGCCTTTTCAAGATTTTCCCTGCTATTTACTTGTCCCAGGACAATGGACCTTGAAGAATGTACTTGTCTGCACGCAGAAAAGCCCATGTAGGACAAGTCGAGCATCGGAATTTTACATGTCTGGTCTACCCTATTATCTTATCAAGTTTTCGTATACTCTTCCAGTCTTTTTGCACCTAGTGCACTGATATGTTATCAAATTCTCCTACGACCAGATCGCAAATGTCAATCAAAGAAACAATCCACTAATCAAATGACTCATTTAGACCGGAAGTTATCCTTTGACATTGGTCTTTTTTTGTGAAGCATGTTGAGTTGGTTACGACGCGAAGGTAGTCAAATTTTCATTTATTTTTATTTTGTTTTTAATAGCTCACTTGAGCACGAAGTGCTCAAGTGAGCTATTGTGATCACCTTTCGTCCTGCGTCCGTCCGGCGTCCGTCGTCCAACGTGCGTCCTCCGTCAACAATTTCTTTAAACGACATCTCCTCCCAAACAACTGGGCCAATTTGAACCAAATTTGGCAGAATTGTTCCTTAGGCGGTCCCCTTTAAAAATTGCTAAAAGAATTGATTTTTTTTAAAATCTCTGGTTGCCATAGAAACAAAAAAGAAATTTCAAAATAACCTTAAAAATCTTCTTCACCTGACCTAGAAGGCGTCGAGCCTTGATACTTTGCATGAAGCATCGGTATATTGATCTCTTTCAAAATAGCTAAATCATGATCCTCGGGATCCCAGGGGAGAGCCCCAGGGGGCAGGGTTTATTTAGAAATAAAGAACTATTTTAAATTATATCTCCTCCCAATCCACTGGGGCACTGCAATCCATTCAAAACTCTGGTTGCCATGGCAACAAAAGTGAAATTTTAGAATAATCTTTAAAAATCTTGTCCTCCTGATCCAGATTGCATAAAGCCTTGATATTTTGCATGAAGCATCAGTATATTAACGTCTAAAGAACGATTTCTAAGTCACATCTCCTCCAAAGCCACTGGCCAATTTGAACTAAATTTGGCAGAAATGTTCCTTAGGGGGGCTCCTTTGAAAATAGCTAAAAGAATTGTAATCTGTTCAAAACTCTGGTTGCCATGGCAAAATGGTGAAATTTTAGAATCATCTTTTAAAATCTTCTTCTCCTGCATGACCCAGAAAGCGAAGAGCCATGAAGATCTCGTCAACTTAAAACTGCTTTGATTTTTGACTGGTCTAATTTTTGTATCATGTGGAAATGGATTTAAGAAAAAAGTCCTTTACCTTTTCCTTATAAAGGATATAAAGAAAAGAGTAAATTCAGTTGACGTTTTGAAAATAATAACTCTAACCATTATATGTAAGACGAGAGCACTGTTTCTCATTGAAGCGTTTTTTAGGCCTTCACTTTTTATAAACACGGGTTATTAACAAGGACATGGTTATGAAATAACGAAATTTTCTCTTTACACTTTCCTGTACGATCCTTGGTTTTTACGTTCTTGTTATTTTATTCTTCAGAAAACACTGTGAATTTCTTCTTTTAGTACTGAAATCCACTTGAAATATTCGTCTCATAACCTTTGAATTTTGATATGTCTAAAATTGGCGAGACAGGAAAGGGTTAACCCGATCCCAGACAATCCTGCACTTTAACGCCGCTCAAGAAGAAAAAACTTGAAAGCATTGTGGAAAATGAAGAAATTGCTTCATTATCCACATATTTTTCAACACAAAAAAAGAAGATATTTTTTTTCGTCACCTCTTTCTACACTATGAAGTCAAAGATTTTTTTATTTCATCAACTAAACAATGGCGATCGCCTGCAACTTCTTTCAGTGTTGTCTGCTTTAAAAGTTAAAGGTTCGAAATTCGTTGAAAGCTTTGGTTGGCTTGGAAACATACGTTAAATTTGGAAAAAGTCTTTTCTAGACCTAGTTGGTATTTAGCATTGAAGAAAAAGAGCTTTATGTATTTTGCTTGATTGCATTAAAGAATAAGGAACGAAGATAATATTTTCATGTTTTCATTGAGGTATGAACCTAAAAAATTAATCACATTAATGTATGAATCCACTTCCCGATTCCATAAAATGTAATAAATTTTAAATGTTAATACCTTAATGAAAACAAAACAAAACAAAAAATGTTTTCTTCATTTCTGAAATAAAACTATTAATGCTAACAAACCAGGTCAACGCCAAACGTCAAGGTCACTTTAGGAAGAGTTATGGTATTGGGTTTTTTGTTTGGTAAATATATAACACATGTAGTATGTTGCAGGTTAGCTAAAAGGCAGTCGTAATTTAACCCCTTCCCACACAGTCCGGCTTTTTTTCGCCACATGCGAAAATAGTTTTGGAAAACATGGTAAACATCAAGAGATTGCTCGTGAGAAGCAATTTATTCATTAGCCACAATGTTTTCTATATTCTAGAAACGATTTTTAAAATTTTACTAACTTAGAATTATCGTCTGCAAATTATTTGAATTTGGGCCAGTCTATTTTTTTTCTTCTGGGAATGGGTTTATCATATGTGACCTAGCAAACGAAAAAGAACCTTAGGTGAAATTCAAATAGTGTTCGATCCTGGTCTGCGGATTACGCATACAGACCAGCGTCGAAACTTTTCGCGTCTGGTAGATTTTCTGTATCAAATATAGTCATTCTACCTTACCTTATGTTGACTATCAAATAGTTGTTTTTTGCATACTGCCTAACTGCCCTTTTCGGGTCATATATGTATTCTAACCCGTTCCATAACAATCCATCTTTTTTATTCCCCTCAAGAAAACACTGTGGAAAATGAAGAAATTGCTTGTATCAAGCAATTTCTTCATTATCTACACCGTGTTTTATCCAAAAGGACGGGGAAAAAACGAAAATCCATCCATTTGAAACTGTCGTCTGCACTTTTTTCACTAAAACTTTGTTATGTGGGAATGGTTTAAGTAATGTGATACGACTTTTTAAGCATGAATACGACTGAATGGTTGATGACTAAAAGTCATTCATTTACCCGAATACGATCTCTACATGCTTGACGGATCGTGTCGGATTTTTAAAAAAGTCTAAATTTAGAAACAAGAATTTTTAGATAGTCACGATCTATGTTGACAAAAACCTGTTCAGTAGTATTTGGATTTCTATTAGAACAGGCGAGCTAGGGTAAATATTGTGCTTGCATAATACAATGTAATATTATATAGTATAATGTAAATAGATATAAATCATCGTTGGGCGTGCAAAATGTCGTAACTACAGCTTGTAAAAAGCTGTAGTTAAGACAGTTTGCATGTCCAACGATGATATATGGATTCGATTTTACAAATTGTAATCGATAGGGAGTCCGGCTGAGCTTATCTTTCAGGATTTTTTTTTTTTTTTTTTGAATAGCAAATGAAAAAGTAGCAAAGATATTTCACAATAGTGATCATTAAGAACGGTGCCTCTTTTTTTCATACGAATTAAAATCAATAAAAATTATCATGCCTCACGTATGGCAAATCTAACATATTGGCTAGTCTCTATTGATAACGATCATTTTTGGCAATGTTGGCATCATTGAACAGTCAAGTATCTGACGGCTAGTCGTCACTTTCAATTGTGACGGGAAATCGTCACAACGTTGTTACATCTGTCAAAACCTCCAACCATCTTTATATTAGTGTCTACATGAAGCATGTGAAAAGCCATTTCTTCGGAATTAAAATTTTGCTTTCTTTTATAGCTAAACACGATCTATGGGTTAAAACGATGACACACATACATTCATAGGGTTTTTAGAATATGCTTTAAATCTTAATGAATATCCTGTAAATAAAAGCGTTATGCAAGTTATCGGCACAACATATGCGCGTAATGCTGTATTGCTTTTTTAGCTAGTAAAGCTTCAGCGAGTGCAAACTGCCACTGGAGGCTTAACCACTAAATTCATTGAATGTCTACGCCATAAAAAGTAGTTCTTTTGTATTAAAGGAATATTGCAAACTCTAATTAAATTGTAGAGAACTCATTCAAAAGCATGCTTTTTAACCCATTCCCACTCTATTACGCTTTTTTAAGCATCTCAAGAAAAAAACTTTAGAAAACATTGAGGGCAATTAAGAAATCGCTTGTTATAAGAAATTTCTTCTTTTTCCACAATATTTTCTACCCAACAACGGAAAGATTTTCTAAATTCAACCAACTAGAAATTGTCGTCTGCAACCAGTCTAAGATTTTGTCATATTGTAACGAGTTGACTCTTGGGTTTCTATAACCGTGTTTGTTTGTCATGATAACGTTTGGCCAATAAGATTACTTAACAAACTTATACGTTGCTTGCTTCCAGTACTTTCAGTACTTTGATTTTAAGCTTGTCACTGTTGTTGTTTTTTCAAGTTGACAGATATTTTCAGATTTCCAATACTTGTGACGATTAACCAGCAGAATTTTTCTTTAAAGTGACAGAGAGACATCTTTCTCTCTAAGACTATTTTAGATTTTCTTAAATATTAGCCAGTGACTTTTAACCCTTTCCAACTCAATCCCTCCTTTTTACGCCCCACTAGAAAAAAGCTTTGGAAAACATTGTGGACAATGAAGAAATTGCTTGTAACAAGCAATTTCTTCATTGTCCGCAATGTTTTCTATCCCAAAAGAAGAAGAAAAAAAAAATCCATCAATTTGAAATTGTCGTTTGCAGCTTCTTTCAATTTGGACCAGTCTAAAATTTTGCTGTGTGGGAATGGGTTAAGCATTACAATGAAAATAAAACTTATGATGTGATGGATCCATCAGAATGAATGGTGACGGATGGCCATCATGCAGATACTTGACTGTTGAACACACAAAAGATTTTTTTTGTTAAATTTCTATAAGAGATATGGATTAAAATCTGGCTATCTAATACAACTCGACAGGGAAAACAATCCATATTCGGCATATGCCAAAAACCGTATTCGTCGAGTACCGTTAAACACGTACAACGTTTTTGTGTATTGACGTTCGGGTTTTTTCAGAAAGTTGGTTATTTCTGAATCATTTCAGAGAATTTTCTTAATGTCATTACCTAAAAGGAATATAATATAAGGAATATTACAACAGTGTGTTTTTCTATTTGTTGTTATCGTGTTCTCGAATCGTGTGTAGGTATGTTTTATTGGATGAGACCGAAGTTATATACCAATAAAAGATATCACATTCTAATTTACTTTGTGACACAAAACGTTATATCATCCCCCCTAAGTATTTATTTACCTGCTTTCAAATTCTCCAGTAAAAAAGCTCTTTATCCGTCGTTCATTGCAGTGATAAATCTCCCCAAAGATGTTTCATTATCCAAATCGAACTTAGTCGGTGAAAGAGCGGGTGCTCTATTTCAATCAAAGAATCAATCGACCAATAAAATCATTCATTTAGCCCGAAACTGAACTTTCAACTTTTACATTGGTCGCCATTTTGGTGAACCTTTTTTTGTATAGCGACTTGAACGTCGTAAAAACAGGTTATTAAAACTTTTTACGACGTTTAGGTCGCCAACCAACCATCCTACTTTTTAGTTGCATGTTACTGGCTATAAATTTTGCAGACCCCCCCCCCCCCCGTTTAAAATTGAAGCAGGACTTCCAGTTAGAGTCAGGGGCGTGGCCTAAGAAGTAAGTGGGCGGGGCAAGCGTTCGGTCAATTAAGAATCTCGAGATGTATTTTCTGATTAGATGTTATACTAATTGCATGATATTGGTAATTGCATGATATTTGTAATTTGGGGTATGTTCTCAGTTGAGTACGAAAAAATTCTTGTTATATCGGTCCATAATGTAAGTATCTAAAAGTAAAGGTATGATATTTCAATATTTAATGATAGACTTCAATACATTTTCATTGCAGCCTGAGGCTTAAAAACGTGCTTTTTCCGACAAAGTGTTTAAGGTGGGCTTATCTGGTTGCGTGATGCTAGTCGTTCGGCGTTCGCCGTGTGTCGTCAGCATTTATCTTTTGCTCTCAAGGTTACAGCTTTTTGTTCAATCATCCTGAAAAGAAATCGGAGTAATTTATTAACCGTTTCGAAATTGAGTCACCTGAGGTCAAAGATTTTGGAAAAAAAGTTATCAAAGTAATCAACTATTAACCTATTTAGTTACATAGAACAAAGTCTTAAAACTAAGCATAGATTAAAACCCATTCCAACTCAAGCCCTCCTTTTTACGCGCCAAAAGAAAAAAGCTTTGGAAAACATTGTGGACAATGAAGAAATTGCTTGTGACAAGCAATTTCTTCATTAACCACAATGTTTTCTATCCCAAAAGACGAAAAAGAAAATGAAATTCCATCAACTTGAAATTGTCGTCTGCAGCTTCTTTCAATTTGGACCAGTCTAAAATTTTCTTGTGTTGGAATGGGTTAAAAGGGTGTATGAGATATATAAATTCTTGAGAATAATTGTAAGAAACTTGGTATATAGACTCATATTCACCACGAAGAATATATATGCTCCAAATTATTGATCAAATTTTGATACATTTACCATGAATAATATATGCTCAAAATGATTGATTAAAATTTGATACATTTACCATGAAAAATATATGCTCTAAATAATTGATCAAATTTTTGTACATTTACCATGAAGAACAAATATGCTCCAAATAACTGGCCATAATGCATTTTCCATTAATACAAACTTCCCTTCTTATTATTTGCATTCTCAAATCAATTCATGTAGTGTTTGTTGTAAAGAAGCAGAGTATTGGCTTCACAATACAAAGTACTGAGTTTGATTCAGAGGGTTTGCTATTTTTGGTTAGTTCAGTGGCCCACAATTTTGGTGCAAGTTCAGATATATTATCCTATTGTCGGGAAGCAGAATCAAGAGGGATTCATTTAACCCGTTCCCACTCAGTGACGCTTTGGAGGCCCCTAAGGAAAATGCTTTGAAAAACACTGTAAAAAATGAAGAAATTGCTCGTTACAAGTAATTTCTTCATTTCCACAGTTTTCTACCCAGAAAGTTAAAAAGAATCCAAAATTTCATACACTTTCAATTATCATCTGCAACTTCTTTCAATTTTGGACAGTCTAAGATTCTGCCGCCTGTAAATGGGTTAAGGTGGATAAACTTTTTTCCCAATGATTTGTAGAATAACTAGTTTTAAACTAAAGTCATCATTTTGACCTAGAAAGTTTATTTGACAGTTTTCCATGAAAGTGTTTTCATGTTTCTGCTAAATATAGACAATGTAACAACATATCAGTACTTTTTTTGTTTGATTTTATACTTTACACTTTCCTGTTTTATGAAATTTTAGACTGGTCCAATTTGAAAGAGGTTGCAGACGACAATGAAAAATGCATGCAATTTGAAATCTGACCACCCTACGTGGTAGAAAATATTGTGGGAAAAGGAGAAATTGCTTGTTACGAGCAATTTCTCCTTTTTCCACAATGTTTTCTCAAGTATAAAATCCCAGTGAGGTAAAATCCAGGGTTTGTCCAGGAAAGGGTTAAGAGAGCATTAGGGAAAAAGAAAAAATTGCTTGTAACAAACAATTTCTTCTTTTCCTTTAATAATTTCTGCCACATAGGATGCTTTTATGTCTCATTGTATCTTATTTTATTGTCGTCTGCAACCTCTTTGAATTTGGACCAGTCTAAAATTTCAATAGGTGGAAAAGGGATAAGGCACTTTTGAGCTCACTTCTCATATAGCTCTATTTCTCATTTCAGGGTATCCAAGATGAAAATTTCGGTTCTGCTAGTCTGCGTTTGCCTGCTTGGTTCTTTCAACTTTATACAAGCTCAGCCTGAAGGTATAAACTTAACTAGCAGGGGAGATGACAATCACTAATGCATGAAAGCCTGATGTACAAGTAGTCTCCCCTGTATAATGTTTTATTTGCTGACTTGATTTTACAAACCATTAATCAATCTTTTCTCCATTTTTTATTGATAGTCATTTATTCTTTTGAAGAAAAGATTGTACTGAATATCTGTATAACATTTTCATGCATGTATTGTCAAGTCCATTTAACCCTTTCCCGTTCAAATACGGGATTTTACGTTCCTGTGATTTTATACTTGAGAAAACATTGTGGAAAAAAAAGAAATTGCTTGTAACAAGCAATTTCTTCTTTTTCCACAATATTTTCTACCACATAACATGGGTTCATTTCAAATAGCATCCAATTGTAATTGTCGTCTGCAACCTCTTTCAATTTGGACTAGTCTAAAATTTCCAAAAACGGGAAAGGGTTAAGAGCACAGCAAGATAATATATTTGTCTGCTATGTGTTTCTTACAAAATAGAATTTACTTGACTTAACTTTATATACACAATCTAGTTTTTGTTGGTAACTATCAACACTATATATCATAGGATTGTGTACTTAGTGGATTTTGCATATACATGTCTGCAAATCAGTCAAAAACCAGAAACAAACTCTAACAATCTAATTTTTAGTTTTGTCTATCAAAAACAGGTGTTCTGATTGGTCGAAACAAATTATTCATAACCTCCATGAACAAAATCATGAGCATGCAGCCATTTTGTATATTTCCCTACAAAATAGTTCTATACAAAAAAGTATCAAAATTTGTTAAGTTTTTGCTTTTTTTGCTTTTTTTTAAATTATAAGAACTGAAGAGAATAGTTTTTGTTTTCATGGAGATGTGAAACATAAAACATAATAACACTGATGTATGAATCCGCTTTGGGTAACCATACAGTGTGGTTAACTCTATGAAACAAAAGTTATTCTTTTCATCTCTTAACCCTTTCCTGTACAAACCTGGAATTTTACATGACTGTGATTTTATGCTTTAGAAAACATTGTGGAAAAAGAAGAAATTGCTTGCTCCTTTTCTCACAATATTTTCTACCACATAGGATAGTTTCATTTCAAATTGCATCCAATTATCATCATTGTCATTAAGTTTTTTTCCTCTTTCAATTTCAGAGATGGATGAAGATGGAATGGATCAAACTGGTAAGAACGAACTTATTAATTTACCACATTCTTTCCTCATTTTTATATCTGCAAAGGAAAGTATAGATTTAAAAAGAGTGTTAGAAAAAGAGGATTTTATTTCGTATTAGTCTCTCTGGTTGTCTGTCTGTTGAAGACATAATGTTTCTTACTTTTTAATCCATTACCTGCCAACAAAATTTTAGACTGGTCTAAATTCAAAGAAATTGAAGATGACAATGTTTAGTTGATTAAATTCCATGGTGGATAATCAAGACATTGCTTGTGAGAAGCAATTTCTTCATTTACAAAATGCTTTCTTAACATTTTTTGGAGGCGTCAAAAAGCATCATTGTGTGGGAAAGGGTTAAGTCAAGATCTCAAATTTGGTATGTAGGCATTTCTCAAAAGGGGGGCTATGTCATTGTAACAAAGGCTAGAATAAGGCATAGTTACGATGTTTAACCCATTATCAGATAGTAAAATTTTAGACTGGTCCAAATTGAAAGACATTGGAGAGAACAATTTACAGTGAATGAAATTTTTAAATTTTCCAACTTTCTTGGGTGAAAACATTGTGGAAAATGAAGAAATTACTTGTTACAAGCAATTTCTTCATTTGACAAAAAGATTTCCAAATTGTTTTTTATTGAGGGGTGTCAAAAAGCATCATTGTGTTGGAATGTGTTAAGTCCCTCACTGAATGAAATTCTTTACACAAAGGTCTGAGGTCTACACTGCAATTTCAATACAAATGATTGATGGTAATTATTTTAGCTTTTTTTAAATTTTTTGATAGGGTAATATCCTCACTTGTCCTGCTCTTCTGATAGAAAATATAGTTAGATACAGATGAATTTTTCAATGACTTTCATCTTCTTTATATCTTAACCCTTGTCATGCTGAACCTGGAATATTCCGGTTTTGGCAGGAGATGTATACCAAGATCAGCCTGCACATAAGTGCAGTCTGATCTTGGTCTACACCTCCTGCTTATACCTTTCCTGTCAGAGTTGTTTATGAAATTGATTTCTAAAGGAAATGTTGGTAATTGAACAACAAGTTCTATCAGTTCTTTCAGCCCTTTGATTTTACGGCAATTCAATAAGGTAGTTTATACAGCATGACAAGGGTTAAAAAAAAAAAACCACTAAGGTTAAAGAAGACTGGTAGTTTAACCCTTGTCATGCTTAATATTTATTTTCTTTCCAATAAATTTTAAAATTTGACATAAGAAGATCAATGTGATATTCATAGATTGTCTCAACACAGTTAAAGACAAGAAGGTAGTGTAGTCTAAGATCAGACTGCATGTCTTTGCATCAACTTGAAATTGTCGTTTACACCTCTTTTCAATTTGGAGCAGTCTAAAATTTTGTTGTGTTGGAATGAGTTAAAGGTTTGTGTTTGTAAATAAGGGCATTTTTCCCCTCAGTTAAGAAGATATTGGAGGATAAATAAGAAAAATGTTTCAAAACAGGTTAAAAATTTGTCCATTTTTATCCTTTACAGGTTGTTCAGCAAGGCTGACTAAGGAAGAACCTTCATTATTAGGATGTCTGGCAACACCTCTTTCACTATTTCGACTATCTGAATATGCAAATATTACAGATCCGAAATATTCCCAGTTTATTTGTCCGTAAGTAACAGTAACTAACAGTACCAATAATTTAACCCATAGCAGTGATCAATTAACCCTTTCCCGATCAAATACAGGATTTTACAATATTTTCCACAATATTTTCTACCACATAGGATGGTTTCTTTTCAAATGAAATCCAGTTTTAATTGTTGTCTGCAACCTCTTTCAATATGGACTAGTCTAAAATTTCCAAAAACGGGAAAGGGTTAAGAGATATGTTACTAATATTAGAAACACATGTTCCCAAAAGTTAGGACAATGTCCTACCATTTGATTGTTATAAAAGATATAGAAAGTAGAGTAAAAAATCTATTCAAAACAGAATTAAAAAGGGCATCAATTTACTTCTTTTGATTTTGTTTAACCCATTCCCACAAGACAAAATTTTAGACTGGTCCAAATTAAAAGGAGTTGCAGACGACATTTTAAAGTTGATGAAATTTGGACTTTTTCAAATTTACAGGTAGAAAATATAGTGGAAAATGAAGAAATCGCTTGTTACAAGCAATATTCTTCATTTTCCACAATGTTTTCTCAATTGTTTGCCTTGAGGGGCATCCAAAGCATCATTGTGTGGGACTTGGTTAAGGTAAAGTTATTTCCAAGATAAATTATGCTTAATTGTTTGTCCTACCTTTTTGAGATATGTGTTCTACATTTTATGGAAAGTATGAATTAGTCGCTTCATAGGTGATTGCTGCTGATCCTGCACAAAAACACCTTCAAGAAAAAAAGCTTTGAAAAACATAGTGGAAATGAAGAAATAGCTTTTTACATGCAATTTTTTCATTAATACAGTTTTCTACTCTAGAAGACAAAGATTTTTAGAATTTCACAAAGTGCTCATGGTGAGTTTTTGTGATTGTTGAATGTCTGACATCTGTCCTCCATTGTCCATTGTGCAGCGTCAACAGTAGAAGTGTTTACCCTCCAGAGGCTACAGTTTTGACCCAATCTTCATGAAACTTGGCCAGAATAATTGTTAGGTCATAAGGATGAACCCTTTTGATTATGTTAAGACTATCTTGGAAAACACAGGAAAAGGGGCCTTAATGAGAATTTCTTTGTTTACACTCTAGAGGCCACAATTTTGGACTAATCATCATGAAACTGGTTATAATTATTTGGCTCCATTAGCATTTTTTAACAGCTTATATTTCAGGTAAGCTATTTAGGACCATCATGGTCCTCTTGTTTGAATTTGACCAGTCAGAAATTTTGTTGTCTGGTAAAAGGGTAAACCCCTATCAAACCATTACAGTGCAATTTTGCAATTTCCCCAAAACAAATTGTCAGGAGGAGACAATTGGAAAATGACAGGGCTATTAGTTAGAATAGTTCTAAGAATACAGTGGAATCCTGTCGATTACAACACAAATTTGTCAAAGCTTTTGTTGCAATTAATCAGAAGTTTCTTTAAAGGAGCTTTTTGTGCTATAGATGTAAGGTTTGTGAAAAATGTGAGTTGCAATTAGGCATTGAATTGCAATTATCAGGATGCAATTATGAGGATTCAACTGTAGTATTAAAAACTTGTGACTTGCAGGGTTGTATAAATATATTAATCCATTCCTACACATCAAATTTTAGACTTGCCCACATTGAAAGAAGTTGCAGACGACTATTTGTAGATAATGAAACTTTAAAAATCCTTATCTTTTTGGGAAAAAAGATAGTGAATAATTAAGCAAATGCTTGTGACAAGAAATTTCTTCATTTCTTACATTGATTTTCCCAAAGCTTTTTTCTTGAAGTGCATCAAAAAGCGTTCTCAAAAAGCTTCTTGCCTTCAATCTTGAGTAAAGTTAGGCTTGTGCCCTTGACCATGACCTTTGACCTACCTTCTGAAATCTTAAATTATGACTGTTATAATCTCAAAAACATAAGTAAACTTACTTTTTTTCCCCATCTGGCTTCATGATCAGTATTTGACCTTGACCTTTAAGCTACGTACAAAAATGCTTATGATCAGTACTTAAGCTGCTTAACCTCAAATAAAGTGATGGGAAAAAATTGATTTTCATATTGCATCCTTTTTGATCCTTGAGCTTTTATCTAGTTTCTAAAACGTTAGGACTGTATCTGTATTTTGTCAAAAGTAATTATTGAAATGTGATTGCCCTATATTTTCAGTCCAAATAAATTGAAGTAGACTTTTGATTTTCATTCTGAAATTTTGAATTATTAAGTAAAGGATTGCATTTTTTATAATACATAAATATACTGTTCTAGAATTTTTTTTATCCAAAATCATTCTCAACCTTCGGCATTTATTTTTGACATATTTTCTGTAATTTTGAATTATTAGCTGTAAGACTGTATTATCTAACAAAGATAAGCAAAAATAGTTATGCCATCATACATAAGCCTTTCAACTTAACATTCACCTTTCACATGCTTTCTAAAACTTTGAATTATAAAGTGTTGGACTGTAATCATAAAGTCAAAATTATCATTGAAATTCCTCAATGTGATTGTTTTCCTATGACTTAGCACATATTGACATGGTTTTGTGAATGATACTTGTATCATGGAAAAAGTCAGTTATTGTTTTATCTTTTGTTGACATAGTCTTGTGAATAATAGTTTTATCATGGTAAAGGGGCTTAATCCATTCCCACATAATGACTCTTTTTGAAGCCCTTCAAGAAAAGCAATTCGGAACAGATAGGGTAAAATGAAGAAATAGCTTGCTACAAGTTTTCCACAATGATTTCTACCAAGAAAGTTAAAAAAAATAAATTATTTTGTCATACACTTTCAAATGTCATCTGTAACTCCTTTTCATTTTGGACCAATCTAAAATGTTGCCTTCTGCTAATGTGTAAGTATCTGATATCCTTTTATACTTAACTCCAACGACATTTAAATAGATAGATCAACAGTATGGTTAAAACCTAGTGTTTTAAGTGTTTTTGATATTGCTTTATCATGGAAAAAAAGGTCTGGTCAAATTTTTGTTCAAGCAATTTTTAGCCGCCGTCATAGCGCAGTTGGTAGAGCGTCGGACTGTCAATCTAGAGGTCCCGGATTCGATCCCCGACGGCAGCACTCATCCTTTCCGACTATTTGTCTCTCACCAATGGGTCGATAATCGTAGACCTATGTGGGATAGCAGCTTGAGGCTAGGAAAGGATGTAATGGTAGTACTTGTGTGAGAAATACCAGGATTCCATTGTTAGGTGCTCCAGCCGCCGCGATATAACTGAAAGATTGTTGAAAGCGGCGTAAAACCCCATTCAAACAAACAAATCAAGCAATTTTTCCTACATTTCTCGACAGATTTTGATGAAACTTTCACTAAATACTACCACCATGAGCACTAATTCATTGTATCAGGGTTTTATGAGTTATTACTGAATTATGGAAAAGCACTAATGAATTATGACAAATCCTTTTTTCTGTATGGGTGTGGTTTTATGATAATCTATCTCTAGAATTTTGCCATATGAAACAAATAAGTTCATGTTCAAGGTCACATGTTAAGGTCAAATGTTAAAAATTGCTTATATTGAGCCTGAAAGGAGCATTTCCTTTGCCTTAACCCTTGTCATGCTGAACCTAGAATATTCCCGCTTAAGCAGGAGGTATAGACTAAGATCAGACTGCACATCTGATCTTAGTCTACACCACCTGTTTTTTCCTTTCAAGCCAAAGTTGTTCATAAAATCAGTTTTCAAAAAGAAGATTGACATAGGACTAGTGCTTACAGTTATTTCAGTCCTTTGAATTTCTCTCATTTCTAAACAGAATTTTTTTATTCAGCTTAACAGTGGTTAAAGGATAGATTCAAAGTTCAAGTTTTCTTGGAATGTTCTCCACCTTGAGAAGATGTGCTATTTTAAATAGATATTTGGGAAAGTGAAAGGACAAATTTTAATGTATAATGCCCCTTTTGGCCAGGGGGAGGGGGCATCTAAACTTTTTGTAGATTTGACCCTGCTTTCGTCCATTTTTTACTTCTAAATGTCTTTTTATGTTTAAAAACACACACACAAAGAACAGAAATACTTTTTTTGTATGATAGAAAAAGAATAATCATTTGCTTTCATTAAGATAGATAAAACTTTAATTTCATTGAAAACTTAAGCTATTGCTTTTGTTGTTCACATATTGTGAATAATGTTTTTCCAAATGCTTTCTCTAGGGGCGTTCTAAAGTGTCTTTGTGTGGGAACGGGTTAATGTGTCTGTGTGTTAGTTTGTCAGAATTTGTCTAGAGCGTATCTTCTACATTTATTAATTGATTTCAAAATAACTTGGCACAACTTACCCATTGTTAGCCCCACCAACTTATTCTGTTGGCTCCACCCATTGACTCCTTCAAAAAAATTCCCCTTTGGGTTTAAATGGCATTAAACTACGCCAGTAGCATAGAATAAAAAAGCAAAATGTTTGGCTGACGATCTATATGAATCTTGAATAAGCTGTAGTAACAACAGTTGTTTAAGTCACCAAACCAACAAAAATGATTCAGATGAATGGCAGCCAATATCGGAGCTCAAAGCTCAATTCTAGACTGAATGGATTATTTGTTTGGTTGATTCATTGGTTGATAGCCATGAAAGGTCAATTGTTCCCCATCAAGAGTAGATGTGCCCTTTGAAACACATTATTGGATAGTTACAATGTCAAGGTCACAGTTGAAAATGTATATTCAAACTGAGCCTGCATAGAGCATATCTCCTACATTTTTGCATGGATTTCAAAATAATTTGAGACATTTGATCACTCACTATCATGGGTAGATTTGCCACTTGAAACAAATTTTCAGAAAGTTCCAAGGTTGAGGTCAGAGCTGAAGGTCTGATGTTCAGGGGGCTCAATATGTGGTCTATGTACAACTCTCTAGTTGTATTAATAGATAAACATACATTGTTAAAAAATTCAGATCAAGAAAATAGCACTTTGTTATGTTCAAATTTGTTGAATTTCCATCTTGTTGATTTAAGGTTAATTAAAAGATTAATTAAATAAGCACTGTAAAAAAATACATAACAATAAAAATAGCACTTTGTTATGTTCAAATTTTTAGCTCACCTGAGCAAGAAGTTCTCAAGTGAGCTATTGTGATCACTTTTTGTCTGGCGTCCAGCCATTACCCGCTGTGCATAGTCCATCAACAATTTCTTTAAACAACATGTCCTCCGAAACCACTTAGCCAATTTTAACCAAATTTGACAGGCTTGTTCCCTTGGTGGTTCCCTCTAAAAATAGCTAGAAGAATTGAAATCTGTTAAAAACTTTGGTTGCCATGGCAACAAAAGAGAAATTTTAAAATAATCTTTAAAAATCATCTCCTCCTGAACAAGAAAGCGTAGATTTTTAATATTTTGCGTGAAGCATCAGTATATTGACCTCTATCAAAATAGCTTAAATCATGATCCTGGAGTCCCCAGGGGCAGAGCCCCAGGGGGATGGGTTTTATATAGAAATAAAGAGGGATTTGTAAACAACATCTCCTCCCAAACCACTGGGCCAATTTGAATCAATTTTGGCAGAAATGTTCCTTAGGTGGTTCATTTTGAAAAGAGCAGAAAGAATTGAAATCCATTAAAAACTCTGGTTGCCATGAAATTTCAAAATAATCATTAAAAATCTTCTCCTGACCCAGAAGACTTACAGCCTTGATATTTTGAATGAAGCATCAGTATATTGACCTCTTTCAAAATAGCTAAAATCATGATCCTGGGGTCCCAAGGGGCGGAATCCCGGGTGTGTGTTTGTTATAGGCATGAAGCATCAGTTCACTGACTTCTTTCTTATTTCTGAAATTATAACCCATGGATCCAGAGGGAGGAAAAAGTTTTCTCCTGCTTTCAAATTTGCCTCTAAAGCCTTGGAATTTGTAATTTAGACTTTTGGATCCCTAGGTACATAGTCTATATATCTATAAAGTATTGCCCACTTGTATCATAATCCTTACCTAATTTACATGAAATTAGACTGTTGAAAGAAAAAGAGTCTTTATCTCAGGTGAGCGGGCCCTCTTGTTTAATTTTCTTCTTGTTGTTTGAAGGTAAATGAAAATTTCCCTTTGTTGCTTACAGATTGTAGCGAATTTTCCCTTTTTTCCCCAGATCAATGAAAATTTCCATACATTGCTAACAGTTCCCTTGATTTTTCAGATCAATGAAGATTGCCTTGCAGTGTATCAGACACACTTTGTGGACACCTGACAAATTGGGTGTTTGTACGCTAGATGCCATTTACGCCCATACAGTAACAATGATGGGAAGAATTTTTTGGCTGCAGGACTGGTGGGGAGACCACGCTGTTGGAGTTTTAAACACATGTCTGAGTAAGCCTAAATACCACAAATTAAATAATTTTCAATTAGACAATTTCAAGTTGGTGGAATTAAGAAAATCTTCTCCTTTAAGGATAGAAAACTTTGTGGATATTGAAGAAATTGCTTGTTACAAGCAATTTCTTCATTCTCCGCAATGTTTTCCAAAGCATTTATTTAAGGAGCATCAAAAAGTATCATTATGTGGGAATGAGTCAACTCACTACTAGAGCCAACATTTTTGAATGATACAATTGCCAAAAAGTTGCAAATGACAGGTTTTAGTTGACAGAGTTTTAAAAATCTTTACCTTTTGGAGTAAAAAAACATTGAAGATTTTTTTCCAAGGCCTTTTTTCTTAGCTTCAAAAAGCATCATTGTGTGGGAATGGGTTTACTTATTTCCACTCAATGACACTTTTTGACGTCCCAAAGAAAAAAAGCTTTAGAAAACATTGTGGCAAATGAAGAAATTGCTTTTTTCAGCCACATTTTAACCCATTAGGAGATGCCCAAATTTGAGATTGATTCAAATTCAAAGAAGATGCAGACAACAAATTTTTGTTGGTGAATTTTCAATGAATGGTTGGTTTATGATCTGAAAGTCATAACTTTAAACAACACATAGAATAAGTTGTAGTTCGGTTGTTTAGGTGCCAAACTAAATTAAGAATGCTTCACATAAATGGAGGCCATTGTAAGAGCTCAAAGTCAACTTCCAGTCTAAATGAATGTTTTCATTGTCTGGGAATCAGTTAGAAAACCTTATATGGCAACACCACCAAAACCAGTCACAGATTTTCAATTAACTATTCAACGGCTGTCAATCAAAGAATTAATAGACCAATCAAATCATTTATTTAAACCAGAAGTGTACTCTGAACTCAGACATTGGCTGACATTTACATGAACTTTTTTGTTGGGTTGGCAACTTAAACGTTGCAACTACAGCTTAATCTTTATGATGTTTAGGTCACTAACCAACCATTCTGCTCTTTTTTAAGATGGTTCTGGCCATAAAATTTGCAATATATCGCCATTTGATATTGAAGCAGAACTTCCTCTCAGAGTCATTTGGCATGGCCACCAGAGTAAGTAGGCGGGGTTAGTAATCAATAAATTTGTGCTGATAAGATTTAAGGGTAACCTTTAACCCATTCCAACACAGTGACGCTTTTAGACACTAAAGACAAACGGGAAAACCATGTGTAAAATGAAGAAATTGCTTGTAACAAGCAATTTCTTCATTTTACACAATGCTTTCTACCCAAAGATTTGCAACAATCTAAAATTTCATTAACTTTAAATTGTTGTCTACAACACCTTTCAATTTGGACCAGTCCAAATTTTTTCCATGTGGTAATGGGTTAATGACAAAAACAAAATTTGATTTTAGCTTGACCATTCGAACAATAGGGGCGCTATTTTGGTCACCTGGGCTTTGCCATCGGCATAATCATGGTTTGGTAAAACTGTATGTGAAAGTGTCATATCTCAGTTTCTACCAATGCAAATTCTCTGAAACTTTGCACATGTTTTAGTGACATTAATTTCAGCCTCTTGACAAGGTTTCATTACTTGGACATTCTTTTTAGTGTAATTTTTACCCTATGACTTAAAAATTCTTGGTTAAACCTTGCATGCAACTGTTATTTATCTTTAATAACTCTCTTTCTACCAATGCTATTGCTTTGAAACTTTGCACATGTTTTTGGGAAATAATATTAGCCTCGAAATATAGATTCATTACTCTGACATTCATTTCAGTATGATTTTTACCCTATTAGGACTTAAAAATTCTTTGTTAAACCTTACATGCAACTGTCATATATCTTTAATCACTATCTCTACCGATGCTATTGCTTTCAACTTTGCACAGGTTTTTGTGACAATAATATCATTTTCTAGACAAAGATTTATTACAATTACATTTATTATAGTGGAGTTTTAACCCTTTTCAGAGTTAGAAACTCTTGTTTGACTTTAAAAATTAAATTGAAAGATATTTTTATCTCAATTACTACTTAGGTATTACGCCTTACGTTGACATTGAAATACTGTTCCTATCCAGCACTCAGAATAGTCTAGTGTTGCTGTCCTCTGACAGCTCCTGTGTTTATTCCTATGTGCAAAAAATTATTTCAATACATTCAAGTTTTCAGTGTTTTGTGCATGAATCCAGCAAGCTTGTGGATCACAATTTCTGTGCAAGCATTGCTAAATGAAGTTGATTGGGAAAGTTATGGAAACATGTTGGAAAAGAAATCATGAACAGTTTGTGAGATAATTCAACATATTTTTATAGTAGTTTTTATTGAAGTTGAGTATGTATAAAACTCATAAGGACACACAGTTTCAATCAAATTCAATCAAGTCAATTTCATAATTTTAGATCTAACAAAACTGTCACCAAAATTTTAGTAATTGACAGATTGCAGGTATCAATGAAAAAAATAATAGAACAATCAAATCATACATTTAGACCAGATGTGACTGTAAACACCAATACTGGTTGACATTTGTGTAAAACTCTTTTGGTTGTTTGGCAACTTGAAGATTGTGACTATAGCTTATTCAACACTTTTGTCACAAAACATAACCTTTCATTAAGGTAGAAAATATTGTGGAAAAAGAAGAAATTGCTTGTTACAATGTTTTCTAAATTAGGAAATTACAGGATTGTAAAAACCAGGGATTGAACAAGAAAATGGTTAACCCATTACAGCCAGATGAAACTTTAGACCAGTCAAAATTCAAAACTTGCAGACATCAATTTGAAGTTTGTGAAATTTAAGGGTACAAAACATTTTGGATAATGAAGAAATTGCTTGTAACAAATACTTTCCAAAGCTTTTATGTTTAGGGGCATTAAAAAGCATTATTGTGTAGGAATGGGAATGTCTTAGTTGAATTTCCTGTCAAAGCTGAGACAGGGACAATGTTCCATCAATTTCTTCTAGACAGGCAGTGACAAAACAACAAAACAGCAAAAACTAAGGTGGCTACATCAATCAAGTTCATGTGGGAAACGAAATCAATATAGTTCGATAATTAAATCAAAGGACCTGATTCACTGAATTTTCATGTGAATTCGAAAAAAAAAGAAGAGCGGTCAAACTTGTGCACAGTGTGTAGATTAGACATATTTACAGCATAAGTGCTGTAAATAACATAAAATGTTGATTATTGATTGCATCTAACACCCACCCAATTACCAGTTTCACGACGACTTTTACAGCGTCATTGATATTGACACACACTAAGCCCTAATCATGGCTTACTTCTTTGGTAAACGTCATCTTTAACCAAAACGTGATAACCTTTTCCCTACATTTGCATCCACTATCAAACATAATATATAGGAGAGTAACCTCTTTCGAATGCACAAAATTAGGATCGGTAAATAGAACTTATTTTCAAACATGATTTCTGTTTGAATCAGGTTTATTGTCGCTTTTAACAATTTTTAAGTCATATCGCGGCGGCTGAAGCACTTATCAATTGATTACTGGTATTTCTTGCACCAGTACCATTACATCCTTTCCATAGCCTCCAGTTGCTATCTCACTTAGGTTAACAATTATCCACCTATTGTTGAGAGACAAAATGTTGGAAAGGATATGTGCTGCCGCCGAGGATCGAACCAATGACACACATGATTGAAGATTTAGAGTCTGATGCGCTACCAGCTGTGCTATGACGGCAGCTTTGTTCTGCGAATATTCTTTAATTTTGGGTACAAGATTATCTTAACTATAGCTTAATTTAGATGTAGTTACGGTAATTTTAATACCTGTTGACAATTTGCAGTATATTTTATGAACAAGTGAGAGTCCCTGATCAAATTAACTTTTAACGATGCACAAATACCCATTTGAAACCGGGTTTGAAAACTATAGAAAAAATGAATTTGCAATGCTAATAAACATTATTTTTCTTACATCATTTCATTCCAGCAATGAAATCAATAGATTTAAAATAATCAATGGAAATCTGAAATTGCATTTAATATATTTATGTTTGGAAATAGTAAAATGATTCTTCTTTAATGATATTGTTAGTTCAGTCAATTAAATTAAACAAAGAAACAAGAAATCAGAAAATCATACAAGTACTTCATGGGTGGAGAATAAATCTAGGTTATGTATAGTTCATATAAACGCATCACAAAATGAATGAAATAAAATAAATCAATGTTTCAGCAGAAAACATTTGTAAATGCCCATATGTTTATAAGCAATTGTAACTGTTTTTCGCTTGATCTTCGAAAAGTGAAAACATTTGTTAAGAACTATTTTTTCGGGGAATATTGTTTAATAGTTAAGTTACCCTCTTGTCGGTCTCTTTGATGTATGTCATGACCCGAACTCCCGTAGGTTGAATCGGCAGACCGAACTTTTTTATGATGTCTGCTTTGCTTCTATATCATCAGAGAAATATTAAGGACATTTGTTGAAAGAAAAACAAATGACTTTCAGGCTTTGATCTCTGCCCATTCCCACACCACCAAATTTTAGACTGGTCCAAATTGAAAGAATCTGCAGACGACAATTTCAAGCTGATGGAATTTTAAATGTTTTCATCTTTTGGGATAGAAAACATTGTCGATAATGACGAAATTGCTTGTAACAAGCAATTTCTTCATTTTCCACAATGTTTTCCAAAGCTGTTTTATTGAGGGGCGTAAAAAGGAGGGATTGAGTTGAAATGGGTTAAAGTTAAATCACCAATCTCAAAACCAGACCTTTGGGTAAGTAGTTTAGGAAATAGTAAGCTACAATTTCAATTCAAATCACTCTATTTAACTTTAAAAAAATGATCTGTTGATAGGCTGAAATTCTGAAATGAATAAAAAAAATAAAAAAAATTGTATGTTCTTTTTTTTTGGGGGGGGGGGAGGGGGAGGGTACTTGAAGGGGTCGGGTACAAATGCTACATTCATTACGGAAATCTTAGTCCGGTGCCCCGGTATTGCTTGAAAAGATATTACATAGCTGCTGATTCTTTAGTTAAAAAATCAAACAAAAGAGAACTGGTGACCAGATTTACGTTACTTTATATCGAAGCTAGGTTGTTTTACATGGTTCTCGAAACGAGATATAAATCAAGTATGAAAAATCCTATATTCATGATCAAACGAAGATGTTTAATTTAACCCATTCCAACTCAATCCCTCCTTTTTACGCCTCTCAAGAAAAGAGCTTTGGAAAACATTGTGGAAAATGAAGAAATTGCTTGTATCAATCTTATGATCTTATAAGATTGAGAGCCTTCAGTCTGAGAGACCAGATTAAAATAAAGCCTTATCTTTTCTCTTTTTGTATATTCAAATGATATTTGGAAAGTAAAACAGTGATTTTTTAAGTCATAATACTTGATATTTTGGGATATACAAAGTCCATTGTCTGTTTTGGTTGCATTGGATACAGACTAAACTCGTACCCAAAAAATTAGTGCACGATTTTGAAATATCGTGTTTAAAGGATATTTTAAGAAAGTTTTGTAAAAAAAGAAATACTACAAATAAAAAAGTCATGTAACATAAAAGCTTGTGAATAGTAGTTTCACAAATTAATCATTTTACAATGATTCTGCCAGAGTTATACTGTGTTAATGGATTTTTTACTTTATAGGTCAGTTTTATAACTCACATCTTCCTTTATATTTTTTAAAATTTGTAATGTGGAAGCATTTGTGTACCATAACCAAACGTATATCGTTTTGTTTATTTTTCATTTCTTTGTGTATATCAATTGTTTAATGTTGGTACAGGGATGCTATGATAGTTAATTTGTATGGAAAACCCAGAAAAATGGTGAAAATTAATAGTTTTCTTTAAAAATATGGTCTGAAACAAGTGAATTTTTATATATATGTACATACTTGTATTACATATAATGGCATTTTCACAAAGTTTCAAAGCTTTTTAAGGGAAAAAACACCAATTTAAATCATTTTAGTAAGTTTTATTTTTTTCAAATTTCTGAGGCAAAATAACAGGGTAACTGAACTATCGCCTTTGAACCATTTCCACTCAACAAATTTTTGACTGGTCCCTATTGAAAGAAGCTGCAGACGACAAATTTGAGTTGATGCAATTTAGAAAATCTTCTTCTTTTGGGACATAAAAAATTGTGGACATTGAAGTAATTGCATGTTGCATACATTTAGATTGCAACATTGTGAGAAAAGGAGAAATTGCTTTTTACAAGTTATTTCTCCTTTTTAAAAAATGTATATGTAATGGACTTTCTGTTGGTACTCAAAGTTCAAGGTCATCTGTCAAGATCTAGTTCATTTCTCAAGGTCAAAAGTTCAAAAATCTTAACTTTAACATTGTTTATAAGTTTGCAATGGTAAGTGATATAGCCTTTATATTGTACATGTGCATTGCTTATGACATGGACTTTCTGTTGGTACTAAGTTCAAGGTCATCTGTTAAGGTCATATTGTCAAGGTCATTAATTTTCAAATATACCTCCTTTACAAATTGCCAAAATTTCTTGCTACTTTACATAAATGTTGTTTTTTAAGTGCCCTAGGTAATGTTTATTTCAATTTTTTGACCCAATGAACCTTACCATGCTCAAAGGTGGCTTAATGCCATGTTGCTTTACATTTTGTATATTTCCTACTGTAAAATAAATCAGTCTATTGTTTCTGCAAGACTACTCAAGTTAGAGTCTTTTTTTTGTAAGGAGACATTTTTAATTGATAACTTTGATAGTCAAGGTCAAATATTTAGCCCTTTACCATATAATGATATTGAATTTTACTAGAATCATGCCTGTAAAGCCAAACGGATTCCTTCAATGTTTGTCAAACTTCCAGATTTCTTGTGAACTGAATTCTCAAACTATAGTTGCATTCAATAAGAAGTTTTTTGTCCAATAATTGCATACAGCTTTGTGACAAAAGCCTTATTTGGGAGAATAATCCGTCTCTGACAGCTCTTGTTTAGAGGTGTTTAAAAGAAGCATTCTGTAGTAATGGGTAACACATTAACAATATATTATTTTTCAATTGCAGGTGACTTTGTGTATCAAGATGGGTGTGACACCCCTAGCAATGTACTTGACTTCAGAACGGCCATTATTGCAAACTGTGCATGGTCAATAATGGACATCATGAAGTATGGCACTAGTTTCACAAATCTCCATTGCATGTAAGTAAGATGTCATCACTAGCTATCTAGTTTACTACCACACACAATAGAATTTTAGACCAGTCTAAATTCAAATTTGAAATGAAGATAACTTTTACCTTATTAAAAATGGATGTAGTCAGGTAAAAAATTAGGTCACTAGGTCAAAATTTAAAAAAAAATCTTGTTTTTGTACCATTCCATCTTAATTTGTCCAGAGCATAATCTCCTACATATTAGGATTAATTTCAAAATTACTTTGCACAATTGCTCTCCATTATGAGTAGATATGCCATTTGAAACATATCTTCAGATTGCTACAAGGTCATGGCAAAAGGTAAAAATTGAAACTAATTTTGCTTGCCATAATTGTTCTCCATCATAAGTAGATGAGCCATTTGAAACAAATTTTCAGATAGCTCCAAGATTAATATCACAGCATTAACATTCACTTTGTCCAGAGCATAACTACTATGTCTATGGTTGTATTTCAAATTAAGGGGAGCTAAAAATTAATTGGCATTACTAAACAACAAAATTTCTGACCAAAATTGAGTTGCAGATGACATATTTATTTGATGGCATTTGAAAAAAATCATTGTATTTGACCCTCTCCTGTTTTCAAAATTTGACACTGCTCCATTTGAAAATATTGTAGGAAAAAGAAGAAATTTCTTGCGACAACCAATTTCTTCTTATTCAACCAATGCTTTATCAAGTATAAAATCACAGGAATGTAAAAATAAGGGATTGTGCAGAAAAGGGTTAAGGGTAGAAACTTTGTGGATGATAAAGAAATTGCTTATGACAAGGTCTACTAATGTAAAGTTTATTTGACAGGGTCAGGTCAAACTGCCAATATCAAAAAACATATTAACCCTTGTCATGCTGTACCCCTAATATTCCAGTTTTAGCAGGAGTTATAGAAAAAGAACAAATTGCACATAAGTGCAGTCTGATCTTGGTCTATACCTCTTGTTAATTCCATTTAAGCCAAAGATGTTTAAATATTAAATTTTCAAAAGAAATATTGACCCTCACTATGGCTTTCCAGTGCAATCCTTTGAATTTAAAGCAATAATATATAGGATTTTGATTTAGCATGACAAGGGTATAAAATGCAGACATTTGTATCTGTAACCCCTGTTCCTTTCAGGAATGTGGCTTCATGTTCAAACTTAGTTAAAGATGGCTACTCAACTATCGTGAATTGTAATAGCAGTCAAGTCACACAAGTTTATGAGAGCGTTACTATGGATCCAGTTCAGTTACAGGAGTTGTTCGTTCTTACTGGTTTCAACATGGCAGAGTGCACAAGTGTTGATCTAGGTATTTCTATGAAATATAGACCTCAGTTTAGTTTTTAGTCTGGCTGTTTCAGAGAAAACTGGTAAAACTATAATATGGCTTAACCTGTTACAAGACTACAAAATTTCAGACTTGTCCTTATTCAAAGAAGTTGCAGATAGAAATATTTAGTGAACAAAGTTCTAAAGTCGTTGTCTTTTGGAAAGAAAACATTGTGGACAATGAAGAAATTGCTTGTTAAATGAAATTTCTTCATTGCCTGTAAGGTTTTTTTCAGTAATTTTATTGAGGGTTGTGAAAAAGCAGGATAGAGTTGAATTGGTTATATCGAGATCGAAAACATTGTAAAAATAAAATTGAAATTTTGTGATATATATGCCTCCCCCCTAGAACGAAGTGGGGGTATATTGCTTTTATCAAGTCGATCCAACAGTAAGCTAGTTGGTGTGTCGACCAAACCTTTCCCAGATGATAACTTGATACCGAATTGAGCACTAGGCTCAACGAAATTGGCACAGACATTCACATCTGGATGTTGATGATTCCTATAGATTTTAACCCTTATCATGCTGATCCTGGAATATTCCTGCTTTGGCTATTGCTTTAGCAGGTGTATGGACTAAGATCAGCCTGCACAGATGTGCAGTCTGATCTTAGCCTATACTACCTGCTTGTTCTTGTCGTGTTGAGAAAATCTTCGACTTCAACATCAATCTAATTATGTCACAGTTTTAAAATATAGTGAAAAGAGGATAAATATTCAGCATGACAAGGGTTAAGATCAGTCCACTGAAGTTCAAGGTCACTGGGTGACCTTGAACTTTGTGAGGCTTCGTAAATATATACTCT
Source organism: Fragum fragum (assembly GCA_946902895.1). NCBI lineage: Eukaryota > Metazoa > Mollusca > Bivalvia > Cardiida > Cardiidae > Fragum > Fragum fragum. The sequence goes on from OX336380.1 coordinate 38,315,878, forward strand.
TCTTGAATTGATTTACAATTTCATGACCTATATGAATAAATCTGTTGATTTTTTTGTCAATTTTACTCTAGTGTAACTACTATTTTAACCCTTATCATGTTGAACTCAGAATATTCCTGTTTTTGCAGGAGGCATAGACTAAGATCAGCCTGAACAAAAGTGCAGTTTGATCTTTGTCTACACCACCTGTTTGTATCACTCAAGTCAGTTATATTTATTACTTTGATTTTCAAAAGAAATAATAACCAATAACTAATGCTACCAGTGCTGTCAGTCCTTTGATTTTAATACAATTCCGGAAAGGATTTTATTAAGCATGACAAGGGTTGATTAGGTGTTCTTGAAAGTGATACAAGAGTCAGCTTGTTGGTTGGTCATTTGGTCGGTGGTTGATCAGTCAGTTGTTCTTCTAAATGATTTGATGAATTTAACCCTTTCCCATTTTTTTGAAATTTAGGCTGGTCTAAATTGAAAGAGATTGCAGACAACATTGAAAATTGGATGCAACTTGAAATAAAACAATCCTATGTGGTAGAAAATATTGTGGGAAAAGGAGAAATTGCTTGTCACAAGCAATTTCTTCTTTTTCCACAATGTTTTCTTAAGTATGAATCACAGCAACTTTAAATCAAGGAGTTGAACAGGAAAAGGTTAAATCAAATTTCTCATAATTATGCATTTAGTATGAAGCTAAGATGTGTACATCCTCTTTTGATTATTTTTCATAAATTGTTCCCGGAGTTATGACCCTTTGTTATAAATTATTGTCCCTTCATTTTCTTTTCAAATATGTATTTTCTATTTTGATTTGATACATTTTAACTTTTCTCATTGTTATGTCCCTTTATTTGAAAAATCTGAAAAAAGGCTTTATTTCGGTGACAAAATGTTTTTGGACTACATGAAGACATTTGGATAATTACTAACTACTCAATTTTACTATCTAGCTTAACCCATTCCCGCTTGACAAAAATTTAGACTGGTCCAAATTGAAAGGAGTTGCAGATGACATTTCAAAATTCATGAGATTTTAGATTTTTTCAACTTTCTAGATAAAAACATTGTGTAAAATGAAGAAATTGCTTGTTACAAGCAGTTTTTTCATTTTACACAATGTTTTCCCAATGGGTTTACCTGAGGGGCTTCAAAAAGCGTCAGTGTCTGGAAATGGGTTAATATGATTTCCTCAATGTCATAAATCTATCAATTAAAAGAATCTTTTGATGAATTGCATAAATTTAGGCCATACATACATAGAATATCAAATTCATGTCCACAAAAACTGAATTTATCAATGGCATAGCCTTATTTTCATCTGTTCATAGAAGACTCATTCTATAAAATTGGATAAGCCCATCCCCACACAGTGTAGCCTTTTGATGCCCCCGTCAGATATGCTTTGTTAAACATTGTGAAAAAGAAGAAAGTGCTTGTGCCAAACACTTTCTTCATTACCCAAAATGATTTCCCAAAAGACAAATTCTTTTAAAATTTTGTAAATTTGAAATTGTTTGTCTGCAACCTCTGAATTTGGACTGGATTAAATTTTTCTTATGTGGTAACAGGTTACAAGCAATTTCTTCATATTCCACAATATTTTCCAAAGGCTATTTTCTCAAGGGGCATCAAAAAGAGTCATTGTGCAGGAAAGGGTTTAGTCGCAAAACAAACAAAAACTACTCATAAAAGTGGACCAACGTCAGAGTTTAAAGTACACTTTTGTACGATTTGATTGTCTATCAATTCTATCATTTAACAAAAACAACAACATTTTTTTAGCTTGTTTGATCCCATTTTCTTCTGTGTGGGGTGGTATGGTATATTGTCTTGGAGCACCCATGAGTTTGCTTACTTCAAGTGACGTGATCAACTTCAATACTTCAGTAGGAGTCACTACCAGTTGCAAGTAAGTACCATATTTCTCATTAACCAACCCAAAAAGTAGATCCCATGATCCCATGAACAAATTACCACCAAGCCCCATTCTTCAGGGCTACAGAAATTTGGAAATTAAAATCGGTCCGGGTTTTTGACCTTCAGTTTTAAACAACTTTTGAGATGTCATCTACAAATCTTTTGAATCTAGACTGGTCCAAACTTTAGCCACTTGATAATGAGTAAAATATAAAAATTGGAATTGGAATGATTTACCATTTTTTGAAAGTTTCCTCTAGACAGTTATTGAAAATTATACTTAAAACCAGTTATGTTTTTTTTTTATTTCAGTCTAAACTGAAAGACGTTGCAGACGATAATTTTTAGGAATTGGAATTTAAAGATCTATGTCTTTTTGGGTAGACAACATTATAGATAATTAGAAAATTACTTATGATATGAATCTTCATTTTTGACCATGTTTTCAACAGACATTTTTTTCGGGGGGGGGGGGGGAGGGGGGCTTCAAAAAGCAGGAATGCTTTGTAATGGGTTAAAGAAACAAATCATCATATTGAAGAAATGCTAGAAAATAATCTATAGTTTTTGCTTCTTGAATTCGATGAAAAAAAAAAATAAAATAAAAAAATTAAAAGCTCCATAGCTTTTCCATATCTCCCTAATGTATCTTTTATGTATATCCAAACTTTTTAACTTTATCAGGCCCCTCTTTGGACAACATTTTGGTAAATGAAGAAATAACTAAAAATGAGCCATTTTTTCATTTCTGACAATTTTTTTACCCACAAAGATGGAGATTTTTAAAAATTATCAATGTGAAATTGTAGTCTGCAACTTCTTTCAAGTTTAGAATAGTCTACATTTTGTGATTGTGAGGATTAGCTAAAGGGGCATTTATTTTAACCCATTACCAGATGACAAAATTGCAGACTGGACCGAATTGAAAGGAGTTGCAGAAGACAAAGTAAAGTTTATGAAATTTTAGGTTTTTCAAATTCCTAGTTAGAAAACATTGTGAAAATTGAAAAAAATGTGGTGACAAGCAATTTTTTCTTTTTACACAATGTATTCCATAATTTTTTGTAGATTGGCATTTGTATTGTAGCAATTGGGCAAATGGTAAGGTATGCAGGTAAATGTGATTAACAGATGGTGGCTTAGATCAAATGTTGCTGTTATACTGTTTTGGAAAATGACAGGTATCAAGTGTTACATGGTGAACCAGCTGCCATGATAGAACTAAGATACTATTGAAAGTGGTGTTGGGAAAGAGTAAATGCTGTGTGATTATAGACTACAGAATATTTGACAAAATCAAAGCACTGAAAGTACTGATGATGGATGTCCTTGTGGCATAGTAGAGTGATATGCCCGCTTTGGTATAGAAATGTCATTTGTCATATAGATAATCTTATTAAGTATGACGTCTTGCCTAGCCTGGTTTCTTCAATAGGTAATATAGGATGTTTCGAAAAAAAATGACCTTGTTACACACACCATTTGTCTTTCACTGATGGAAATATGATAAGTAATTTGTCTGTTAAGTTGGCTTATCAGCTACACATGTAATGACCCAAATTTATTATTGCAGTTGTACATATTACTGGTGTAAAAATTGATAGGAAACCATGGTTGGGTGCGCCTACCAATCACAGTTTTACTGAAACACTAATGAAAGTGATGTTAAACCAAATTCACTTGATCAAAGTCTTACTAGCTTTCAAGATCAAAATCTTTTTTACTTTTCCGAGATAATCCTTTTCTGATGAAAGTCTACAAATATTTAAGATTTCATTTAAGAAACTTTCACAAAATTAGATTAGCATTATTCATCGAGCCAATAAGAAACAAAATTTTGTTAAACCTCCCTTGAACCAGTAGTAGCTTAACCCATTCCCACACCATCAAGTTTTTTAATGCCCCTGAAGAAGTGCATTACAGAAAACATTGTGAGAAAAGGAGAAATTGCTTGTTTCACAATGTTTTCTACCCTATCAGGGCCTTAGTTTTGAATTTCAATGCAATTTGAATCATAGTCTGAAAGTAATCCTAAATTTTGCTGTTTGGTAGTAGATTGAAAAGGCTAATCTATAATGATAATAAACATCTTTGAACAAATGTAACTGTATAGCTTATTACTCCCACTGTATACAGTTGGTATGCTGAGTTTTAGAAATAGAAGGCAAATCACTCACTTTGAAATTGAAAGACTGCGCATTATTGAAACTGTGACTGCATCTATGCTAAGCAGGTTATTGGTAGGAGTAGGGTAGTCTTTACGCATTCTACAAATTATGTAGAATATTACACCATTTTCAAACTGTACGGTTGTTTGGGAAGACAGGTTTGAAAAATAATAAATGAACCTAACTGGGAACTACTTCTCTTCTAACACAGTAACATCCTACTGGATTTTCTAACACTTGATAGGGTGACACTGATGGATGCCTTCGGAGTCCATCTAAAATCATATTTATGGGGGTGAGGGATGGACATTAGCATTAACCCTTCTCATGCTGTATAAATTACCTTACTGAATTGCTGTAAAATCAAAGGGCTGAAAGCACTGATGGAACTTGATGTTCAATAATCAAAATTTCTTTTAGAAATCGATTCCATTAACAACTCTGGCAGGAAGATTACAAGCAGGAGGTGTATACCAGGATCAGACTGCACTTATATGCAGGCTGACCTTGGTCTACATCCCCTGCCAAAACTGGAACATTCCAGGTTCAGCATGACAAGGGTTAAAAAGAAAAATGGGATAAATTTTCGTTTTTATGTTAAGCTTTTGTTGTTCACTCAGCAAAAGATAAATGATCATATACTGAAATAAACACTGAAACACACATTTATCCTCTCTCTCTAATTTTTTCAGTGCATATCTTAGTGCCATTAGCTGCATTAAAGGGCGATATCAGATTGATACAAACCCTGCAGTTCCAAATAATATTTGTGGATTGGCTGATGTTTATCACCCTTTGTTCTTAAATTATCTACAATATATGGCAAACAAAGAAGAAAACCTCAAGCTTACTGCAGAAATCTTCAACACTTCACAATGTCGTAGTAAGTGATATTATTATATTAACACCTTACCCAAAAAAAGGGAAATTACTCCTTCTATTTCACCCTATTTTACCCTGTTTTCATGTTTAATCCCTAGTTTTTACTTCCCTGTGATTTTATAGTTGAGAAAACATTGTAGAGTAGAAAAAGAAGAAATTGGACAGGTCTAAATCTTGCAAATCAGAAAAGGGCTAAGCTGTTAGATGCTCCAGCTGCCGACCGCAATATGACTTAAAAATTGTTAAAAGCAGAGTTTAACCCAATTCAAACAAAAATCAAACTCTTGATATTCAAAAAACACCATTTCGACACGGGATATGATTGTCATTTTTACAAAATTGCTTTTTACTTGAAGGTGAAGTTGTTAATGTTGAACCATTATGCCCTGATAGAGAGCAGATTAAAACAGCCATTATAGTTTTTTGTGCTGAACTAGTTTACAGGACACCAGTTAGCTCAAAATGCAAGTAAGTGGTTACCTTCCAATAGGTGGCATTTTTAGGTCACCTGACCAAATGGTCATGGTGACCTATTGCAATCATCGTTTGTCCGTTGTCGTGCGTCGTCCGTCGTCCGTCGTCCGTTAACTTTTAAACATTTTCATCTTCTTCTCAAGAACTACTGGGCGGATTTCAACCAAACTTGGTAGAAAGCATCATTGGGGGATGCCAATTCAAGTTTGTGAAAATAGGGGTTCTGGGGGTCATAGGGGCCCAAATAGGGGCCAAAAAGGGGTAATTTTTGGTACTTCTTTAAAAATCTTCTTCTAATAAACCGTTAATGCCAGAGCTTAAATATTTTGTGTGCATGACAACTAGGACAGGTATATTATAAATTGTGAAATTCATGCCCCTTGGGTCATGTATGGGGCCACACCCAGAGGTCAAAGTTCATCATGTTAAAAAATTCACATTTTCATCTTCTTCTGATGAAGTACAAAGCCAATTTCAAACAAACTTGGTGAAAGCATCATTTGGTAATTGTTATTCAGATTTGTGAAAATAAAAAGGCTGTGGGGTCAGGGGGCCCTTAAATGGGGACCAAAAGGGGGTAATTTTTGGTAACTTTTAAATATTTCATCTTCTTCTCCAGACTGGGCGGATTTCAACCAAACTTGGCAGAAAGCATCATTGGGGGATGCCAATTCAAGTTTGTGAAAATAGGGGTTCTGGGGGTCATAGGGGCCCAAATAGGGGTCAAAAAGGGGTAATGTTTGGTACTTCTTTAAAAATCTTCTTGGAATAAACCGTTAATGCCAGAGCTTAAATATTCTGTGTGCATGACAACTAGGACAGGTATATTATAAATTGTGAAATTCATGCCCCTTGGGTCATGTATGGGGCCACACCCAGAGGTCAAAGTTCATCATGTTAAAAAATTCACATTTTCATCTTCTTCTGAGGAAGTACAAAGCCAATTTCAAACAAACTTGGTGAAAAGCATCATTGGGTACTGATTATACAGATTTGTGAAAATTAAAAGGCTGGAGGTCAGGGTTGCCTAATATGGGGACCAAAAGGGGGTAATTTTTGGTAACTTTTAAATATTTCATCTTCTTCTCAAGAACTACTGGGCGGATTTCAACCAAACTTGGTAGAAAGCATCATTGGGGGATGCCAATTCAAGTTTGTGAAAATAGGGGTTCTGGGGGTCAAAGGGGCCTAAATAGGGGGCAAAAAGGGGTAATTTTTGGTACTTCTTTAAAAATCTTCTTCTAATAAACCGTTAATGCCAGAGCTTAAATATTCTGTGTGCATGACAATTAGGACAGGTATATTATAAATTGTGAAATTCATGTCCCTGGGGTCATGTATGGGGCCACACCCAGAGGTCAAAGTTCATCATGTTAAAAAATTCACATTTTCACCTTCTGATGATGAAGTACTAAGCCAATTTCAAACTAACTTGGTGAAAAGCATCATTGGGTACTGATTATACAGATTTGTGAAAATTAAAAGGCTGGAGGTCAGGGTTGCCTAAAATGGGGACCAAAAGGGGGTAATTTTTGGTAACTTTTAAATATTTCATCTTCTTCTCAAGAACTACTGAGGGGATTTCAACCAAACCTTTTTCTAATTCTTTCAAACAAAATCACTTGTCTTGGTGCTCTTTTACTCAGGTGACCGTTAAGGCCCACTGGGCCTCTTGTTCAAATACTGACCTATCTAATTTGAACATTCTGGGTAATGTTATTTGTGACAACTTGGCTGATTCTGTCTAACTACATTCAAAATATCAGCGCCCAAGAAGTGCTTGTTCAAATTCTTGATGTCTCATCTTGGAACACAGGTTAGGCATAAATACTTTAGCAATTTAAAATAATTTATTTTCTAATTAATTTGAGTTTGATTTTGCCACAAATTTAGTTTTTATCACTATTCTCCACTTGCTACTTTTTGGAGTGATAAAATGGAGTTATTCGTATGATGTAGTAATATTTGTCCCAATCTGGATAAGTGATATGGTCCCAAAGGCAGGTCAATCTTTGGAGAATATGATGTGCGCCGACAACGGTAAGAAAGTTATCATGCTGTATATTGCTGTGTCAAATCAGAATAGTGAGTTACAGTCAAACCTTGTCTTAACCCATTACCGCACGATAAAATTTTGGACCAGTCCAAATTCAAAGAAGTTAAAGAAGACAAATTAAAGTTGATGTAATCTTCAAAATCTTTGTCTTTTAGGGTAGAAAACATTGAGGATAATGAAGAAATTGCTTGTAACGAGGAATTTCTTCATTCTACACACTGCTTTCCAATGCTTTCATATTAAGGGGGGTTTAACCCATTACCACATCATAAAATTTTAGACTGGTCCAAATTAAAAGAAGTTGCAGACGACAAATTAAAGTATATGAAAATTTGGAATTTCTTTACTTTTCGGGTAGAAAACATTGAGGATAATGAAGAAATTGCTTGAAAAAAGTTTGTATCAGGCCTTGAAAAAAAGAGCCTTATCTCAAGTGAGTGCCAGGGCCACTGGCCCTCTTGTTTTTCTTGAAAGGCATCAAAAAGCGTCATTGTGTGGGAATGTTTTGATGCTCCGAGCAATTTCGTCATTTTCCACAATGTTTTCTACCCCAAAATTTTAAAAAAGTTTAAAATTTCATTATCTTTAAATTGTCCTCTTGAACTACTCTCAATTTGGACCAGTCTAAAATTCTATTATGTGGGAATGGGTTAAATACATAGTATTAATATTTTTTAAACTGATACAGACGATATTCCTGCTTTGAAATATAATGTCACATAACACATAACCAGACGAAAGAAATTTAGACTGGTCCAAATTCTAAGAGGTTGCAGACAACAAATTAAGAGATGACTGAATTGACTTATTATTGTCGTAAAGTATGGAAAATATTACGGAAAATGGAGAAATTCCTTTTTGTCCATAATGTTTTCATCTTTACTATTCCTAATTTCTTAAGCGCAAAAAGTTCTGACTATTTGGTAAAGAATTAATACTTGGAATGATAGTTTTGCTGTGGAAATAAGACGTGTCAAAATATGACATAGATCAGTCGACAGACTATAAGTCTATATCAAGAGCTACAGATAGGGAACGTAATTAAATTTTAGCTTTAACCATTTCAACAATAATGGGATGAATCCTATGTGGTAGGTACTCATTTGAATCGTCTTATTGAGACAATTTAAATGAGTGCCCACAACATAGGGTTTTATTGAGAAGGATTTTACAATGCTGCGACCGTCTTCTTATCCAGCTTTTTTATATTGAATAATTCATCATTATTTTTCAGTGTTCTAAACTCATGCCGTCAAAATCTTATTAACTCTTATCGAGCAGAAGCAGGGGATTGTGATACAGACAGTCTTTTTGCTTTCGTAGAAAGGGATGATGATTCATTAGCTGACTTCAGTGCTTTTGTTGGTTCCGATGTGACGAATTGTGGTAGGTTGATATCAGAATTTAACAATTATTGGCCTTTCACACTTACTCTGTTGGCCCAGCCCACTGTCTCCTACAGGAAGTCTTGCTTCGTTTTAAAGTGGCGATGTTTTGCAAAATTTATGGCCAGTAGCATGTAACAAAAAGTAATAGTTGTTGATTGGCGACCTAAACATCATAACTACAGCTAAATCAATAAAATAATCCTCATAAATGGCGACAAATAACAGAGTTCAAAGCTCTATTCCAGGCTGAATGAATAATTTGATTGGTTGACTGATTTCTTGATTGACAGCTGGGATTGGTCAAGTGCAGGTTATGAATAAGAAATTGAAATTGTGGAACAAATGGTCTTGTTGTAACAAGCAGGCCTAGATATTGGATGGTCTCAGGTTTGAATCCTGCCCAAATAGTGGGAATTTTTCTGATCAAAGAAATAATTTTACCTTGCTCCTCTCCACCCAGGTATATAAATGGCTACAAGTAACAGTTGTAAGCCAATGCCCTGTGACTGCCAGGTGCCGACTTTCAATTGAAACAAAACAGGCTTGCATCATCAAGAAAATAGTTTGTTTTTCAAAAGTTAAAATGATATATACATGTAATTAACCCTCGTCATGCTGAATTTTTTTTAAAAATTGTATTTTAATTATCGGTTAATCGATAAGATGGGGCTTAGCGCCACTTTTAACAGTATTTCCTTCATATCGTGGCGGCTTGGGCACCTAACAATGGATTCCTGGAATTTCTCATACCAGTAGGACCACTACATCCTTTCCTAGCCTCCAGCTTCCATGCCACTTAGGTTTACGATTATCCACCCATTGGTGAGAGATAAATGGCGGAAAGGATATGTGCCGCAGGGGATCAAACCCATGACATCCCATTATTGGCTATGTCGGCGGTACTATAATCAAAGGACTGTAAGTTCTGACAGACCTGATTGTAAGTGAACATTTCTTTCAAAATTAGTTTTAAAGGCAACTCTGACTGAAAGGAAACAAACAGGTGGTGTTGAATCAGATCAAACTGCACATATCATTAGCTTAGTGTTAAAACATCATCAATTAACTATGTGTCTTATAAGCTTCACAAAGTATGCTTAAGAATAAGATAGACGCTAAGAAACTTGCAGTAAAACAGTCCGTATATAATTGACCTAAATTCACCACCGTTACAAAAATGATTACAACTAAACTTAGTTATTTACGATTTATGCCAAACAACTGCATGTGGACAAAACAGAATTTAACTTTAAAATTTGTAATCGGTAAAAACATGCTCACTTTTATTTCTATGTGTGAGGATTGTCACAATTCTTAATGTGTATTCCTTGTCATGCTGAACCTGGAATATTCCGGTTTTGAAGGAGTTGTAGACCATGATCAGACTGCACATTAGTGTAGTCTGATCTTGGTCTACACCTTCTGCTTGTACTTTTCCTGCCAGAGTTGTTTTCGAAATTGATTTTGAAAAGAAATATTGATTTTTGAACAAGAAGCTCTATCAGTGCTTTCAGCACTTTGATTTTACAGCAATTCAGTAAGGTAACTTATACAACATGATACGGGTTAAAAAGCTGGTCTGAATGAATGATTTGATTGGTTGATTGAATCTGTGATTGACAGCAGCAATCTGTCGATTACTATTTGGTTCTTTTCAAAAGTAATTATGACTCTGAGATTATCATAATCTCTATATTGTTGGTTCTGTGAGTTTACATAGAGATAAGAAAGGACATTCTTCTCTCAAAGCAAATGGCTCAGATCTGCATACTTATTCATTAACCAATTCCTACACAACCATGCTTTTTGACGATCCTCAATAGAAACAGTAGGGAAAACATTGTGTGAAATAGAGAAATTGCTTTCAACAAGCAATTTCTCTATTTCCTTCTACTAAGTTGAAAAAAATCTTGATTTTCATACACTTTAAATTTTCGTCTGCAACTCCTTCCAATTTGGACCAGTCTAAAATCTTGCTGTGTGGTAACAGGTAAAGCCACCTGTTCTAATTTGTTTTGATCTTGTTAAATTTCAGGTACACAGATACCACTGCCCACTGCAAGACCTCGTGAGTTCTTATTCTAACATACTTTATTAGTCAGTTATTGGATTTTTACACAATATCCCTCATTTTTATGCCCATGGAGAAAATAGTTCAGACAAATGATGTTGATAATGAAGAAATGGCTTGTTACAAACAATTTCCGCATTTGTACATTTTTTACCTAGAATGACAGAGAAATTGAAATTTTTGTCAAATGTTAATGGGTTAACCCATTCCCACTCAGAGAAGCTTTTAGACGCCCCAAAGAAAAAGAGCTTTGGATAACAACGTGGAAAATGAAGAAATTGCTTGCTACAAGCAATTTCTTCATTATCCACAATGTTTTCCACCCCAAAGTTAAATAAATCCAAAATTTGATAAGCTTTAAATTGTCTTCTGCAACTTCTTTCAATTTGGACCAGTCTAAAATTTCGCCGTCTGGTAATGGGTTAAAACTTGTCTTCTCATCTACCCATTACACAACAAAACATCAAATATAATTTCCTCGTAATAGAAAGAGGCTTTAGTCTTCAATTTAATTATGTCATTATGCCCCACTATATTATGTTACCTTTGTCCAAGTTTGAGGGCGTGGATGTGTGTGGGTGTGTGTATACGTGTGTTAGTATGTCAAATACCGTAAAAATTCTATTAAATGCCCATGCTCTAACAAATGCCGACCCCCCCCACACACACACTTTGGACGTCAAAATTGACCCTTTATTTGTTTTATTTTCGGAGATCTTGAAGCCTCTAATAAACACCAAGCCACCAACGCGTGTGTCTGAAATTCAGAGACTCATTTTTCAAGAATTGGTTTATTGTACACTTTCACTTTTTATCAAGCACGGCTCAAACTTATATAGGCTTTGACATAGAGAAAGAGAATAGAATTTGAGTTGATCGTGAAAAAAATATTCTTTTTGAGTCCAAAGAAGGGATATTAGGACAGAAAAAATATCCAAAAAATATTAGTCATGATTCTTGGTAAAAAGTTCAGTCCAAAGTGCTACCACTAGAAACACAGATAGCATTCATCAAATGTCGGGACATTGTTATTTCATAATGGGCCCCTATCAATATATGTAGTTACTCTACTTGATCAGGTACTTGCCTTTAGCTCTGGGTAGTTCCATTATATATTTGTACACTGTTTTATACAAGAATACCCTTGAAATTTGACATGTTTCATTTGATTTGATTTGAAAAATAACCATTCAGCAGGTTAGAAAATATTCTAGTAAAAAGAAGAAATATAAGAAGATACAAGAATACCCTTGAAAATCGATGTTTTTCATCTTATGAAAATTATTGAAACTTTTTTACCTCCTTCTTGTTAATTGTTAAAGTTCCGTGGTGAATTTATTTGAAGGCTTAATCACTTAAAATGACATAATTATCATAAGTTGCCACAATAGGTGTGACTTGCTATTGTCACCTCGTTAGTGAAATAAGCTTATAAACCCCTTTCCTCAGGTTTAAACATGCAGATATGTTTATTGCAAAACATTGAGAAATTTCATAAGTCCATCGAGTAAATTATGTTTTTGTTTGTAAACATGCATATTCCCTATACGTATAAACGGTTTGTGCGATATTGGCACTGACATGAACTGAGTAAGTACATTTCATCTAATTTTGAATCTGTAAAATCAATAAAAGCATGACATTTTGCACAATTGTAGCTACGTGTTGACTCAATCAGCATCTTTGGTCTAGTTAATCCTTTCCTGTTTTTCAACATTTTAGACTTGTCCAAATTGAAAATTTTTGCAGATGAAATTGAAAGTGGATTTGATTTGAAAAATTACCATTCAACAGGATAGAAAATATTCTAGAAAAAAAAGAAATTGCTTGTAACAATCAATATCTTCTTTTTCTACAATGTTTTGTTAGTTATAAGATCATGGAGGCAGTAAAAACCAGGGATTGAACAGGAAAGGGTTAAGATGCCATGCAGTAATGCAAAATAAATCAAAGTATGGCTAGGTCTTTTAAAACTGCGAGTTTATCATTTTGATGAAATCTCTGATATATCCATTGCATTATTGGCAGATAACCCGATAAGAAATCATTGATCAATCAGAACTTACACACAATCCTGTATTTTAACAAGCTGAAGAAATACAGCTTTGGAAAACATTGTGAAGAAGGAAGAATTTGCTATTCACAAGTAATTTCTTTCTTTTTCACAATGTTTGCTACTGTATATGACCCTTATTTGGAATTTAAATCATCTTCATTTTGTTGTGTTCTAGAACATGGTTAAGTTGAACTGTAGTTACCAAATTTAACTTGCAAAAAACCCAAAAATGCTTCACATAATGAGCAGCCAATTTTGGAGTTCAAAATAACCTCAGATCTAAATGAGTGATTTTATTGGTCGACTGGTTATTTGATTGATCATGACAGCCCTGATAGTCAATTCAAGATAAACCACTGTAAAGTATTGATGATAGACAAATTAATTTGATTCGTTGGTGAAACTCATTTGAATAAAATTATGTGATGTCTGAATTGGCTTTCTTTTTCAGCTGCTGTCAGTTGCCAAAATGTCAGTCAAGTTTTTCTAGAAATTACTGCGGGCAGCGCCTCAGAATGTCTCATGACCTTCACTTCGGTTCTTACAGCTCCGACTGATGAAAAATTCTGCGAGTAAGTGAAATATCCTATGGATTGCAATAATTATTTTCTTATTTTCTACTTTTTCAAGTTGTAATCCTGGCCACATCTTCTGATGGTAGCTTTTTTATGCTGGCTTGTTATCGTAAATGTGGGACAGGTCCAGGTCTAGTTACCAGGTTTTTCCAATGACTGATCTGACCACTTACTTCTTGGCCCCGCCCATGACTCTGACAGTAAGTTCCACTTCAATTTAAATGGCATTGTTTTGCAAAATGTATGGCCAATTACATCGGTAGATTTCTTTTCGGGCAACCTAAATGTCGAAACTACAGCTTTAATAAGATGTAGTTAAAATGTTTAAGTTGCCAAACCAATGAAAAGGTTTATAAAAAAGGCTGCCAATGTTGGATTTCAAATTCACTTTTGGTCTAAATGATTGATTTCATTGGTAGACTGATCATTTGATTGACAGCTGCAGTTGGTCAATTATAGGTGGCTTATTTAACCCTTTCCCGTTCAATCCCTGGTTTTAATGTCCCTGTGTTTTTATACTTAGGAAAACATTGTGGAAAAAGAAGAAATTGCCTGAGACAAGCAATTTCTTCTTTTCCCACAATATTTTTACCCTGTAGGTTGGTTACTTTTCAAATTGCTCTCACTTTTAATTGTCGTCTGCAACTTCTTTCAAATTGGACTAGTTTAAATTATCAAAAACGGGAATGGGTTAATCGAATCTGAAGTGGGTTTCCTTCCCATTATTTTCATCATTTCTTTACCCTTTCCTGTGCAGTTCCTGATTTTTACATCCCCCTCATTTTATACTTGAAAAATATTGTGTGAAAAGAAGAAATTGCTTATTACAAGTGATTCTTCTTTTCCTACAATATTTTCTAGCCTATATAAAACCGTAACATTATGATTAAACCTCACTTTAAAGTGTCATATGTGACATCAGGGATAAATTTAAAACAGGAAATGCAGGAATAGGTTAAATGAAAGTATATCCATTTCAGACACTTATGGGAAGGTTTACGGTGTGCAGCTTATAAGATTGAAAATGACGGTGCTGCTTGCTTCAATGATATGAAGCGTGAAATTCAGGCAAGACCAAATGAAATTTATGACATTATGGAACAGACGCTTGGTGATTTAATAAGTGGTATTAGTAATAGAATACGGAATGCATACACATGTCGTAAGTACAGTAAGACATTTCTTTTGAGAAAATTCAGTGATAGTCGTTTGAAAAATAAAGTCAGTGGTTTGTCAAAAAAAACAAAATTTGAGACTGGGCAAAATTGAAAGAAGCTGCAAACAACTATTTTAAGTTGATTGAATTTTATTTTTTTCTTCTTTTTGGATAAAAAAATGGGGATTATAAAGAAATTTCTTCATATAAGCAATTTCTTCATTTTCAAAAATGTTTTCCAAAGCTTTTCCTCCAGGGGCATAAAAAGGAGGGGGTTTGTGGGAATGGATTAACCCCTCCCCCCAAAAAAAAAGAAAAAAGAAAAAAAGAGGGGCATACTGGATTCCCATGTATATCTGCCCCTCCCAGTTTGATTGTAGACTTGGTTAGTTTCATACTTTATTTATCCTGTCTATGCCTTCTGCCAAAACATAAATATTCTGACTTTAGAATGCCAACAGTCATTAATTAAGCCCAACTTCTCTACCTGTACTTTTCATTCACTTTATCTAGGGATCTGCTGAGGTTTTTGAAGCAAGGGGACAATGTCTCCATGGCCATAAATAGTGGAGACATTTTACAAAATTAACCCATTCCCATAAAGTCCAACTTGCTGAAGCGTCTAAAGAAAAAAAACCTACCAGGAAATGTGAAAAATGAAGAAACTGCTTGTTAAAAGCAATTTTTTCATCATCTGCAATGTTTTCTACTTTGGAGATATATACTCTGTTAACCCTTTCCAGTTTTTTTAAATTTTAGACTTGTCCAAATTGAATGAGGTTGCAGTCGACAATGAAAATTGGATTTAATTTGAAATGAAACCATCCTATTGGGAAGAAAATATTGAGGAAAAAGTAGAAATTGCTTGTCACAAGCAATTTCTTCTTTTTCTACAATTTTTTCTCATGTGTAAAATCATAGCAACGTAAAATCCCGGGTTTGAACAGGAAAGGGTTAATAGATCACACTAAGATTCTGACTACTAATTGATTTGACCCAAAAGGACAGTGTCCCCATGCTCTTAAAAACGCTATAAAATTTATGATTTTCATACCCCCACCTCCACCCCACCCCAACACACACACACACACACCCCTACAAAGTAGAGGTGTTATATTGGTTTCACTATGACTGTCTGTCTATTCACCATCAATCCATATGTTTGTAGACTTTTTTGTTACTTTCCATGCTCTAACCAACTGACCTACTACCATGCAACAATTGTTGCCAATGGTCCAACAAAGAGCCCTACCATTTTTGGATCACATAGGTTAAAGGTCAGGTCACAATTGAACTTTGACTGAAAACCATTTCACTACTCCAGCTCATAAGCCATTTGACCTAGAAAATTTATACAAATATTATCCATGACCAAAGGAGATGCCCTATTATTTTTAAGTGACATAGGTCAAAGGTCAACTGTACTACTTGAGTGACTAAGTGCTGGTAGGGATATAAGTATGCTATGTGATAATTCTAGTTTGGAGGAAATGGTGTTAAAATGCAGCCTTGGTAGGTCACTCAGCATCCTAGTGGGAGCACCTGTGCACAGTGCTTTTGTTAATCCATTCCTACACAATGACCCTTTTTTACACTCTCAAATAATTGGGAATACATTGTATAAAATGAAGAGATTGCTTGGTTCATGCAATTTCTTCATTTTCAACATTTTTTTTTACCCTAAGAAGTTGAAAAGATAATTTCATTGGTGGAAATGTTTAACTCCTTTCAATTTGGAGTGGTCTAAAATTTTGTCATCTGGCATAGGTTAACCAATGTTGCTTGTGTTTCCATAAGTTGTTATCAAGATTAAGGATCTTTGTCAAGGATTATCACTTAATTAACCCAAATACGGGATTTTACGTTCCCGTGATTTTATACTCGAGAAAACATTGTAGAAAAAGAAGAAATTGCTTGTAACAAGCAATTTCTCCTTTTTCCACAATATTTTCTACTATATAGGATGTATTCATTTCAAATAGCATCCAGTTTTCATTGTCGTCTGCAACTGCTTTCAATTTGGACTAGTCTAAAATTTCCAAAAACGGTAAAGGGTTAACATGATCAAAGTATAATCTGGAAATTCATAGTTTGTTAGTTCTATCGGATGCTAGGTTATAGGGCTATTTGGTGAATTTGCAGTTTTAACAAACACATTTCTTTTTTTTACAGCTCAAGCCAGAATAATGAGGCCACCACGACCCCAAGGTAGGTTAGAAATCAAAGTACTGAAAGTACTGTAAGCTAGCAAAGCATAGATTTTTTAAGTAACCCTCTTTATCAAAGGTTATCATGATAAATGAACAAGGTTAAAGTAACCCAGGAGTTATCCAAATACAACATAACAAAATTTCAGACTGGTTCAAATTGAAATAAGTTGCAGATGACAATTTCAAGTTAGTGGAATTTGGTAGAAAACATTGTGGACATTGAAGAAGTTGTTTGTTAAAAGCCATTTCTTCATTGCCAAAATGTTTTCCAAAGCTTTTTCTTGAGATGCGAAAAAAACAAAATTGAGTGGGAAAGGGTAAGATAGCATACTTTTGAAAGAGTTCACTACAATTTGAATAGAGTTTGCAATATTCCTGAATTACATTAGAACTACTTTTTATGGTGTAGGCATTCAATAGATTAAGTGGTTAAGCCTCCATTGGCAGTTTGCACTTGTTGAACTTTGAGAAGACCTCAATATTGTATGTTAACTTAAGCTATTAAAGCTGACGCTTTGCTAGCTAAAATTGTACAATGGATCTTGGTTGCTTTAGAAACCATCTTCATTAACCAATAACCATCTCCCATTTAACCCATTACCAGAAGTCAACATTTTAGACTGGTCCAAATTCAAAGGTCTAGGAGACAATCTTGTAAAGTAAGTACAATTCAAAAAGTAACCATCCTATCTTATAGAAATTATTGTGTGAAAAGAAGAAATCGCTTTTTTCCCGAAGTTCGAGATTTCTGATTTCAAAATAACCAGTGATGACAGTAGCGAAATTCAAGACTGATCAAAAAAAAAAAAAAAAAATCAGTTTCCAATGACATTCCAAAGAGAGTGTAAAGTGAGAAACTCTAATCAACTTATTGTCACAATTTAAAACTTTGATATTTGGCATGTGGCATAACAAGCTGAGTCAGGAATATCCTTTGGGTAAGAATCTAGAGGAAAAAACACAACTTGAAAAGTCCTCAAAGAGCTTTGTTCCAGATGTGCGGACCAAAATCTTTTTGACGCCTCCAAGAAAAGAAGCTTCAGGAAACATTATGGAATATAAAGAATTTGCTTGTAACAAGCAACTTTTTATTATCCACAATGTTTTCTGTCTTAAAGGCAAAAAAATAAAATAATTTTAAACAACTACATCTCGTCATCTGCAACCTTTTTTAATTTGGACTAGTCTAAAAAATTGTCATCTGGTAATGCGTTAAGTATGAAGGGTTTTTCTATAATTTGATGCAAGGCTTAATTTTCTTGCAAACTTTTTATAAGCTATGCAATTTCTTTAATGGTCACCTACGAGCTCTTTTAAACGCCACCCAAGTAAAAAGATTTGGAAAAGATTGTGGAAAATGAAGAACTTGCTTGCTACAATATTTCTACCAAGGAAGTAAAAAGATTTGGAAAAGATTGTGGAAAATGAAGAAATTGCTTGCTACAATATTTCTACCCAGGAAGTTGAAAATATTTTCCACAATATTTCTACCCAGGAACTTGAAAAAATCTGAAATTTCATAAACTTTAAATTGTTGTCTGCAACTTCTTCCAATTTTGGTCAATCTAAAATTATCCGTCTGGTAATGAGTTAAGAGTTTAATTGGGTCGACTTGGTTAGAAACTTGTATGAATTAAGAGAAGATTTGGTGAAATTTCTGTCTTATTTTAGGACTGTTATCTCTTTTCTATCGTTTTACAGTTCCTGCTTATTTGAGACACTGTGACCAGTTTGGATCTACCATGCAAGATGCCTTACAGTCCTGTGTTAACGCTTCTTTCAATTCTTCTAACCCTCCAGAGTGCA
Source organism: Fragum fragum (assembly GCA_946902895.1). NCBI lineage: Eukaryota > Metazoa > Mollusca > Bivalvia > Cardiida > Cardiidae > Fragum > Fragum fragum. The sequence goes on from OX336380.1 coordinate 38,334,634, forward strand.
TGTGAGTATTTACACTTACAGGTCGTTGATCTCTATACTTTATCCAAGGATAGACAAAGTTAAGATTTATGACTGAACCTTGCTGTTCTGAACCCTATCGATTTACTCTTTTACTATTTTATGCGCCCTCATAATCATGTCGTAATACTTTTATCAACTGACCAATTGCTTGCCCCACCCACCAACTCTGCTAGCCGCACCCATGATCCTACAGAAAGTCAGGCTTGTCTCCTTCAAGCCAGAGTTGTTTAAAGAGTTGACTTCAAAGAAATCATCAAGCGTGTACAAATGAAAAAGTAACCGTCCTAATTGAAAGAAAATATTGTGGGGAAAGAAGAAATTGTTCATTATATTTAAAAACAGATTGTATGGGAAAGAGTTCAAAATCGGTGATAGACTGGGTGCATTTCTAATGGATCATCTGTTTTATCAGGATATTTTGGACTATGTTACAATTTTATACACATTCACATTGAACCTTTTCTAACACAAGCCCACATTTGACATCCCTTCAAAAATAGAGCTTTGGAAAACGCTATTGTAAAGAAAGAAATAGTAACAAGTAATTACTTCATTGTTCAAAGTGTTTTCTACACAGAGAGGCAAAGATTTTTGAAATTTCACCAACTTGACTTTGTCGTCTTCACACACTTCAATTTGGCCCAGTCCAAAACTTTGCCATGCGGTTATGGGTTAAACATAATTGTGCTATTTTTCTCATTTTAAAGAGGTTTGGTAGGGCTGCATGGTGTATCACTAACAAGTTTATCAGTTTTATCAGGATATTTTTTGGCTATGATATACACATTCACATTTAACCCTTCAATTTGGACCAGTCCAAAACTTTGTCATGTGGTAAGGGGTTAAAAATAATTGTGCTATTCTCAATTTTAGGAGGTTTGGTAGGTCTGCACGGTGTATTGCTAACAAGTTAATCACTGTCGGCACCACAGAAAGGAAGACTAAACTGTTTGAGCATATGATCGAGCAATGTATTGAACTCATGGTAGATGTGATGGAAGAAAACATGAACCAGTTATCTAGTAAACTGGGATCACTTCAACCAAGAGAGTGCATGAGTAAGTTGTTACACAGTCTGATTTTTAGCTCTTAATCCATTAACAGATGACAAAATTTAAGACAAGTCCAAAGCAGGATTGTGTGGAAAAGCGTTAATTTCTACTGGCTTAACTCATTCTCACACAATACCGCTTTTAACCCATTCCAACTCAATCCCTCCTTTTTACGCCCCTTGAGAAAAAAGCTTTGGAAAACATTGTGGAAAATGAAGAAATTGCTTGTATCAAGCCATTTCTTCATTATCCACAATGTTTTCTATCCAAAAAGAGGAAAAAATTCAAAATTCCATCAACTTGAAATTGTCGTCTGCAGCTTCTTTCAATTTGGACCAGTCTAAAATTTTGCTGTGTTGGAATGGGTTTAACGCCCTCAATATGAATGCTTTTGAAAACATAGGGGAGAATGAAGAAATTGCTTGTTACAAGCAATTTCTTCATTATCCACAATGTTTTCTACCCCAAGAGACAAACATTTTGAAGATTTGATCAACATCAAATTGTCGTCTGCAACTTCTTTGAATTTGGACTGGTCTAAAATTTCATCGTGTGGGAATGGGTTAATCCAAGGAGCCATTGAAGTAGAATGGTACAAGTCTATTTGTCAATGTGTTTGTAACTAAGAAATCAGCTAGATCTGAATGATTTTCTGTATTTTTGAAGTCAAGTTCATCTGTGAGTTATGTTTTGATATTGTGGGCCGCAGCCAAAGCATGTAGGACTCAAAGTCCATGGGTTTCACCCCTGGGCGCAGTAAATATGCTTTCCAACATTTGTCTCCAAACAATGGGTGGATAATTGTAAACCTAAGTAATGTAAGTGGGATGAGCAGTTACTTTCTCATACCAGTATTACCAAAACATCCCTTGGAAAGGATGTTTTGGTAATACTGGTGTGAGAAATACCAGGAATCCATGATTAGGTGCTCCAGCCACTGCAATATGACTGAAATAATATTAAAAGTGGTGTTAAATTCCATTCATTCAATCCAAAATTGTGATTCAGGTTGATAAGAGCACATGTTTGTTCCTTGCTACAAAAATATTTGAACATCGAATTTGACAGTGTCTTTAGAATTAGACTGTCTACCTGTCCTTCTGTCCAGATTTAAGGCTGTAACTTCAAATCTTTTAACCAATTACCAGATGACAAAATTTTATACTGGTTAAAATTGAAAGAAGTTGTACATGCCATTTTTTGGTCAATGGAATTTGAAAAAGATATTTTGTCTTTTAAGGTAGAAAACATTTTGGAAATATGAAGAAATTGCTTGTTGCAATTGTGTGTGAATTGTGTGTAAACCAAGAAGGTTTGTATCATCATGACACATGTGCTATTTTAAAGATCAAGGTCATCTAATAAGGTCATCTAAAATGTTCATGATGATCTTGTAAGACTATCCTTACAAACATTTCCTGCTTTAAGGGTATTAGGGTTTCACAAGCACATCTTTCTTTATTTTTACAGAAATTGCAAAGGTATGTGGAGAGAGTCTATGGCCTTTAAATCGTACATGTGGGGCGAGCTGTCCAACAAACTATACTTGTGAAGATGGAAAATACTGCTGTCCGATGAAACGACCCGGAATGTGTCCAAAAATGATGGAGAAGAGACTGTGTTTAAGAACGTCTAGATGTGATGTTGATATGGACTGTGATAGTGGTCAGAAATGTTGTGACCAAAGATGTGGATTCAAAACATGTGTCGACATTGGTATGTTAACTCATGTCATGCTGATTTATAGTTCGGAGAAAACCCATGCTATTGTGATCACCTTGGTGTCGTTCGTGTCGGTGTCGGTGTTGGCATTAGCATGACAAACTTTAGCGTTGGTCATATTTCTGTTGTTAATGAAGATATCCTCATGAAACTTGGCATATGTATTGATCATCACAAGAGCTATCTAGAATATCAAGGGGGGGGGGGTAACTCTAAAATCTTTTCTGTAAGAGTTATGCCCCTTTTTCGACTTAGAATTTTTGCATTATCCAGCACCTGCAGCCGAGCATTGGCACCATTGGCACCATTGGCGGTGCTCTTGTTTTTAGAATCATACTGAAGTCAAAGGGATGAAAGCACTTGAAGGACTGAATGTGAATTGTTATTTCTTTTAATATTCCATAAATAACTGTGACTTAACTGTGACTTCCCACACAGTGAAGCTTTTTGAAGCCCCTCAAGAAAAGCAATTGAGAAAACATTGTGTAAAAATGAGGAAATTGCTTGTTACAAGCGATTTCATCCCTTTACATAATGTTTTCAACCCAAATAGTTGAAAAATCTTAAATTTACTTAATTTCGAATTGTTGTCTGCAACTTCTTTCAATTTTGGCAACTCCAAAATTTTTCTTTTTGGTAATGAGTTAAAAAGGGACAAATAAGTGGTATGTACTAAGGTCAGACTGTGTGTGCAGTATGTGCAGAATGATCATTGACTTTGCCTCCTACCAAAACAGAAATATTGCAGGATTAGCATGAAAAGGGTTAATCCAACAGAGGACAAAATTTTAAATTTCAAAATATGGAAACAAGTTTTTGAAGTGAACTTTTGGAAAAAAAATGTTTCCATCAGGATTCAAAGCAATTTTTTCATTTTCCACAATGTTTTTTCAAGCCTTTTCAAGTGAAGGACAAACAGTCTGATTGAATGGATGTGAGTTCAAGATACAGGGGTCATATTTGGAATTGCAAGTACCTTTATTTGATAAGCAACCACTTTCTAATCACAAGGTCATATTTGGAATTGCAAGTACCTTTATTTGATAAGCAACCACTTTCTAATCACAAGGTCAATGTTATGAGACAAGTCCAAGTTCACAGAACAGGATGGTCTCCCCCTGATAAAATTGGCTGTCAGTGGAACTTTGGGCATCAGAAACAAAAACAAAAATTTTAAACCATTCCCACTTGACAAAATTGTAGACTGGTCCAAATTCAAAGAATTTGCAGGCTACAATTCTAAGTTGATGAAAATTTAATTTTCTTTTGTCTATTTGGGTAGAAAACATTTAGGATAATAAAGAAATTGCTTGTAACAAGCAATTTCTTTATTTTCAACAATGTTTTCCCAAGCATTTTTCTTGAGGGGCATAAAAAAGCGGCTTCGTATTGGAATGGGTTAACCATTGCCATGCGTAATAAAATCTCATCTAAGAATACTTTAAAATCAAAGGGCTGACATTACTGGAGCCTTAACTGTGGGTCAATATATCTTATGAATATCAATTTAATAAGCTACTCTTGCATTATAGACAAAGAGGGATAAGCATGTCAAGTGTTAAAAAATAGGGAGCTGAAATAATGAACTTTGCTAAAGTTATGCATGTCTTTTTCCACAGTACGTAGAGAGAAGAGTGCTTGTGAAATGAAATTCGAGAGCTTTAAAGAGCGTATTCTCCCACAGCGTGCATGTGGAGATGGTACAGGGTCAGTGCATGTGCCACAATGTCAAAATGACAAGTAAGTAATGCAGAAATATGACTGAAATACTGTTAAAATTGGTGAAAACCCTTTCCTGTAAAATCCCTTAAGCCATGACTATTAAAAGTATCTGAAATATAAGATTTTTCTACTTCCTTGATAGAAAACATTGTGGAAAATGAAGAAATTGCTTTTTCCGTTTCACACAATGTTTTCCTCATTGATTTTCTAGAAGTGGTCAAAAAGCGTCATTGTGTGGAAATGCGTCAATTCATTCTAGTTATCAATTTTTTAGCTCACCTGAGCACGAAGTGCTCATTGGGAAGTATTTTGGGTTGTCCTCTGTCTGGCTTTCATCATACGTTTGCCACCATCATAGCGCAGTCAGTAGCACATGAGGCTCCTAATCTTCAATCTTGGGATGTCATGGGTTCGATCCCCAGTAGTGGCACATACTCTTTCCGACATTTGTCTCTCACTAACGGGTGGATAATCTTAAACCTAGGTGGGATAGCAGCTGGAGGCTAGGAAAGGATGTAGTGGTAGTACTGGTTTGAGAAATACCAGGAATCCATTGTTAGGAGCTCCAGCCACCGCAATATGACTGAAATACTGTTAAAAGCAGCGTTAAACCCCATTCAATCAATCAATCAATTCATTATACAGCATCCTTTGTGTATCAACAATTTTGAAACGACATCTCCTCCAAAACCGCTGAATCAGTTTGAACCAAATTTGGCAGAACTATTCTCTTGATGGTGCCCTTTAAAAATTGCTAAAAGAATTGAAATCCTTTGAAAACTTTGGTTGCCAGGGCAACAAAACTAAAATTTTTATAAACTCTAAAAAAGATTATACCCTCCTGACCCAGAAAGCATAGAGCCCTTATAATTTTCATGAAGCATCAGTACATTGTCCTCTTTCAGAATTGCTAAAATGGTCCCCTGGGGCGGAGTCCTAGGGGGTGGGGCTTGTATAGAAATAAAGAAGGATTTTTAAAACGACATCTCCTACCTAACCACTTTACCAATTTCAACAAAGAATTTAAATCCTTTGAAAACTCAGATTTCTATGACAACAAGAGTAAAATTTTAAAAAAATCATCTCCTCCATTGGAAGAATGTAGCATTGGAAGAATCTTGAAATTTGCATGAAGCATGGACCTTTTTCAAAATTGCTAAAATTTTAATGCCACAGGTTGATTGGGCTTAGATAGAAATAAAGGCAACTCTTTCTAATCTATTTGGCCAATTTTAACCAATTTTGGCAGAAATTTACCTTAGGTTATCCCTTTTTAATAATTTCTGAAAGATTTGAAATCTGTTGAAAGCATTGGTTGGCATGGCAGCATAAGTTGATTTTAGTTAAATTTTAAAGAAGGTCTTCTTCAGACCCAGTTATATCTTGTCTTTAATACCTGTAATTTGGCAAGTGCAAACCTGATTGAAATATAGAGATTTTTGTAATATAAATGGTTGCACAATTTCCTCTTTTAGCTCAGCTGAGCAATTTGCATCCTTTGACCGTCCATTGGTTGTCATCAATATGCAATGTAAACATCTTCTGTAATATCAGTGGGCAAATTTTGGTGAAACTTAGCAGATGTGTTTCTTTGGAGAAGCTTTTCAAAAGTTGTTCAAATTGATATCCTTATATAACTCTAGTAGCGACACCAACAAAAAGGGTATAAATGATAAAGTCTATAAAGACCTTCTGAGAAACAAAATATCTGAAGCTTTGCTTTTAGCTCACCTGAGTACGAAGTGCTCTGGGTGAGCTATTGTGATTGGTCATCGTCCATCTGTCTATCCATCAATCCATCCATCTGTTTGTCCGTCCATTCATAATTACAAAAAATTATCCTCCTAATCTAACCCCGGAATTTCCACCATTCTTCACAGAAATGATCCTTTTGTCATACTCTTTCAAAATACTTCAAAGAATTGATATCAATGGAACTTTGGTTTCCATTGCAACAAAGTGAAAAAAAAAACAAAAAAACCTCTCCTCCAAAATCATAAGGCCCAGAGCTTTGATATTTGGTATCTATTAACCCTCTTACAAAAAACTTCAAAGAATTACCATACTCTGAAATTGGCTCTTTCTGTATGATCCTTTTTCACATCGAAAAAAAGTAGGAAATCTTTGAAAGTATTCTTCTCCCAAATAAAAAGGCCTAGAGCCTTATTATTTTGTATGTATCAATGTTTATTTGCCCTCTACTATAGTACTTCATGGAATTACCATACTCTGCAAATTAGCCCTTTTCTGTGTGATACCTGATTTTACATATGAATAAGATGGTAATCTGTGATATTTTTCTCCAAAACCATAAGGGCAAGAGCTTTGATATTTGGTGTGTATCAATACCTATTGACCCTTTACCAAAATACTTCACAGAATTACAGTATTCTGATATTCTGAAAATTAGCCATTTTCTGTGTAAACCAAGATTTTAGAAAGGAATAAAGATGCATATCTTTGATAATCTTCTCCTCCTAAACCATTATGCATAGAGCTTGATATTAAGTATGTATCAATGCCTATTGACCCTCTACCAAAATACTTCAAAGAATTACCATACTCTGGAGATAAGCTTTAAATTTTAGGATCTTCAATATACCTAGGATTAAAGGAGAAAATCTTTAAAAAATCTTCTCTTAAATAATCAAGTGTTGGTCTTTGATATTTTGTATATATCTTAAGGCATTGAAACATCATACTCAGGGGAGGGATGTAGAACCATCATGGCCCTCTTGCCTGGAATGTCCTAGATTACCTCTATCAAGTTTGTTTATATGGTGATCCTAGGGTAATATTCAAGAACCATCCAGGCACACTCCATTCTAATGACAAACAATGAATGAAATCTCTTAACCCATTACCAGATGACAAAAATGTAGACTGGTCTGAATTTAAAGGAGTTGCAGACAACAATTTCAAGTCCATGGAATTTTATATTTTTCAACTTTATGGGTAGAAAACATTGTGAAAAATGAGGATATTGCTTGTCTTCATTTTACAAAATGTTTTACCAATTGTATTTTTTTAAGGGGACCAAAAAGCGTCATAGTATGGGAACGTGTTAAAATCTTATTCAATGAACAAAAAGCCTTGAGTTTTGGTATTTAGTACAAAACATATACTAGTGGACCTTTACAAGCCTCGTTCATTTGATGACCCTGGGACTATCTTGGCTTTCACCCAGGCTCATTCATTTGATGACCCTGGGACTATCTTGGCTTTCACCCAGGCTCATTCATTTGATGACCCTGGGACTATCTTGGCTTTCACCCAGGCTCATTCATTTGATGACTCTGGGACTATCTTGGCTTTCACCCAGGCTCATTCATTTGGGACAATCTTGGCTTTCACCCAGGCTCATTCATTTGATGACCCTGGGACTATCTTGGCTTTCACCCAGGCCCATTCATTTGATGACCCTTGGACTATCTTGGCTTTCACCCAGGCCCATTCATTTGATGACCCTTGGACTATCTTGGCTTTCACCCAGGCCCATTCATTTGATGACCCTTGGACTATCTTGGCTTTCACCCAGGCCCATTCATTTGATGACCCTTGGACTATCTTGGCTTTCACCCAGGCCCATTCATTTGATGACCCTTGGACTATCTTGGCTTTCACCCAGGCCCATTCATTTGATGACCCTTGGACTATCTTGGCTTTCACCCAGGCCCATTCATTTGATGACCCTTGGACTATCTTTGGCTTTAACTATGACTCATCTCATTTTACATAAAAATAATGAAGGGAATCTTTGAAACTCTTTTTTATTGAAATTTAAAGGCCTATAGCATTGGTAATTTGCATGTAACGTCACCTAGTCGACATCTACCAAGTTTGTTCATATAATGAAGCCTGGGGTCATATTTGGGCCTTTGACATCTAAAGTTTTGTCTTGTGTTGGATTAAGCCTTGTTCTAAATAGGATTTAGGAAATCTTTTTAGAATCTTGTCTGAAAACAAAAGGCCTCAAGCATTGGTAGTTGATAGGAAACTATTACTAGTGAATCTCTTCCAAGTTTGTGCACATCAAGACCCTGGTGTCTTATTTCAATTTTTGCCAGGATGCACCCAATCTTAAATAGTAACAAAGAGGAGATTGTTTCAATAATTTTATTTTCTGATCCAGAAAGCCTAGCAAATTTAAATCCAGTATAAACATTTTTTTTGCATCCATACCAGATTTATTCATTTGATGACCCATGGGTTTTTTTTCGGCCCTCCTGGATGCACCCTATTGAAGGGTATCTTGAAGAATATTGAAGGGTATCTTAAATGTTTTTCCTCTCTGAAATCAGGTCTAAATCATTGATGGTTAGTAAGTAGCATCACCTTTATGCACCTCTACCACCTCTTGTAAAAAAAATGAGCCTAAGATTGTATTTTGGCACTCTAAGGATTTCCCATATTTAACATAGTAAAAAGAAAGAAATCTTAAGAAATCTTCTGAAACCAGAACATCCAGAGAACCGATATTTGATTTGTAGCATTTCTACAATTTTATCCATGTGACATCCCTAGGCCAAAGGGGATTAGGGTGAGCAATATAGGACAATTATGATCCTCTTATCAAATTTTGATTTGAGCTTTTCAATAATTAGCCTGTTAGAAGAAAGAAAGTGAATCAAATAATGTAAATTATGAATGAGTGTTGTGCAATATAACCAAATTTCACTTTTCTAGAAAAAATAACTAAAGGATGTCTTTCTATCAAGTATATCTTCTGTATTTAGGTTTGGACCAATCCAGGGAGATTACGCAAGTGGTGTTCTACACTGTGTTACTGAAGATGGAATGAAGATTTATGGTTCTGAATTTAGAGGAAACGAAAACTGCCCAAAGAGTAAGGACAGTTAATGTTATTCTATGAAATTAACTTGTTACCAGATTTTGAAGTTGACAATTCAAAGCTTGCGCCAGATATGGTAGAAAATAATGTAAGAAAAGAATAAATTGATTTGTAACAGGCAATTTCTCTTTTTCTTACAGTTTTTAAATCAGCTTTTTTTTCCATAAGAAAATCGGAGGTTTTGCTATAGCCCTAATGTCAACTGTGTAGTTGTCCAAAAACTATGGCAATTCCTATATCTCTTCTATTACTGTACATGGGGACCTCATATTTCACATGTCCTTTACTTGTGTCAAGATATTTCTGCTGTCATACAGTTCAAGGTCACTGGTCAAGGTCAAGGGTATCTCTTTCAAAGACTGACATTCTTTACTATAGATATAAATGGCCTGTAGCCAGGAATAAGTATCAGAACGCCATGCTCTTGTTTCTACAACTACATTTTCTTAACTTATTAGCATTCAACAAAATTTTTGACAAAGATTGAAAGGAGTTGCAGATGGCAATTTCAAACTTATGAAATTAAGTTGATGAAATCTTAAAAATCTGTGTCTGATGGGGTAGAAAACATTGTAGATAATGTAGATAATTTTGCGCATTGTGTTTCAAAAACACATCTTGTTTTCTATAGTAACAGCCATCACTTAACATGTTCTGTCATGACAATATTACAGGCTGATCTAAATTGAATGAAGTTGCGTATAACAATTTTCATTTGATGAAATTTGAAATTTGTTATTGTTTTGAGTAGAAAGCTACAAGTTACAAGCAATTTCTTCATTTTCCATAATATTTCCTTAAGCTTTTTTGGGGGGGCATAAAAAAGCAAGATTGTGTAGGAATGGGTTAAGAAATGAAGAGAATATTTTTGTTTACATTCTTGTATTAACATAAAAACTTTACCACACTGTATAAATACATGATTCATACCTTAATGTGATGAACCCATTACCACATGGGAAAATTTAGGAATGGTCCAAATTTAAAATTTATGAAATTTTAGCTTTTTTCAACTTTCTCAGTAGAAAACATTGTGTAAAATGAAGAAATTGCTTGATACAAGCAATTTTTTCATTTTATGCAATGTTTTCACACATGTTTTCCTTGAGGGGCGTCTAAAAGCGTCACTGTGTGGTAATGGATTAAGTTTTTTGGTTCAATAAAAAAGAGGGTTTTGACTAAATGAAAACTTAAATATTATAATTTAATCAATTCCCAGAAAAAGAGTCGGGCAAACATTGTGTAAAATCAAGAATCCCTAAAAGTTACAAAAATCTAAAATTTCATAAACTTTAAATTGTCATCTGCAACTCCTTTCAATTTGGACTTGTCTTAAATTTTGTTGTGTGGTAATGGTTTAATGCAAAAAAGCACAATAAAGCAAATTATTTAATAATTTGAGTAAGAAATTTTTACTGCCTTTTAGAAAAAACTTTTAGAAAACAATTTGTAAGACAAATTAATTGCTTGGCAGAAGAAATTTCTTTATTTTCCACATTGTTTTCTACCCAGAAAGACAGAATTAAAATATCTAAAATTCTATTAACTGACATTGTCCTCTTCAACTTCTTTGACTTTGGACTGGTCAAAACTTCTGTCTTGTGATAATTGGTTGAAAAAAATACACACACTCTTTACCCCATTCCTACACGAGAAAATTTTAGACTGGTCCAAATTGAAAGAAGAGGCAGACGTCAATTTTAAGGTGATGAAATTCTTAAATTCTTTGTCTTTTAGGGGAGAAAACATTGTGGACATTGAAGAAATTGATACAAGCAATTTCTTCTATGTCCACAATGTTTTCCAAGGTTTTTTTGTTTTAGGGCGTCTAAAAGTGTCACTTAAGTACAGTCAACTAATTCCCACACAATCCAACTTTTACACCCCTCAAGAAAAAAAGTTTTGGAAATATTGTAGAATATAAACAAACGGCTTGTGACAAGCAATTTCTTCATTATTCACTCATTTTAGCTATAATGACAAAGATTTTCAAAGTTGCATCAGCTTAAAATTGTTGTCTGCAAAATCTTTCAATATGGATGAGTCTAAAATTGTGATGTCCATTACTGAATTAAGTTCTGAAATAGTTTAAAATACGGTTTAATTTATCCTGTTCCAACAATACAAAGTTTTAGATTGGTCCAAAGAAGTTATAGTAGACAATTTTTAGCTAATGAAATTTTAAAAGTCTTTAGGGTAGAACACATTAAAATTACTTGTTACAAGCAATTTTTTCATTTTCCACTTTGTTTTCCAAAGCTTTCTTGAAGGGTGTTAATAAGCCGGCTTATTTGGGAATGGGATAAAATAATCATTTCTACGATTTGTACAATGTTATTTTACAGTCCGACCTGGAAAATGCCCACCGATGCCGTCACGCTGTATGAATACTCCAATGGACCAGATTATCGGAACTGGAACAGACATGGATTGTAACATGGGGCAGAAAATGTGTCATGTTGATGAACAAAATGTCTGCCAGATCAAATGTATTAACGTCAGTGGAAGTAAGTTGGAGGGAAAATCAAATATTTTCAAAATAGCCAGCTCCTTATTATATGCCAAGTTCAGTTAAATATTTTTCCTCAACCATACCACACAATCCTGCTTTCTGAATCCTAGAAAAACAATATAATTATAGAAAACTATTATTGCAACAAGCAATTTCTCCTTTATTGTACAATGTTTCATTCCTTTTTTTGCACTCTCATTTTCTCAGTGCTTTCTTAGCACATTTCAGAATGCTGTCAGCAAATTCTTTCAATTTGACTTATCCCAAAGCTCAATAATTTAATTTTAGGTTTAGTCTATCAAATCGAAGGTTCTGATTGGACAAAAGAAATATTCATAACTCTATGAAAAAAAAATCTGCACACTGCTATTTCGTATGCTTTTGGACAAAACAGTTAAAAAAAAGTATCAAAATTTGTAAAATATTTGCTTTTTTTGCTTGATAGTATTAAATTATAAGAAATGAAGATGATTTTATTTCTGTTTTCATGAAGGTATGAAACAAAAAACCTAATCACACTTATGTATGGATCTGCTTTGTGTATTTATACAGTATGATTAGTTTTTGTTTCATACCTCCATAATTAAAACAAAAACATTCCCTTCATCTTTTAAATGTCTGGTAATTGACTACACATTTTTTGTGTAGTAAACTGCCTCTACCAATACTCTTGTCTTATTATCCCATTACCAGAAGGCAAAATTTCAGACTGGTCCAAATTCAAAGGAGTTGCAGACGACAATTTAAAGCTTATCAAATTTTGTATTATCCTTACCCTTGTCATGCTGTATAAATTACCTTACTGAACTGCTATCAAATCAAAGGGCTGAAAGCACTGATAGAACTTGTTGTTAAAAAATCAACATTTCTTTTAGAAAACAACTTCATACACAACTATGGCAGGAAAGTACTAGCAGGAGGTATAGACTAAGATCAGCCTGCACATGAGTGCAGTCTGATCTTAGTCTACACCTCTTGCCAAAACCGGAATATTCCGGGTTCAGCATGACAAGGGTTAACATTTTGGGAAGAACACATTGACTCTTAGTCAAGGGGTCCCGGTGTTCGATCCCAAGCCAGAGAAAATATCCTTTCTGACTTTGTCTCCCACCATGGGTGGATAATCGTAAAGCTAAATGGGATGAGCAGCTTGAGGCTCAGAAAGGATGTAGTAGTAGTACTGGTGTGAGAAATACAAGGAATCAATGGTCAGGTGCTCCAGCCACTGCGATATGAAAGAAATACTTTTTAAAGTGGCTTTAACCCCATTCAATCAATCAAATTAAACTTCCAGTCTATATGAATGATTTCACTGATTGACTGATTATTTAATTGACAGCCCCAGTCAATTCAGCTAGAAGCCACAATTAATGCCAACTCAACCTGTTCAAACACAATACCACCCCTCAAGAAAAGACTTAACGAATACGCAGTTAAAAATGAAGAAATTACTTGTTAAAAGCAATTTCTTCATTTCATTCAAAATTCTTTCAACTTGAAATTGTCGTCTACAACTTCTTCTAGTTAAAAATTGTTGTTATAGGTTTACATGGTTTAACCCATTCCAACATGGCAAAATTTTAGACTGGTCCAAATTGTTTTTTTATTGCTGTTTTATTGAGGGGCGTAAAAAGGAGGGATTTAGTTGGAATGGGTTAAATTGGTCAAAATATTGGTTTTGAAGAAATCCTAAAAAATTAGTCACCAAGGTTGAAAAATCTAGGTCAAATTTTAGAATTCTATCTTTTTAGACAATATTTTTTGCTCATTACCTAAATATTAGTTAATATAGATGTTTTGAATTTGGTCATCTGAAGTCAAATAATAGATCAATTCTTAGAAACATCTTAGTATACAGGGTACTCACATTGTCTGCTCAAATGACTTGAAATTTGGTCAGGTTAGCTGTCTTGACTGTAAATTAAGGTGGAAGATCTAGTTCCATTATGGTGCTCTTTACCCTTGTCATACTGAACCTGGTATATACCTGTTTAAACGGGAGGTATACACAAAGATCAGACTGCACATAATTGCAGTCTGATCTTAGTCTACACCACCTGCTTATACATTTTAACAAGCATTTGTTTGTAAAATTGATTTTCAAAAGAAACAAGAGCTATCTATAAGGGCTTCCAGTGCTTTCAGTCTTTTGATTTAAAAGCATTCCTGGAAACAGTATTTATTCAACATGACAAGAGTTAATTTAACCCATTCCAACACAACAAAATTTTAGACCAGTCCAAATTGAAAGGAGCTGCAGACGACAATTTCAAGTTGATGGAATTTCAAATTTTTTCGTCTTTTGGGGTAGAAAACATAGTGGATAATGAAGAAATTGCTTGATACAAGCAATTTCTTCATTTTCCACAATGTTTTCCAAAGCTCTTGAATTGCGGGGCGTAAAAAGGAGGGCTTGAGTTGGAATGGGTTAAACAGTTTCTATTTTCCTCTAAATTGTACAACTTACGGCATAAACATTCCTATAATACAAGCCCTTTATTCTTTGTAACTGAAAACAAATTCCAGGTAATAAAATTTTTCATGTTCTTTTTTTCCTTTCTTTCAGCAATGGAAGACACTCCTTTTGATGGTAAGTAACTGTTTAAAATCATTTCCACACAATGATACCTATGATTTATCTTTGATACCCCCAAGAAAAATGCTTTGGAAAACCTTTGTGGACAATGACGAAATTGCTTATAACAAGCTTTTTGATGCCTCTCTAGAAAAAAAAGCTTTGGAAAACATTGTGGACACTGAAGAAATTGCTTGTAACAAGCAATTCCTTCAGTGTCCACTATGTTTTCTACCCTAAAATGCAAAGATTTTCCAAATTCCAACTACTTACAATTGTCCTCTGCAACTTCTCTGGATTTGGACTAGTCCAAAATTTTGTTGTCTCGTAATGGGTTGAATTTTTTTTGAAAATAATGTAGAATTAATGAGAAAATGAAACACTTATTGTTATGGAGCGATTTCATTTTGGCTCTGCTGAAAGGAGTTTGTGGAGGGCCTATAGTACTCACCCTGTTAGTTTGGCTCTCACCAATTAGTGGATAATCGTAAACCTAAGTGGGATAGCAGCTGGAAGATAGAAAATGATGTAGTGGTAGTACTGGTGTGAGAAAAACCAGGAATCCATTGTAAGGTGCTTCATTTGCTGCAATATGACTGAAATACTGTTAGAATGTTGTGTTAAATCCCATTCAATTAATCACCTTGTTGATCTGTTCATCAGGATTTTGACATGCGATTACTTTTTATTTATCAACGAATTGTTTTCAGATTTTGTACATGTATTTTCTCATCTGTATCAAGAATAAGATTGAAGTTTTGCCTTACTAGACCAGCTGCTTAGAAGCCGACAGACAAATTGGCTGCCATTATTACTAACTATACGCCCGTCTAAGACGGGACGTATTATGGGATCACCCGTGATTTCCGGGCGTCCGGGCGTCCAGTTGTCCGGGCAGTGCCCACTTCTTTGTCCGGAGCATAACTCTGTCACCGTAAGTCCGATTGATTTTAAACTTGGCAGTTATATTCTTCTTATCCATACGGAGTGCAGTGCGCAATAACCATAACTCTACCTGGCCTATTTTTTGAGTTATTGCCCTTTGTTGTTTTTCATACTTGAATCTTGTCCGGAGTATATCTCTGAAAGTATTATAGCTAGGATCATGAAACTTCATGGGTGTATAGATCTCACCAAGGGGGAGTGCAGTGCACAAGAACCATATCATTACCTGGCCTATTTTTTGAGTTATTGCCCTTTGTTGTTTTTCATACTTGAATCTTGTTCAGAGTATATCTCTAAAAGTATAATAGCTAGAATCATGAAATTTCATGGATGTATAGATCTCACCAAGGGGGAGTGCAGTGCACAAAAACCATAACTCTACCTGGCCTATTTTTTGAGTTATTGCCCTTTGTTGTTCTTCATACTCGAATCTTGTCCGGAGTATATCTCTAAAATTATAATAGCTAGAACCATGAAATTTTACGGATGGATAGAGCTCACCAAGTTGGAGTGCAGTGTACAAGAACCATAACTCTACCTAGCCTTTTTCTTTAGTTATTGTGCTTTGTTGTTTTTCATACTTGAATCTTGTACGGAGTATATCTCTAAAAGTATTGTAGCTAGGATCATGAAACTTCATGGGTGTATAGATCTCACCAAGTGGGAGTGCAGTGCACAAGAACCATAACGCTACCTTGCCTATTTTTGAGTTATTGCCCTTTGTTGTTTTTCATACTTGAATCTTGTTTAGAGTATATCTCTAAAAGTATAATAGCTAGAATCATGCAATTTCATGGATGGATAGAGCTCACCAAGTGGGAGTGCAGTGTACAAGAACCATAACTCTACCTAGCCTATTTTTTGAGTTATTGCCCTTTGTTGTTTTTCATACTTGAATCTTGTCCAGAGTATATCTCTAAAAGTATTATAGCTAGAATCATGAAACTTCATGGATGGATAGAGTTCACCAAGTGGGAGCGCAGTGTACAAGAACCATAACTCTACCTAGCGTATATTTTGAGTTGTTGCCCTTTGTTGTTTTTCATACTTTGTTTGACAAAAAAAATTCATTCAAAATAACCTCAGTTCTATTCAAACCCCCAGTTAATATTAAGCAGTGTGATGGGCGTATCTTGTGACAATTTGGCACCTTGTTTTTGACTTTGACATGAAATAACTTTCTTATTTTTCAACAGATTTCTTTCAAATATTATACATGCATTCATATCATTAATGTCTTGAATGAGGTATAAGATGTGCATGACTTCAACCCTTTCCCATACAGTCCCTGATTTTTATGTCCCCATGATTTATACTTGAAAAAACATTGTGGGAAAAGAAGAAATTGCTTGCAACAAGCAATTTCTTTTTACCCCACAATATTTTACAAGAAATTTCTTCATTTTACACACGGTTTTCCCTATTGTTTTTCTTGAGGGGCATTAAAAGAAATGGATTAATATCAAATTATTTTTTTCTTCTTCCTTTTTGGGGCAAATTTTATCCAAACTTTTATGCATGCTCCTGTTTCATTAATTTCTTGGACAAGTTTGAATTTTGTATTTCTACAACTTAATGTTACAAAGATAGATGACAATATTGCTGTTTGAATTTTGTATTTTTAGCTCCACTGGCTGAAAGCCAGCAAGCTATCCTTCAGTAACTCTTTATCGGATTCCTTCAAAGGATTGTGGAAATGTCTTTAATGGGCTAATTTCCATGTATGTTGAAACTTTTAAAAATGGTTTTCTCAGAAACTAGTTGATGGATTTCAATCAAATTTTACAGGAATGATCGTTGGGCAACCCTTTATCAGATTTCTTCAACGAATTTTGATTGGATAAAACATGGCTTAAATGGGCAGGGCTAATTTCTGTTTATGGTGAAAGCTTTAAAAATCTTCTTCTCAGAAACATTGGATTGATTTCAACCAAATTACATTGGAATGATCCTTTGGTGATCCCTTATTTTAATAACTCATTTACCAAATGGCAAAATTATAGACAGCCTTGAATTCAAAGGAGTGTCAGACCACAATTAAAAGTGTACAAAATTTTAGACTTCTCAGTTTCTAGATAGAAAAAATTTGGGAAAATGAAGAAATTGCTTGTTGCAAGCAATTTCTTCTTTTTGCACAATGTTTTTCAAATAGTCTTTAGATTAAAAAATCTAAAATTTCATGAACTTTAAAATGTCATCTGCAACTCCTTTCAATTTGGACCAGCCGAAAATTTTGCTGCCTGGTCATGGGTTAATGATCTTGTTATGTCATATCTTCCAGTATGTCCAAATGGAGTGGAGAGGAATTGCTGTCCCGCTGACATGGTTGTGGGTAAAGTTTGTGTTGGGAGACCCTCAGCTGTTCCGCGTATCAACCCTTGTGGAGGATGTCATATTGAATTTTATGATGAGCACAATAAAATAGTCAACTGCTCTGAAGGTATGATCTTGAGCTAGAATCAGTTTTAGTGGTGATATTTGACAGAATGTGCTTTGAATCTTTTTCCGACAAATCTTGCTTTTTGTCATTGTGTCCTCTCAAAAAAGAACTTTTGTTAACCTGTCCCAGGGCCCGTATTCACCAACGCATTCTAAATTGATTTAGCCGACTAAATCCAAAGAATGGACTAAATTGAATTTAGTACGTATTCACCAACGCATTCTAAACTTTAGAATGAACTAAATTCAGGGAAAATTCTTCATTATTCCAAGTCTTATACCTACCGTACTAAATACGCATTATCAATGTAAAAAATGGCCCCCGTTCGCTGCATTATAGTCCTAACACATTTTTGTAGATAGAATAATGTAAAATATCACGAAAAGGGGAAAATTATTTCCCTTTGGATAAAGTAAAGGTTGTCGGTCGTATCTGACATGTATGACGTCACCGATATTTCTGACGTAATATAAGATAGTGTTTACATTGGTGACAGAAAGTTCACTCTTGCAGCTCTTCTCAAAGTAATATTTACCGATGATTTCAAAATCGATTCAAGTTCTAAGTGAAAAGGATGCTAAAGGAGGAAAGTGTTCGCTGCGTTTTCAGACTTTCAATGAATTCGGAACCGAAAATGACAGGATAAGAGTTCGAAGAAAAAGGCAGATTGTCATTTCATCTCAAGCAGTGGAAAGCTTGGTGCATTTTCAATCAAGATTCTTTTGCTTGGGTGCTGATACTTTCTGCAATGCAACACGGATTTTAGTCAAGTTACAATCACCATCCTCAAAAATATCTATATTGTCTGGAATATTTGGAAAGAGTTCGACAGAAGATTGAGGTGGGCCATGTTGAATTTTGAGTTAAAGTTTTGTTCTTCTTATTGTTTTTGGTCTTTTTTTCGACTCAAAATAAAAGAATTGGCGGAATTAGTGCTAGTATTGCACAACCGCTGCTTGTTTTTCCATCGCCGTCTTCAATTCGAACCGCTGGACCGCGGCAGGTTTATGATTGATGATAACAATAATAATAATGAAAAGCCACCAAAATGTTTCTACGTAGTCATAGACAAATATAAATAATCAACAAACTTAGAGATGCTATTTCATTTTTTTTCATTTTATTTCTAATCACTATAGTGTAATCCTTTCGTTTTGCCGATTGACTAATCTTTCCGCTCCCCCGCCACAGCGACCCATATAGGAATTTGATCAAGGATAATAATCCGTCCTAATTATTCGATTTCGATCCATTTTTGTGTTAAAGACTATAGATTTTAAAAATAAATATATTTTTTAATTTGGCTATATGATGGGCTTATGGGTTAAATGCTGGCTACTATTTTGAAATGCGCTTTTAAGAAGTGCGGAAACCAGTGCAGGTGCGCGGTCGCTTACGCAATATACAAACCGTTCTAATTCAAGTCTATTCTAAATTGTGTTGGTGAATACGAAATTTAGTCTATTCTCGGAATAGTATGAACCTTACAATTTAGCCTAGACCCAATTCTAAAATTTAGAAAAGTTTGGTGAATACGGGCCCAGATCGCAAAATTTTAGACTCGTCCAAATTGAAAGGAGACAATGTAAAGTTGATGAAAGTTTAGATTTTTCAACTTACTGGGTAGAAAACCTTGTGGAAAATGAAGAGATTGCTTGTTACAAGTAATTTCTACGTTTTACACAATGTTTTCCAAATTAATTCATTGGTAATAGGTTAAACTTTACAAACCTTCGGGATGGTAATCCTTTTAAGACATGTTACATTATCATCATTTGAGTCTGTGGGAGACATTTCCAGCCACTCCACATCGAATGATCAGCGCAAAACATTTAAAACTGCCTATGTATTTATAGGCAGTAATATTCAACTGTTTTGCGCTGCCCCATCGAAATGTACATGAAGTATAGACATGAAACAATCTGAACAGTTATCATCAGAAAACAAAATTACAGGCTAGTGTTACATTCAAAGTAAAGTTCCAGTCCAAACAAATGAGTTTATTCATCAACCAATTATTTTATTGATGTCCGTAATTGATCAATTGATTTCCATAATTGGTCAATTGTTGGAAGTGAGGCTTTAAAGATATGAAAATGTTTCCTTCAGGGGTCAGTGAATGCGTCCATAAAAGAGCTATGGCACGAATGATGAATAGAGACATGAAGAAGAACTATTCTATGACTTTCTTGAATTTTATCAAATCTCGAGAATTGTTTTCCGAGGGCGTGATGGAAGAAATGGGCATGGATTTGGAAGGCATGAGGTAATAATTCCATTACAGCTGTATCGATCAAAATTAGTGAATTCTACTTGGTTGAAAAATTTGTTTCATACCTTCATGAAAAAAAATGTACTAATTTTGTATTCTTGCATGAATATTTAATTGTTTGACCTCTTTTGATGGTGTTTACCCTGCTGATATTTTCCGATTACCAAATAATCCCAATTTCCTACAGCTCTCAAGAAATTTTTTCATTTTCCTCAATGATATCTTCCCTCAAGTGAAAAAATTTTGAATTTGTATCAATTTGAAGCTGTTGTCTGCAATTCTTAATTTAGACCAGTTTAAAGTCTTGTTTAGTAATGGGTCAAATGTTAGCACTTTTATTGTGAACCCAGAATTTTCCTGTTACACATATGTGCTGTCTGATCAAAGTCCTTACCTGCTTGTCCTTTTTATGCCCCCTCATCGATAGATAGGGGGGGATATTGTTTTACCGATGTCCGTCTGTCTGTCCGTCTGTCTGTCTGCAAAACTTAACCTGCCAAATAAACATTTTCCTATAACTTCAACCCTGATTAAGTTACAATGCTAATATTTGATATGTTGATAGGTCTCAATAAGGCGCAACTGGGGAAGGTCATTTCATCAAGGTCAAGGTAAAGATGTCCCTAAAACAAAGAAAAAAAACAACAATAAAAATCACCCGTTTCTACAGAATTCCTGTTTCGGGGGCAAAGTGTTTCACAAACACATCTTGTTAGGTCAGAGTTTTTCATCGGATGTATTTTTCACAAGAACTATTGACCCACAATGTTTATGTGTTTCTGTAGAGGATTTGATAGAATGAAAAACATGGCCTTAATTGGCAGGGCTAATTTCCATATATGGTGAAACCTCTAAAAATCTTCTCAGAAAGCAATGGATGGATTTCAACCAAATTTTACAGGAATGAACATTGGTTGACCCTTTATCAGATTTCTTTGAAAGAATCAAGATAATGAATGAAAGAATGAATAACATGGCTTCTCTTGACAGGGCTAATTTCCATATAAGGTGAAAACTTTGAAAATCTTCTCTTCAGAAACCAATGGATGGATATCAACCTAATTCCTCTGGATTGATCCTTGGGTGACCCTTTATCAGATTTTTCAAAGAATTTTGAAAGGACAGAAAAAAAAGCTTTAATGGTTTGGGGGCTTATTTCCATTATCTGGTGAAAGCTTTGAAAATCTTTTTCTCAGAAACAATTGGATGGATTTCAACTGAATTTGACTGGAATGATCCTTTGTAGACCCCTAATTAGATTGCTAAAAAAAGAATTGATTGACTGTAAACATTGCTTAAATGGATTGGGCTAATTTCCATATATGGTAAACAGTGAAAAACCTACAATCTGCAGGATGGTTTTCAAGCAAATTTCTAAAGAATGAGAAGTAAATTCAGGCCGATGGAGCAAATCAGGTGCTCAAGCCCTTCTTGTTGTCTTCTGATACTGAATTACATTCTACAGAACTTCAATAGTAGGTTAAGTTTGCAGATGGATTTTCCAAGTGTTATTGTGCAGAAATCAAAGACATAACATTATCTAGTTCAAATCTAATATGCCACGGCTATTGGGTAGTTGGTAGTGTGTCAGACTCTCAACCATGATGTCCAGGGTTTGATCCCAGCTTGTGTCAAATATCAATTCCAACATTTATCTCCCACAAATGTGAAGATAATCGTAAACCTAAGTGGGCTGAACAGCTGGGGGCTTGGAGAGGATATAGTGGTAGTACTGGTGGTGTGAGAAATACCAGGAATCTATGGTTAGGTGCTGCAGTCCCCGCAATATGACTGAAATAATCTTAAAAGTGGCATTAAGCCCAATTCAAACAATCAAATCTAATATGTATAATCAGGTTTGATTTGGATATGGACATGATGCAAACTATGAAAGAAAAATACGAAAAAATGGTAGATGAAATGGATGAATACGGAACAATCGCACGAAAAATGGAACAAATGGAAAATGATGAGAGGACCTTAGAGATTGGAACTGCCATAGGTAAGTGTTTAACTTTTTCTCAAATAATCTTTACATTTCTTGGTATGTAGTTGCTTTTCTCAACCTGTTCAAGAAATAAGCTTTGGAAAGCATTGTTAAAAATGAAGAAATTGCATGTATTTTGCCGTCTGATAATTGGTTAACAGATTGGTGTAGTAATCAGTTTGTTTTTGAAATTGGTAAATTCATCTGTATGTATTAAATGGCTTGGTATAATAAAGACTGTTTTAAATTGATAGAAGTTGTTGATGACAATTTCAAGGCAATGAAATTTTTTGAATCTTAGTCTTCTGGAACAGAAATCATTGTAGATCATGCAGAGATTATTTGTTACAAGTAGTATCTTCATTTCTACAGTGTTTTCTGAACCTGTTTCTTGAGCGGCGTGGGAATGGGTTTAAAGTTTGGTATATTCAACTATATGTTTCAGTCAACTATTTATGTTTAACAGATTGGTATTGTCAGCTGTTAATGTTTAACAGATTGGTATTGGCAACTGTTCATTTTTAACAGATTGGTATTGGCAACTGTTTTATTTAACAGATTGGTATTGGCAACTGTTTATGTTTAACAGAGTAGTATGGTCAGCTGTTTATGTTTAATAGATTTGTATAGTCAACTTATTATGTTAAACAGATCTGTATAGCCAACTTTTTATGTTTAACGGATTTGTATAGTCAACTGTTTATGTTTAACAGATTGGTATTGGCAAATGTTAAACATAAACAGTTGCAAAAACCAATCTGTTAAACATAAACAGCTGACTATAACCAATTCATTTATGTTTAACAGATTGGTATTGGCAACTTTATATGTTAAACATATTGGTATTGTTAACTGTTTATGTTTAACAGATTGGTTATAGTCAGCTGTTTATGTTTAATAGATTGGTACAATAAACTGTTTATATTTACTAGCTGTTATATCAATCTGTTAAACATAAACAGCTGACAATACCAATCTAGTAAATATAAACAGTATACCTCCTGCCCTAACTGGATTATTTCGGGTTCAGCATGACAAGGGTTTAAACTTATTATAGTCATTTGTTTGAGAATGATATTGTCATCTTTAAGTGTTTAGCACTTTCTTAAATACAGACTCGTATCAAATTTATTTGGAATGATCCTCTGGTAACTATTTTTCAAATTCCACCAATTAATTCTGATTGGTTGAAAACATTGCTTTTATGGTTGTGGCTTATGTAACTATATTGCATACAGTGAAATTTTAATACATTTTCCATCTTACTTAGTGAATGAATTGACTTTTGTAAAACAATGAAATGTTTGAAATATTAAAAGATTTCATTGACAAACTTTATTTTCAACACATGATAAAAATGATTCAGTGTATATTGAATTTCTGAAAACACCATTTGCTTAATCAGTAAAATCAGGCCTATAGAGCAATACAGGCGCTCAAGTGCCTCTAGTTTAACTTACAAGTCCCTTTGGGCGTATATGGGCCACTCTGTGAAGCTCTTAACCCTTGTCATGCTGAACCCGGAATATTCCGGGTTTGGCAGGAGGTGTAGACTAAGATCAGTCTGCACATAAGTGCAGTCTGATCTTAGTCTAAACCTCCTGCTTGTACTTTTCCTGCCAGAGTTGTCTATGAAATTGATTTCTAAAAGAAATATTGATTTTTGAACAACAAGTTCTGTCAGCACTTTCAGCCCTTTGATTTTACAGCAATTCAGTAAGGTAATTTATACAGCATGACAAGGGTTAATTTTTTCTAATGATTAGGGACAGTCTTCAACCTTGTTGTCTGATAATAGGATTTGTATTACCATGAAAAATACATTTATCCTATATGTGACTAAAAATGTGATTTGAAACAAAGGGTTAAAAAACATGGGAAAGAAGAAAGTGTCACAAAATAAGATTTTCTAGCGATAATTCAGAACATAAATTGGACATGATTTTTCCATTATTTCACAAAACCAACTTTTAATCCTTCTCTGTTCAATCCCTGGTTTCTACCTCCCAGGGTTTTTAAACTTGAGTAAACATTGTGGAAAAAGAAGAAATTGCTTGTAACCAGCAATTTCTTCTTTTCCAAATTTTTTCTACCCTACAGAATGATTATTTTTATCCAATAAAATCAACTTTGAATTGTTGTCTACAGAAGCTTTGAATTTGGACAAAATTTGGCAAGGGTTAAAACTAAAGCATGATATGAATAAGGAAAATGTTGGGAATTGGAGAAATTGCTTACAATATTGTAATTCTTTTTCTCAGATTTCGCCAACCCAACTTGGTACTTAATTACCAGTGTTAACCCAGATTACAAAATGTTAGACTAGCCCAAATTGAAAGGAGTGGGAATGGGTTAACTATCTTTCAATGGCTGTATTCAATTTGGACGTGTCCAAAAAAATGTTTATCACATAGTAATGTTTTAACTTTTTAGTGGAAAATTGAAGACTAGTTGAAAATGTAGGAAAGATCAGACTGCAAAAAATATGCTGGTTTAAGTGACCTTCTTCACAAATTAGTGATAGAATATTCTGGTAACATTTTCCATTAACCATTTAATTACCACACAAGAAAAATTTAGACTTGTCCAAAAGGAATTGCAGACAACATTTTAAAGTTTATCAAATTTTAAATTTTTAGCTCGGCTGTTTTTGGAGAAAACCCGAGGTATTGTCTTCACCTTTGCCTCGTGTACGTTGGCGTTGGCTTGACAAACTTTAACCTTGGTCGTATCTCTGTTGTTATTGAAGATATCCTCATGAAACATGGCATGTGTATTGACCATCACAAGAGCTATCAAGACCATTAACGGGGATAACTCTAAAAGCGTTTTTGTAAGAGTTATGCCCCTTTTTCGACTTTTTTGCATTATCAAGCACCTGCAGCGGAGCGTTGCACCGTGGGCAGTGTTCTTGTTTCAATTTTCTTGGTAGAATGCATCGTGTAAAATGAAGAAATTGCTTGTGACAAGCAATTTCTTCATTTTACACAATGTTTTATCAGTTGTTTTTCTTGAGGGGCGTCCAAAAGCGTCACTGTGTGGGAATGGGCTTTCTAGTAAATAGAATTTTAGCCTGTTTTAAAAATTGAAAGAAGTTGTAGACAACAAATCTTACAAAGTTGATAAAGTTTATAAATTTGTCTGCTTATTACATGTACTAGCATGCTGTTCATTTCCACAATTTTTCAAAAGCTTTTTTGTTGAGAATAGTAAAAAAAGGGTATTTAGGGAATCTGTTCCTATACAATTCTGTCTTTTATGATCCTGAGGAAAAGAAATCATTGAGGGAATCAAACTAATAATTTGTTACAGGCAATTAATCCATTATCCACCTTGTTTTCTGTTCCAAAATAGGATTTTTAAAGAATTTCATCAATTATTGTAGTCTGCGACTTCTTTGAATTTATACAAGTCTAAAATTTTGTTGTTTGGTAATGGGTTAAAGAAGTGTTACATGATATGATATGAGACTTCTTATTTCTTTTGCAGTTCGTTCGATGGAATATATGGGGCGTATGGCTGTGGCAATGTGCAAATATTTTGGTCAGTACAATATTTGTCAAAATGAAGGTGTGTGTGTGATTGGTTCAGATCAAACGGAATACCTAAAGGTTTGCAAATGTGAAGATGGCTATCATGGACTTTTCTGTGAAATTGAAGGAGACCCTTCACCAGGTAATTTACAGTTGTTTACCAAATGATAAAATTTCAGCTTGTTCAAATTAAAAGATGTTACAGGCATTCATAGGTTGTAATTTAAAAAATATTCTTGGGTAGCGGTGGCAGTTGCCATAGTACCTTGTCAGACTCTCGGTTGCTTCAAATACTCTTTTCAACATTGGTCTCCCGACAATGGGTAAATAATCTTCAACCTAAGTTGGATGAGCTGCGTTAGGGTCAGAAACATGTAATGGTAGTACTGGTGTGAGAAATACCAGGAGTCCAGTGTTAGTTGCATAAGCTGTCCTGATATGTCGGAAATTATGTTAAAAGTGGTGTTAAACCAGATTCAATATATCCATCAATCTTGGATAGCAAATTCTTTTAACCCATTCCTACATGACAAAATCTTAGACTGGTCCAAATTGAAAGAAGTTGCAGACAACAATTTTTATTCAATACTTTTAACCCATCAACACAATATGATGCTTTCTGACTCCCTGGAGACATACAATAACTGAAAACTATGTGGGAAATAGAGTAATTGCTTGTAACAAGTAATATCTCCTTTTTTACAATGTTTTCTACCTAACTAGGCATCTATTTTTCCAATTGTAGCCCAATTTGAAGTGTCAGCTGCAACTTTTTTCAATTTGGACCAGTCATTAATTGTGTTGTTTGGTAATGGATTAAATATGACTGTTGAAAGAAAAAGAGCATTGATCTCTGGTGAGTGCCCCAGGGCCAATGGCCCTCTTGTATTGGTAATATGCTTTTATATCTACTCTTTTTTCACTTTATTTCTAGCAACACCTTGTATGAGGTACAAGGCTGTAGTTGATGGACTTTGGGCTCGTCTCTATGACCATGACATGCATGGAGAACTTGTTCATCGTCTGTTGACGTTATTTCGATTGAACTATAACCTGATGCCTAACATCACATGTACACAAGATGGAATGAATTATGAAAGGATGCAGGTATGGTTTAAGTCTTACAGTAATGACATAATTAATTTGACAATATTTCAATCACGTTCTCTGCAATCATGTTCATTCATGTTTAAACAGTGTTCAGCACTCAATCTGGTAGGATTCATGGTTTTCCAATCTATGATCAATCAATTTTAAACCAAAGTTTTCAGTTGACATCTTTTAATCATTTTGATAATTAACAATGCTATATCACTTTAAACAATTGAGTATAATTGAATGAGGGATTGATTACATTTTTTACCATTTTAAAGATTAAAATTTCATATCTCCAACTAACTGTTCTATAAAATGATTACTTTTAAAAAAAAGAAGGAAAGAAGAAATGATAAAAACGAAAGGCTATCTGGTGGGAATGAGATAGATAGAAAACAAATGTTACCTTAATGCTACTATAATGTAGTATAATGATTAACAAAAAATTTCATGACACAGCTTTGGCACAAGTAAAAGATGGTTTTCTGAAGATATTCATCTAAAATTGGGTGTATGGGATGGCTTACAATATTTTTCTTTAAAGTATTGTAGGGGCAATAATATTCTGAGTTGATTTAGATGTAAGGAAGGCTTTCTTGGAAATAGAAATATCACTAAATTTCATCTAACCTAGTTAGCTTGAGTTTGCGTAGCAGTCTGAGGCTAAAGTAATCTCAGTAAAATTTCAAACCACGCAGAGTTTAATGTAAAAACATCTAACACAATAGATACAATGTACTGCCACATGGAAAGTAGATCGGACCAAATTACATGACTGCGAGTATTTATTGTTAACGCCTGATTGAGACAAGAAGGACAAAGGTGGGATATGACTCATTGAAAGCCGGCGCTTGATGTACAATACCTTTGTGTGAATTTGCTGAATTTGGGAAACTTATCAAAAAATATATGAGTGAATGGACAGAAAGAAAGGAGATATATATGAGCTAATATCAAGTTTTGCCAAAATCCCTGTCTAGGCTCATTTTCTTAGAAATGACTTCTCTTAGAAATTATTCTGTGAGTAAAGAATGTAAAGATTATTTAACTTGTAGTCTAGACGGTAAGCATAGCTTGTTCAAAAGATTTTTTTCAAGAAATTTGCATTTGTTTCAGCTGATGTTTACCATTTTCTCGTGTCTAAGGATAAAAAATTCATGTTCTACTTTCTTTTTCAACAACTTTTAACGGAATAAAATTGTTTTTTCCTCAATCCACAATTATTTCATGTCTTAAAATGAAAATAATACCAACCGTTTTAGGAAATATAATGTATAATTATTAAATTTTTTTCTTTCAAAGTTTGTCTTTGGATTTTGACATGAAATGTCTCGCATTAACTTACAGGTATGTAATAATATTACTCCAGGTTAATAATTCTTTATTTTCTCCTTTTTTACCTTTTGAGACCAAATATTAAACTTGACCAAGATATGATGGTAAAAAACATTCTGACCATATATCAATTGATTTTGGGCTAAAAGTGTACCATCTGGAGTGCACACAAGCCTATAACAAAGATTTCCTGTGACCTAGTTTTTGACACACATGGCCGAATATAGAACTTGACCAAGATATTACAAACATTCTGACCAAATACCAACACATTTAAGCCAAAAGTTCGACTTTAACAGTGCACACAAGATATTTCTTAGTTTTAACCCTTGTCATACTGTACAAATTACCTTTCTGAATTGCTATAAAATCAAAGGGCTGAAAGCACTGATAGAACTTGTTAAAAAATCAATATCTTTTTTTAGAAATCAACTTCAAAAGCAATTCTGGCAGGAAAAGTACAAGCAGGAGGTATAGACTAACATCAGTCTGCACATTAGTGCAGTCTGATCTTAGTCTACACCTCCTGCTAAAACCGGAATATTCTGGGCTCAGCATGACAAGGGTTAATCTTATGATCTAGTTTTAATCCCACTTGACCCAATATTGACCTTGTCTGAGATTTCATTGAGACAAATATTTTGACCAAATCTCAAGAAATTTCACTTTTAAACAATTACAAAAAATCTTCTCCTCCTAAACTAACCATAGAATTTCAACAAATCTTCACATAATTGATCCTCAGGTCATGCTCTTTCAAAAAACCTCAAAGAACTGAAATCCATGAAGAACTCTGGTTGCCATGGCAACAGAGTCAAAAAAACTTAAAAAATCTTCTCCTCCAAAGCCATAAGGACTAGAGCTTTGATATTTGGTACATACAAATTATCATCTATTGACCCTCTACCAAAATACTTCAAAGAATTACCGTATTATGAAAATTAGCCCTTTTCTGTGCGATCCCTGATTTTACATAGAAATAAAGAAGGAAAACTTCAAAAATCTTATTCTCCAAAACCATAAGGCCTAGAGCTTTGATATTTGGTATACATCATCATCTATTGGCCCTCTACCAAAATACTTCAAAGAATTATTGTATTCTGAAAATTGGCCCTTTTCTGAGAGGTCCCTGATTTTACATAGAATTAAAGAAGGAAATCTTTAAGTCTTCTTTACCAAAAACCATAAGGCCAAGGGCTTTAATATTTAGTGTGTAATAATACCTATTGACCCTGTACTAAAATACTTTATAGAATTACTGTATTCTGAAAATTAGACTTTTTTGTGCAATCCTAGAAAGGAGTAATGAAGGAAATAGTAGAAAATGTGGTTGGATCTTCACTATACCTAGGATTAAAGGAGAAAATCTTTAAAACATCTTCTTCTCCAAGAGGATAAGGTGTTGGGCTTTGATATTTTGTATATTATCTCATAAAGCCTTGAGTCGTCTTACTCAGGGGAGCTATTTAGGACCATCATGGTCCTCTTGTTTGATCTTTCAACCTTATCTATACTTTTGAAATGCGATACCTTAAGGACCCATGCTGGATTAGATATATTTCATCTATTGACAGAATTCCCAGATGGTCCCTATTAGCTTGACTGTTCACAACTTAATAACATAGAAATATTTTGGGTAAAAGGGTAAAAACTAGTTCGCAGTTGTTCTGGAAAAATGATCTATAAAGGGCAACTTTACTCTGAATTGATTGGTGCAATTAAGATGGAATTGTGTATATTTACTTGGCTTAAAATTATAATTAGAGGTTGTCAGCAGCCTGTTCAAAGACCTTAAGAAAGATCTATCATGTTTTCATTTGATACATGTTCCATTTTTAGCTCACTGGTGCACAAAGTGCTCAAGGTGAGCTATTGTGATCAGTAAATGTCCTGCGTGCGTCTGTCTGTCCATCTGTCTGTCCATCCATCTTTCTGTCTGTAAACAATTATTTAAAAATCTTCTCCTCCTAAACCATAACACCAAGAGCTTTGATATTTGGTATGTATCATCACCTATTGACCCTCTACTAAAATACTTCAAAGAATTAACATATTCTGAAAATTAGCCCTTTTCTGTGGGATCCTTGATTTTTCAAAGGAATAAAGAAGGAAATCTTTGAAATTCTTCTTCTCCCAAACCATAAGGCCTAGAGCTTTTATATTTGGTCCAAATCTTCAGCTATTTACTCTATACCAAAATAATCCAAAGAATAACTGTATTCTGAAAATTAGCCCTTTTCTGTAAGATTCCAGAATTTACAAAGGAATAAAGAATAAAACCCCTTTATAGTGTCTTTTCCCAAATGAATAGGCCTAGAGCTTTGACATTTTGTACATGTCATCAGATATTGACCCTCTACCAAAATACTTCAAAGAATTCTGAAAACTAGCCCTTTTCTGTGGGATCCCTAATTTTAGATAGGAATAAAGAATGATATCTTTGAAAACCTTCTTCTCCTAAACCATAATACCTAGAGCTTTGATATTTGGTAGGTATTTATGTGTATACTTGAAAGCATTTCCATATACAAAAAATTAGCGACATATGATGGGATCATCAATATACCTAGGATTAAAAGAGAAAATCCTTAAACAACATCTCCAAAATAACTAGACAGAGGGCTTTGCTAGTTTGTATATATCATAAAGCCATGATATAGATTTGAAATCAAATTTTACAGGAATGATCATTGGGTGACCCTTATACAGATTCCTTCCTTTGGTGCTTCTTTGTCAGATTCCTACATAAAATATGGCTTAGATGAAAGTTATGGCTTTTATTTGGCATTTGGGGCTTGTGTCTTTATATGGTATACAGTGAAGTTTTGAAAATCTTAATCTTGCAATCTGCAGGATGGTTTTCAACCAAATATCTCAGGCTGGTGGAGCAAATCAGGCACTCAAGTGCCTGTAGTTTGTAAGTGTAATCCTGATGGAGATTCATCAAGAATTATGCTGCCCATTTGTGAACCTTTAGAGCATCATTAACAAGCACATCATTATGGTTTCCCCATACAGTGCAACAATAATCTTAAGTGGGGTAATATAATGCATTGAAATAAAGCTTGCGAACTTCTAGACTTAGAAATTTCTGTATTCTCAACAAACAATCTTAAAATGAGTTGACTGAGTCATTGATTCAAGCAAGCCAATGGCCCTCTTGTTTTCTGTCTTATATTTAGGGATTCTTCAATTTGAACACTTTGAAACTGAGAAATGATTATAGACTAAATGGAAGCGTTTCTGACACAATGCAACAATCAATTTTCAACCCTATTTAGCTCTTAGATTGAGATTTAATGCTTTTGGTAATATTGTCAGCAACTTCTTTGAAATTTGACCAATTTAGAATTATGTAATCTCGTATCTGGCCAACTCATGAAATATTATCATCTCATGTCAGCTTAAACCATTACCAGACAAAATTCATGATGGGCTCAAACTTAAAAAAAGATTGAACTTCAATTCAAAATGAATAATTTGAAAATGATTTGAAAATATTTTGTAAAAAATGTTAAATGAAATTGCCATTACCATAAGTCTAATATTGAATGTTTTTATCAACAGACTGGTGTCATACTTCCATACAGTCCTACAAACCCAATGGTGAAATATTGCGTGGAACCAACAACAGGCGTAAGAATGCCAAATACCCTGATAGCCATGGGCAGTGAGACTCTGAACTGTGATATAATGACCAGACGAGATGTTCTCGGTAAGACTGACTACATTTTAGTTAGCATCTGTCAAATAATCATATTTCTCCTACCAACCTTGTAGTTTTGTAGAAAATAGAACTGGTTGAAGGCAATAGATTTATATTACACTGAAACTTAGCATTGGTCATATATGGGTGTTTACTAGAATACATCAAGAGTGATGACAAAGGTTTGCTGTAATTGAAATCCATAGGAGAAACCAAAATCACTGTTGCAAACTATGATTTGAGCCAGTGCGTGACATTTCCAACAATTACACATGTGCGCCAAGTAAAGACTCAGATCAGCCTGTGCATTCGCACAGTCTGATCAGAGTCTTCACTCTGCGCTATGTAGAAAGATACTGACCCAAAGCTTCTATAATCAATCAGCGAATATTCTGTTTGCCCCGAATTGCTGTCCAGGGTGCTCAATGTATGCGGGTCACGCACATGCGAAATGGTTGGAAATGTCACGCATAGGCTCATTTATAATTTTTCAAGTAGAATTTGAAAGTCTGTAAATCTATGTTTTTCCTGTGATTCCTTTGAAGGGGTTCATTTCACATCCAAATTATATGTAAAATGTATTTCCTAATTTAATGATGAAGAAATCTTTAGTGATATTTGAAAAATAAGTTTGTTATTCCTATTTATTGCTGTATAATTTAGTGAGCTAACCAAACACGTCTTGTACATAAAATCGAAATTTTCTCTGCAAGCAATATGTAGTGGTATCAAGTACATTTTAGTATCAAAGTGTTAAGTGTTTATTCAATAGAATGGTTATTAATTTTAATTTGACCAATTAGAATACAATGAATTTATTTTAAGTCCTGAATATTAAAACAAAGTAAGGTTTTATTCTTTTTAAAAAAAAAAAATGCACATTTCTTTTGTCTGGGATTTACATTTGCTTTGATATGTCATTTCCAACGTCTTTACATTTTGTGTAGATTTTTGATCTAGCATAGAGCAAATTCTGATTTAAATTTCTTTCATCTATGCAAAATTCTGTGTAATGATTTAACCAAACAGCAATTAATAAAATCGAAAACTATTATAGTCATTATAGATATGCTTTATAAAGGCCTGTTAGAGAAAGGGATAGAATTGTAACTATGCATATCTGATAGACAATTATAGCCTCTGGATAGTGTGAACTGTATTCTGAGACTTGGCCCCTTTCACCCTAAATTGTAAAAGCTTGACTAATTGACCCGCCTCATTTTCTGTTCTGTGACGTCACAGGTACAGAAAATTCAATAGACCAAGGGTTAAATAAGTAGAATGCTGGTCACCTTTGGTACGACAAGATGTCTCATCTTATACTGAAAGGCTTAGAGATTTGCATCCTATACTCTAAGGCTTGGAGATTTGATACAAAAATTTCTACCACAATTCTTCAAAGAATTACTCTATTATGAAAATTAGCCCTATGGTCATGGTTTCCACGTAGAAATAAAGAATGATTTTTTAAAAAAAATCTTACCTAAACCTGAAGGCTGTGGTCAAAGGCAGATCCTGTACTTTCTATGTTGTAGGATCCTAGATTTTAGAAAGAGATATAAGGATAAAAACATGAAAATCTCAACTATAATTACTAGTGTTATCAAAATTATTTTTGCTTGAATTAATTTCTTACTGTGGTCTATCAAAATAAATATAACTATCACTGCTAGAATACAAATTGCAAAAGATGGGAATCTATAAAGACCTTCTCAAACTGTATGTAAAGCCTGAAGGTATTATACTCAGATGAGCGATATGGTCCTCTTGTTGTTAGAATAATACCCCTTGTCATCTTCAATTTTTTTTATAAATTTTGCTGGAACTTCTTGTAGGAGTCAATAGGCTAAGTCCATACAGTAAGTAGGTTGGACCAGCAATTCCTCAAAATCATATACAAAAACCCATGAATTTATTTTCAGATCTACCTAATGGATGTCGTCTGCAGCCAGGTGAGCCGTGTGAAGATGGTGGCCCTTGTCAATACTTCTACAACTCTGTCAGTCAAATGTGTGAGCCATCATCAAGAATGGGACGTGGGCATAAAACATTATCTCAGTGCTACATGGAGTGTGGATGTACGTCAAACATCTTTAACCCATTCCCACATGACATAATATTAGACCAGTCTAGATTCAAAGAAGTTACAGACGACAATTTTAAGTTGATGAAATCTTTAAAATCTTTGTCATTTAGGGCAGAAAAATTATGGATAATGAAGAAATTGCTTGTTACAAGCAATTTCTTCATTCTCCACAATGTTTTTCACAGCTTTAATATTGAGGGGCTTTTAAAAGCGTCATTGAGTGGGAGTTGGTTAAACATTATTATACTATGTGAAATGAAGCAAAAAATAGTATAAACCCATTCCCACACAATGATGGTTTTTGACACCCCAAAGAGAAAAACCTTTGGAAAAAATCCAAAATAATTTCAACTTGAATATCTCATCTGCTACATCTTTCAATCTGGACCAGTCAGGTGTAAATCGTTTAATCTCATTCAATGGTGTCAAGTAAAACAAAGCAAAAATTTTTTCGTTTTGAGTAAAATTTTATGGATCTACTTTATGCACAAGCATATGAAATAGTTTTTTTTTTAAATTTTATTCATGTAAGCATGAAAAAAAATCAGCAACTCTAAACACTCTGATGTGGATAGATGAATCAAAAATTAAATTATTGCTGTATGAATTTTATTACCTAGATACTCTACATAAAGCTGTGAAACATCTGTGTTACCTGCAGTGACATCTGCCACAGCCATAACGCAGTTGGGAGTTTGTCAGCTTCTCATTCATGAGGTCAAGGGTTTTATTCCCTGTTGTGGCAAATATTTATTCTTCATTTGTCTTTCGATATAGAGTGGATAATTGTAAATCTTTGTAGAAAGAGCAGCTGGAGGCTTGGTAGGGACATAGTGGTAGTACTGGTATGAGAAATACCAGAAATCCATGGTTAGGTGCTCCAGCTTCTGTGACATGATTAAAATACTTTTAAAAGTACCATTAGACCCCATTTAATCAATCAAAGTGGCATCTGCATGTGATGCTCTGAATTTTTTTATTATTTTAGTTGATGTCAAAGCAGAATGTCCCCCACTTGATCCAAATGCTGTCGGAATTTGTGTGGCCTGCCCTAATGAGGGTTGTGCTATTGGAGAAGCATGTTGCCCAAGCGAGTGTGGAGGAACGAGATGCAAAGAATTGACATATCAAGTGTTTTTACCAAAACCATGTGAAACAGTAAGCATATAGGCATTTAGCTCATAAATTAACCCTTAGCATTTAGTAATATCTTTAGTATTATTAAACAAATTCACTTGAAACTAGGAGCATATTTTCTCTATCAAGAGAGCAATCTAAATCAATAAGTGGATTAACTCTAAATTCCTTTTTTAGGTCACCTGACCGAATGGTCATGGTGACCTATTGCAATCATCGTTTGTCCGTCGTCGTGCGTCGTCCGTCATGCGTCGTCCGTCGTCCGTTAACTTTTAAACATTTTCATCTTCTTCTCAAGAACTACTGGGCAGATTTCAACCAAACTTGGTAGAAAGCATCATTGGGGGATGCCAATTCAAGTTTGTGAAAATAGGGGTTCTGGGGGTCATAGGGGCCCAAATAGGGGCAAAAAGGGGTAATTTTTGGTACTTCTTTAAAAATCTTCTTCTAATAAACCGTTAATGCCAGAGCTTAAATATTTTGTGTGCATGACAACTAGGACAGGTATATTATAAATTGTGAAATTCATGCCCCTGGGGTCATGTATGGGGCCACACCCAGAGGTCAAAGTTCATCATGTTAAAAAATTCACATTTTCATCTTCTTCTGAGGAAGTACAGAGTCAATTTCAAACAAACTTGGTGAAAAGCATCATTTGGTAATGGTTATTCGGATTTGTGAAAATAAAAAGGCTGTGGGGTCAGGGGGCCCTAAAATTGGGACCAAAAGGGGGTCATTTTTGGTAACTTTTAAATATTTCATCTTCTTCTCAAGAACAACTGGGGGATTTCAATCAAACTTGGTAGAAATCATCATTGGGGGATGCCAATTCAAGTTTGTGAAAATAGGGGTTCTGGGGGTCATAGGGGCCCAATAGGGGGCAAAAAGGGGTAATTTTTGGTACTTCTTTAAAAATGTTCTTCTAATAAACCGTTAATGCCAGAGCTTAAATATTTTGTGTGCATGACAGCAGAATATTGGCATTTGCTTGTGTGCTCTTGTTTCTGAAAGTACTCTACTAAATCATATTTATGATAGAAAAGTATTTGTAGGGTTTTCATAGAATGCTTCTTAAATTTTTCTCAGCAACTATTCATAGTTAACCCATTCCCACTCAGTAATCTTTAAGACGCCAACACGAAAAAAGGTTTGGAAAACATTGTGGAAAATGAAGAAATTGCTTGTTACAAGCAATTTCTTCATTTTCTACAATGTTTTCTTCCCAGAAAGTTGAAAAAATCCCAAATTTTATAAACTTTAAATTGTCGTCTGCAACTCCTTTCAATTTAGACCAGTCTAAAATTTTGCCAAGTGGGAATGGGCTAAATACTTCCTGTTTTACGACTTAGTTTATGTTTGGACATTAACTGGTTTAGTGGTATTTTTTCATCTATTTTTCTCTGGGGTACTAGATGTTCTCTCAGGGTGCTACTGGGCATTTTAGGTAAGCAATGTAGTTTATTTGTGGACATAAACTTGTAAAGTGGTATTTTTTTTGTTGCCTTTTTCTCAGTAACTATTGAAAGCATCTATTTGATACTTGATGTGGGATTAATCTATGGGTCTAACAGGACATATACAGAATTTAGGTCTGCAAGTTAACTACTTTCTGTTTTTAGCTCACCTGGCAAAGGAGTGCTCATGGTGAGTTATTTTGATTGTCCTCTGTCCAGCATACGACGTACATCATCTATCATGTGTCAATGACATCACCTCCCAAACTGCCAGGCCAATTTCAACCAAATTTGGCAGAAATGTTCCCTAGGTGCCCTTTAAAAAAACAATTGAAATCTGTTGAAAACTCCGGCTGCCACTGCATCAAGACTGAATTCGTTTAGAAATATTTAAAAATTATCTCCTCCTGACCCAGATGGCATAAAGCCTTTGTATTTTGTGTAAAGCATCAATGCATTGACCTCTTTCCGAATTGCTTAAATCATTACCTTCTGGTTCCCAGGAGTGGAGCCCCAGGGAGGATGGGGCTTATATAGAAATAAAGATTGAATTTTAAAACAATATCACTTCCAAAACTATTGGGCCAATTTCCATCAAAGAAACAAAATCTGTTGAAACCTCTGGTTGCCAGGACAACAAGAGTAGAATTAAAAAAAAAAAAAAACGAAAAAAACCTATAAACAAAATATCTCATCGTCACAAAGAAGTCATAGAATCTTGATATTTTGGATGAAGCATCAGTACATTGACCTCTTTCAAGATTGCTTAAATTTCAGAGCCCCAGGGTGATTTGGCCTAAATAGAAATAAAGAAGGCAGCTCTTCTCAAACTATGTGACCAATTATAACTGGATTTTGCAGAAATTTCTCTCAAGTTTCCCCCTTTTAATAATCACTAAAAGTTTTGAAATCTGTTGAAAGCATTGATTGCCATGGAAATATAAATTGATTTTAGTTAAACTTTAAGGGAGGTCTTCTCAAGGCCCAGTTAGTATCAGGCCTTGTAGAAAAAGAGCCTTTTCTCAGGTTAGCACCAGGGCTGCTGGCCCTCTAGATTGGCTTTGTTTAATATGACGTAGGGGTCCTACTTTCTGTTTTATGACTTAGTCCTTTTGGATATTTGCCTGATATAGTGATATATTTTTTGTGGCATTTTCTCAGCAACTACAGATAGCATCAACTTGATATTGAGGTACAGCTCCATGTCCTAGGTCAGCCCCATATCCTGAGACAGGGTTAATTTGTAATGATTAAAACTAGCTTAACCCATGTCATGCTGTATAAAATCCCATACTAAATTGCATTAAATTCAAAGGGCTGAGAGCACTGATAGTTTTGTTGTTCAATAATCAATATTTTTTTTTTAAAAATCAATTTCATAAAGTACTCAGTCAATAAAAGTACAAGCAGGAGGTGTAGACCAAGACCAGACTACACTTATGTGCAGGCTGACCTTGGTCTATATATCCTGCCAAAACCAGAATATTCAGGGTTCAGCATGACAAGGGTTAAGATAAGTGGAATCGATGACAGTAATCCTGAAAATCATCTTTACAAGGCATTTCTGATTAGTAACCTTCAGTGTTAAAATATTTAGATGTTTGTATGCTACATAATGGGGGCGTATTGTTTTACTGATGTCCTCTCATCTGTCTGCTGAAAGCTGAGCCACTGTACTTAAACACTATCCTATCACTTTAACCATTAGCCCTTGTCCTGCTGA
Source organism: Fragum fragum (assembly GCA_946902895.1). Lineage (NCBI taxonomy): Eukaryota > Metazoa > Mollusca > Bivalvia > Cardiida > Cardiidae > Fragum > Fragum fragum. The sequence continues at coordinate 38,372,803 of OX336380.1, forward strand.
ATATTTGGCACAGTTGATAGAGTGTTGGACTATCAATTGTGAGGTCTGGGGTTTGATCCCTTTGATATCCTTTCCAACATTTGTCTCCCTACAATAAGTAGATGATCATAAACCTGTGTGGGATGAGCAGCTGGAGGCTAGGAAAGGTTGTAGAGGTGGATGGTAGAACTGGTGTGAGAAATACCAAGAGTCCATGGTTAAGTACTTCAGCCATTAAGACTGTTAAAGTGGCGATAAACTCCATTCAATTCATCAACCTGCTAAATATTTATCATTTCTACTCAAATTGTAGATTTGTATCAAATTCAGATCTACTTTGTTTTCAAATAATTGCTCAATGCTAAAAGAACAAGCATGTAGTGTAGACTAAGATCAGACTGCACATCTTTACATGCTGATCTTAGTCTATACACCTACCACAGCTATTGTCAAAACAGGAATATTATGGGATTAGCATTACAAGGGTTAAAGCTACAGTACTCATAATCTGACAATGGTGATAGCACTTATTGATATATGTCTGCTGGTACCAAGGTCAAGGTCATCTGCCTTTGTCAAGGTCATTTCAGAGAAGGTCAAGGTCATCTATCAAGGCTTAACTTCTGAAGTATTGGTGTTATAGGGGCATTTGTGTTTATCTTGTTGACTTTCAACCCATTACCAGATGACAAAAGCTTAGACTGCTTCAAAAGAAGATATTGCATACAATAATTTGAATTGATTGATATTGTTTACTTTCAGGTAGAAAACATTGTGAATAATAAAATAATTGCATGTAACAAGCTATTTCTTTGTTTTCCACAATGTTAGTCTGAGCACAACACACCAATGGTGAGCATTTGTGATCCTTGAATGTTTGACTTCGCTGTGCAGTGTCAACAATTAGGGTGTTTGCACCCTAGAAGCCACAATTGTTATGATTCAATCATTATGAAACTTGGTCAGAATATTTGTCAGATCATGAAGATTAAATCTTCTGAAATTTGGAATGTTGCATTTGAAAAAAAAGGGAAATGGAGCTTAAATGACAATTTCACTATTTGCACTCTAGAGCTCACAATTGTCGCTCAATGTTCATGAAATGTTGTCAGAATATTTGTCTAATCACAAGAATTGAAAAAGTGGAATGTTTCATTTGATAAAACAAAAAAGGAGCTCAATGACAATGTCACTTTTTACACTCTAGAATCAATAAATTATGGCTAAACATGGTTAGAACGTTTCAAGGTTACAAGGATTAACAATATTGAAATGTTCCAATTGAAAACACAAGAAAGGAGACTTTAATGATAATGTCATTGTTTACTCTTTAGAGGCCACAATTATGACTCAATCTTCATGACACTTGGATAGAATGTTTGCCAGGTCAAATGATCAACCCTATTGAAAATAGGAATGTTCTATTGAAAAAAACCTGAAAAGAGGGATTAATGACAATGTCATTATTTACTCTTGAGATTCCACAATTATGACTCAATCTTCATGAAATTTGGTAGAAATGTTATTTTTCAGGTCAGGATGAATCCTTTAAAACTGTGAATGTTTCATAGGAAACAATCAAAAGCAGTTTTATAAGATATTTGTGTCTTTGCAAAATAAGATCTGCTTTGATATTTCATTTCCTTACTCAGGTGAGCGACCTAGGGACATCTTGGCTCTCTTATTTTCTTGGGTCGTCCAAAAGTGGATTGTGAGGAAAAGGATTCAAATCAAAATCACTCCCACTTTCTTAACCCTTGTTATGCTGAACCCGGAATATTCCAGGAAGTGTAGACTAAGATCAGACTGCATGTTTGTGCAGGCTGATCTTAGTCTACACCTCCTGCTTATACTTTTCCTTCTCGAGTTGTTTATGAGAATGATTTCTAAAAAAATATTGATTTTTAAACAACGAGTTCTATCAGTGCTTTCAGCCCTTTGATTTGACAGCAATTCAGTAATGTATTTTATACAGCATGACAAGGGTTAAGCTCTGATTATGTTTTCAGCTTGAATGTGACTGGGCATCAGAGTTCTGTCTAGTGGATGACACAGGAAATGGGACGTGTAAACGTAAGTTGATCTAACAGCTGTACAAGCTAAATAACATAGAACTGAAAGTACTGTAAGCAAGCAAAGCATAGTTTTGTTAAGTAATCTTCTATGCTAAAGGTTATCAGGATAAACAAACGAGATTTGAGTGACCCAGGAGTAAACCCATTACAACATGACAAAATCTTAGACTGGTTCAAGTTTAAAGAAGTTGCACACAGCAATTTCAAGTTGGTTGAATTTAGAAAATCTTTCCCTTGTTGGGTAGAAAACATTGTTGACAATGAAGAAATTGCTTGTAACATTGTGGAATATGATGTGATGTAGAATGTTTTCCACAATAGTTTCACAGGAAGTTTAAAATATGCAATTATATCTTTTTCAGCATTTAAATCATACTGTATGCAAAATCAAGCTGAAGGTTTTGGCAACAAGAATATTGGTGCTTATTACTTCAACTCCATTACTAGACGCTGTGACAAATTTACCTACAAAGGATATGGAGGAAATGCGAATAGATTCTACAGCCTGCATCAGTGCCAGTTGGAATGTGGAGGTAAAATTCATTTAGTCAGTGGGTAACCAAACTTTTTCATATACAGTGTGTTTAACCCTAATGCATGTTTTTTAGCTCTACTGGCCATAGGCAAGAAGAGCCATAGCGATGGCTTTTTCCAATCCTGCATCCATGCGTCTGTCTGTGTGTTCAACTTTTCTTGTTAACACTCGAGAGTCGATAGTTTTCATTTGATTCTCTTCAAACTTTGTCAGAATGATTGTACCATCATAAGGATCATTCCTTTTGGAAGATGAGTAAGATTTGTTAAGAAACATGTGAAAAGGGCAACTTAATAAGAAAATCACTCTACAGATTTCATCGGATTTCTTCATTTTCCACAATGTTTTCTACCCAAAAAGTTGAAAAAACTGAATTTTCATAAACTTTTAATTGTTGTCTGCAACTCCTTTGAATTTGGACCAGTCTAAAATTTTCCAGTGTGGTAATGGGTTAAAACTCTGTTTGAAGGGTATTATAGGAGTCAGCTTGTCTGTTGGTGTGATGGTCAGTCAGTCAGTCAGTCTGTCTGCAGCTTTTTCCTCGTACGTTTAATTTATCAGCAACTACTGCATGGCTTTGATACGAACTATACTTTCCGATCATTTTCACTTCATCTTTTGAATGGATTTACTTTATATTTCACATGTATCAACCAAAGATGTGTATGTTCCATTTTGGTTACAGCCCATCAATTTTTAGCTAAACTGAGCACAACATGCTGATGGTGAGCTTTTGTGATCATTGAATGTCTGTCGTCCGTCATTTGTTGTGTGCTGTGCGGTGTCAATGATTTAAGTGTTTACACTCTAAGGGCCATAGTTTTTACTCATTCCTCATGAAACATGGCCAGAATAGTTGTTAGGTCATAAGGAACCCTATTGATTATGGGAAGTTTCTAAAGGAAAACATAGGAAAAGGGGCCTTAATGACAAATTATTTTGCTTACACCCTAGAGGCTACAATTTTGGCTCAATCGTCATAAAACTTGGCCAGAATAATTGTTAGGCCATGAAGATAAACCTTGATACTGAGAGGGTTCTATTGGAAATCACAGGAAAAGGGGCCTTAATGGCAATTTCCTTCTTTACCCTTTAACTCTTAGAGGCCACAATTTTAGTTCAGTTTTTATGAAACTTGGTCAGGATAATTGTTAGGTCATAAGGATGAACCCTATCGATTTGGGAAGGTTCTATGGGTAAAGGGGCCTTTATGACAAATTCTTTGTTTACACTCTAGAAGCCTCAGTTTTTTAGACTGGTTAAAATTATTTGGCTCCAGTTGCATTTCTCTAACAGCAGATTATTCAGGTGAGCAATTAAGGAACACCATGGTCCTCTTGTTCTTGGAGTTATGGCCCTCTCTTAGTAAAAAAAGCTATTGTTGTCAGACAATTCTAGTTAACTTTGGCTACCTTAAAATTTTGAATTACTTGACCAATTTCTCTAGATACGTTTTGAATTCATTCCCACACAATCACTTTTGTACAACCCTAAAAAAATGAGCTTTGGAAAAAATTGTGGAAAATGAAAGAATAGCTTTTTTTCAGCAGTTTCCTTATTATCCACAATGTTTTCTAACCTAAAGACAAAAATATCTAATATTTCATCAAATACAAAATGTTGTCTGCAATGTATGTGAATTTTTACCAGTCAAGAATTGTAATGTTTGGTAATGTGAAATTTGGTAATTTGAAACTGTCAGTAGTGTAGGGTCATGCTCAAATATTATAGTATCTTTAGAAGAGAAGAAAAACATTGTAGGTATGGGAGAAATTACTTTTAATAGATATCTTCTCTCACTATTTTCTACCCTGCATGGCAATAGTTCTTTCTGATTTTTGTCTCCTATCAATAATCATAAACCTAAATGCTACTAGGAGAAATACAAGGAATCCATGGCTAGGAGCTCAGCTGCTATGATACGACTGAAATACTGTTAAAAGCAGTGCCAAACCCCAAACAATAAACAAACAAAATAAATGGCAATTATTTTTTAGTTTTTGAAAATACATTTTTAGTTGGTGTCTGCATCTCCTTTCAGCCCACTGAGATATGTCTGAAATACTGTTAAAGTGGCGTTAAACCCAAATCAATCTATCAATCAATCAATCTATGAATCAATCAATCAATCAATCAATCAATCAACCAATCAATCTCCTTTCAGCAATTCAGATTAGTCTAGAAGTTTGTTGTCAGCAAATGGGTAATGCAAGTTTTTATTTAATATACTCTCTCTCCCAGTCTATGCTGATTACAAGTATGAATTCCCTGTCTGTCCTCCACCGATGATGCTGTCAAGGATGGAAGGTGATGGAACAATGATGACAATGTGTGATAGTGATAATCATTGTGGCGAGAACCATGTCTGCTGTTCTGATGGAATGCAGGGCGTATGCACAGATCCTATCCGTAAGTTATTAAAATACAGTTAATTTTGTTCAAGAGACCATCTCTATCAAATGACCACATCTATTAAGTGACCACTTTCATTGACCGATTCCAATACAATGACGCCCCTTTAGAAACACGATAGAAAAACATTGTGGAAAATGAAGGGATTTTATACAGCATGACAAAAGGTTTGTATTTGGTATGTAGGTATCAGTCAATGATCCACATCTGTTAGAGAGCAAGTGTCTGGGGTTATGGTTAAAATCCTCACATCTTAAAGTTTTTATCAAGACTTAACCAAACAAGAGCATTAAAGAGACGGCTTATGCTCCCTATCATATAAAATATGAAATAACAGGGAAAAGGGTTTGGACGGACCGATACGGCCCTTTGTTGAAAAATCATGTCCGCTCAACTCCTCAGCAACCATTGGACGGATTTGATTCAAACAGAAACACTTGGTATTATTCAGACACGTGCATATCCTATTTTGGTTATGGTCCATTGATTTTTGAAGGAGTTATGGCCCTTTAATTAAAAAGTCCATTTTTTGTTACGGCCCTTGTATATAGATAACTGCTGATGGGGGGGTATTAGTCTGCTAGTTAATCTATGCTGTGGACAGGGTCAATTTTAACTTGTGACCTTGAACTTGGAGCTATCAAAAAAAAATAGTCAGTGAAAAGTTTCTTCTAGAAAGACATTAAGAAGATTTCAGCCCAATTTTATAGGAATTACCCTTAATCTGATTTCTAAATATAATCTAATATTAAATTTTTTGAAAAATTTTCTCTTCCTAACAATGAAAATTGAAGGACTGAGAGTCCTGAGAGCGGTTTTGCTGGCTTCTAAGAAACCGCACTCATTTATGCCAACATGTATCATCAAGATGAGTAAATAAATCATACACCTTAGTGGGATGAGCAGCTGGATGCTCGATAAGGATGTAGTTGTAATACTGATGTGAGAACTACCAGGAAACCATGGTTAGGAGCTCCAGCGGCTCCGATATAACTTAAATACTATTATAAGTTGTGTTAAAACCCCATTCAACTAATCATGACCCTTTTAATGTTTATCGAAATCACTATTTTGATTTAATCACGTTTTCTTTAATATTATTTCATCAGTGCGTGAAAATTTGTGGTTGTGTGGTAAAAGGTTAAATGATAAAAGGTAAAGCAATCAAAGCTAACATTCAATTCTTTTTGCTTTGAGCATATGATTATTACAACTGAAGTACAGTACTACTTTTTCGTTTCAAAGATAAAGTTGAATTTGAGAGGTAAACAGGTGTTTTACTTAGTAGGGTTAAAAAGTCGCTTGAATCGCGACTATAACAGGATTGTAACTTGTAACATATGCATGGGGTGTAAATTTGCTCAGTCCTGCCAGGTCAAAACTAACAGTTTGCTTACATGTATTCGCCTACTCCACTAACATTGACCTAGATTCTATCTTAAAATGCGAGGAGGTTATTTCTCTCATTTAGATAGTTCATTAGACAATTTACTATGGATATATTAAGTCGAACCATTTTTCTTGATATTCATGACTAAAAGGGGGCTGTTGGCTTTCAGCAAGTAAGTTATTTTCTTGATCAGCGATGAAACAAGATGGAGGCGATCACATACATTTTCACTTCAAATTTATGAGCATGCATGGAAATAAGTTGGAAATTCGTGAAAACTTGTTTCTGGTTGATCAATTTGAAATACCGGTTTTCGTCCTACAAACTCACTAAAAACTCGCTTGTTTTGTTTATTCTTGGTAATAATTAAATTTTGCAGGTATGTGTGGAACAATTAGGTGTTCTCCTTTTGCCAAGTGTGAAAATAATACTTGTATATGTCCAACTTGTGATGGCGAGATCATGAATGAGGTAATTTTAGGGCTTATTCCTTCTGTCCTGTCTATTGGTTCTCACACAAACTCCAAAAAAAAAAAAGAAATTATAAAATATTTGACTTTACTTTTGATTTGTAAGGGCTAAGGCCATTTTTATCATTGGTGTAAAGAATGTTAACCCATGTCATGCTAAACCCAGAATGATACTGCTTTGGCAGGAGATGTAGACTAAGATTAGCCCTTATGTGCAGTCTGGTCATAGTCTTCACCACTTGTTTGACATACTAAGCAAGATCTGTTTATGAAGTTAATTAACATAAGAAATATTGGCCCTTTATAAGGTACTTCAATGCTTTTACCCCTTGTTACAAGCAATTTCTTTATTTTCCACAATTTTTTCTAAAATTATTTTCTTGAGGGGCTTAAAAAGTGGGATTGTGTAGGAATGGGTTTAAGGCAATGTAACTTACGGCTTAACAGTTGTTTTGGGAAAATTGTTTTGGTTGGATTTTTCAAATCCAGATTGCTTGTGCTTCTAGACATACCATGCATTTTGTATGTATTTTAGGTCAAGAACATTACCCAAGGTCAGGTACAAAGTCATATTTTCTAATATAAGCAGTTACAGAGACACTCTTTGTTGGCTTCCTTCTTGATTTAGAAACCACCTGTTTGATTGGCTGTGATATTTTTCAAACCCTATCAGAATGCTTGTACAGTAAACTCTAGTCAAACTATACTCAGAGGACCAATGAAACTACATTTTGAACATTGTCATATCAAATCTGGTTCTAGACTGTAAAGAAATGCTATCTAATCTCTGTCTGTGCAAACTGAGTGTCGTTGTGTTAAGTAGGGTGAGGTTTCGAATATTGTCCAGAGAAATATCTTGGTTTTATGTCTTGATTGTTTTTCCTCAGGTATGTGGTGACAATGGCCACAGGTTTGATAACCTGTGTATGCTGAAGAAATATGCCTGTGAAAAAATGATGAACATTACAGTGGAGCCTTGCCCAACCTCACCTGGTATGTATTATGATAAACTACTATAAGGAAATATTTATCTTTATAATCTATTTCTATTGCAGCAGCACATATCCTTTCCTACATTTGTCTCTCACCAATGGGTGGATAATCGTAAACCTAAGTTGGAAAGCAGCTGGAAGCTAGGAAAGGATGTAGTGGTATTACTGGTTTGAGAAGTACCAGGAATCCATTGTTACGTGCTTCAGCCGCCGTGATATGACTGAAATACTGTTAAAAGTAGCGTTATATCCTTTTATGTTGGCATATTTTGACAGATGATTTAAAACTTGATAATTTCTACTAAAACATTATCATTGATCGATTGATACTGGTTACAAGTCACATGTTTGGAAAAATTGTAGGTATAAAGGAGAAATTGCTCAACCCATTCACATAATGACAAAATCTTAAGCTGGTTCAAAATCAAAGAAGTTGTAGACGACAAATATTAGTTGATGAATCTTTAGAATTCTTTGATTTTTGGGGTTGCAAAACACTGTGGATAATGAAGAAATTGCTTGTAACAAGCAATTCCTTCATTATCCACAGTGTTTTTCAAAGCCATTTTCTTGAGGGGTTTAAAGAGGATAGATTGTGTGGGAAGCAGTTAATGTAAGTTATTTCTCCTTTTTCCACAATAGTGTTTCTCTTTTGATGCACTACAATGCTTGACATTGCTTTTTTCATTCCCAGTGAATCCACCTTCAATGTGTCCCATGGCCTGTACACTAGATTATAAACCGATCTGTACAATCGAAATATTAGCGAATGGTAGTCATGTGATAGAAACCTCCCCAAATGCTTGTGCGTTGAGAGAGAAAAAGATGTGTCAGAACCGTAATGTTCATCCTTTGTATATGGGAGATTGTGAACAACGTAAGTAATCAATGAGTATTAACCTATTCCCACTCAGTGACGCTTTTAGACGCCCCATAGAAAAAAAAGTTTAGAAAACATGGTGAAAAATGAAGAAATTGCTTGTTACAAGCCATTTCTTCATTTTCCACAATGTTTTCTACCAAGAAAAATGAAAAAATCCAAAGGTTCATTAACTTAGAATTGTCGTCTGCAACTTCTTTCAATTTGGGCCAGTCTAAATTTTCATAGTGTGGGAATGGATTAACCAGAATGGTCCAAAGAAACCATTGTGGAAAATGAGAAAATTGTTTGTTGCAAGGAATTTCTTCATTTTTAGCACACCTGTTGCAAAGGTGAGCTTTTGTGATCTATCAAAATGTCCTGTTTCATACCTCTGTTTTATGTTTATGCATAAGGTAGTTCCATAAGAAACTTAGCATTTTTTATGTTCTTAACCCTTTCCTGTATAATCACTGGTTTTTTACGTCCCTGTGGTTTTATACTTGAGAAAATAGTGTAAAAAAAGTAGAAATTGCTTGTAAAAAACAATTTCTTCTTTTTTCACAATATTTTCTACCCTACTGAATGATTATTTTCAAAATAAATTCAATTTAGAATTGTCATCTGCAAAACCTTTGAATTTGGACCAGTCTAAAATTTCAAAAACAGGAAAGGGTTAACTTAACTGAGCACAAAGTGCTGATGGTGATCTATTCTGATTGGTCAGTTACCACCATCTGTCTGTCTGTCTGCATCTGTCCATTCACAATTACAAAAAAATTCTTCTCCTTCTAAACTTATGATTTCAACCAAGCTTTACAATATCACCCTTGGGTCATATCCCTTCAAACTTCTTGAAGAAATGGAATCATTGGAAAATCTGGTCGTCATAGCAACTGCTATAAAAGAATTTAAAAAGTTGTCTCCTCTAAAAGTGTAAGGTCTACAGCTTTTGAGTTTAGACTACAATATTGCCTAATGATACTCTACCGAAGTAATTCAAATTTTTAATCTTAGATCAACATTAGCCCTATGTTATGGGTTTCTGATTTAAAGAGATAAAGAACTAAATCTTTAGAATATTTTTCATCCAAAACTAAATAGCCTAGAGATTATAAATTCTGTAAAACAGAGTCATATTTTGGTATTCAATTACACACATCATGATAATACTTTCTCTATCTGGAGCTCCATTGTGCATGGTTTATTGGAGCCCATCTTTCCACTTACCTATTGGACTCTCAAAGAATTAATAGATATAATAGCACTGTTGGTAGCGCATCAGACTCCTAATCTTCAATTATGGGATGTCATGGGTTCTAACCCCAGCGGTGGCACATATCCTTTCCAACATTTGTCTCACCAATGGATGGATAATCATTATCCTAAGTGGGATAGCAGCTGGGGGCAAGGAAAGTATGTACAGGTAGTACTGGCGTGAGAAATACCAGGAATCCACTGTTAGGTGCTACAGCCACTACAATATGACTGAAATACTGTTAAAAGTGGTGTTAAACCCTATTCAATCAATCAATCACTCCTGGACGGTAGGTCATCTTATAAACACATTGTCTTTTTTTATTTGCAGAATGTAATGGTGTAACCTGTCAACCTTTTGAGACCTGTATAAATGGACAGTGTGCATGTCCAATGTGCGGGACAGAATTATCGCCAGTGTGTGCACGCCCACTTACCGTACTATCTGTTGAGTCAGAGAAAAGAACATTCCCAAGTATATGTGAAATGAGACGATATGGATGCCAAGTGGTACAGGATCGAATGGTCATAGATGCGCATGAGCCTTGCGAAAAAATAGGTGAGCCTGTCAGATACACTCTAGAGTGTGTATAACAGGATAGTTTACTATTTCAACCCATTTTCACACAATTCTGCTTTTCTAGCCCCACCAAGAAAACTGCCTTCGAAACCACTGTGGAAAATTATGAAATTGCTTCTTACACGAATTTTTTTCACTATCAACAGTGTTTCTATCCAAAAGGACAAAGTTTTTTTTTTAACATTTCATCAACTCAATATTTGTGTATATATAATTTCTTTGAATTTGGACCAGTTAAGAAGTTTTTCTTCTATTAATTAGTTTACTCATCCCTACACAATCCTATTTTTGTGTCACTCAAAAAAACTCTTTGGAAAACATTGTGGATAATGAAGAAATTGCTTGTAACAAACGATTTCTTCAATTTCCTCAATTGTTTTTCACCAACTTCAAATATTTTTCAATTGAGGCCAGTCTAAAATGGTGTCACATGGAAATTGGTAAAAGAAGTTAAAGTTAAGTTGATTATCTTTATGTAAAGGTTATTTCCTATAATTGTTTTATAACAAATAACAATCTACAGCTAGAAATTAACCCTGGTCATGCTGAAGACAAAGATCAGCCTGCACATATGTGCAGTCTGATCCTAGTCTACATCCCTTGCTTATTAACTCACCAGAGCATGTGGTGAGCTTTTGGGATACTTGATTGTCTGTTGTCAGTCATCAGTTGTCATGTGTCGTCAACAATTTAGTGATACCACTCTAGAGTTCACAGTTTTGGCTCAATCTTTCTCAAACTTGTCTTCTTAACTCGTCATGCTGAACCAGGAGTATTCCTACTTTGGCAGGAGGTAAAGACAAAGATCAGTCTGCACATATGTGCAGTCTGATCTTAGTCTTCACCTTCTGCTTGTCATTTTTAAACCAGAGTTGATTATTAGATAACATTTTAACCCTTGTCATGCTGTATAAATTACCTGACTGAATTGCTGCAAAATCAAAGGGCTGAAAGCACTGATAGAACTTGTTGTTAAAAAATCAATATTTTTTTTAGAAATCAACTTCAAAAGCAACTCTGCCAGGAAAAGTACAAGCAGGAGGTATAGAGTAAGATCAGCCTGCACATAAGTGCAGTCTGATCTTAGTCTACACCTCCTGCCAAAGCCGGAATATTCCGGGTTCAGCATGACAAGGGTTAAAAAAATTATAAACATACAATGCTTACATTCAGCACTGTCAGCCCTTTGATTTTAATGCAAGTCTGTAGAGGATATTATTCAGCATGACAAGGGTTAAAATGTTTGATTAGTGAAGAGGATGAACCCTATATATTATTGACCAATATTAAGGGAAACAAGGCCTTATTAACAATTTCCTGGTAACCACTTCAGAGGCCATAATATTTGCCCTATCTTTCCCAAACTTGCTGAAAATGTATGTGTAGTCATGAGAGATATCTATTGAATGTAGAGACATTCTTCGTAGTGTGAAAACTTTGACATTTTGTGATATCTCTTGTTCTACTAAAGACATTCACTTGAAACTTGGCACACTTGTTCACTATCAAAAGAGCAACCTATACTATCAAGGGGTATAACTCTAGATGCATTTTATCCACTATCCAGCACCCAATAGCCGAGCGTAGGCACCCATAGACGGTACTCTTGTTTAAATGAAATAATTGCTTGTAACAAGCATTTTCATCATTAAATACAATATTTTTATACACAAAAAGACAAAGAGTGTTTGGATTGCATCAAATACATATAGTTTTTGCTACTTCTTCGATTTTTGACCATTAACAAATTTTGCTGGCTTGTTATGGATTTATTGACTATAATAATCTGAAAAATATTGTCTTATCCCTTTAATAGGCAATGTTATGTTAATTTTAGCTCACCTGAACTCAGAGTGCTTAAAGGTGGCCTATTGTGATTGCTCAATGTCCTGATTCCAGTGTTGTGCATCTGTCAATAATTTCTCTATTCATCTTCTTTCCTGATCCAGTGAACAAATCTTGTTAAAGCTTGGCAGAGTTATTCCTTGGCTAAAGTTTTTTTCAGAATTGTTCAAATAATTGAAATTCACCCTTAACCCTGGTTGCCCTGGCAACATAAAGGGTAAAATCATTGAAACCTTTAAAAATGTTCACTGAATTCATAAAATGGATAGATTTGATATTTTGTATACAGCACCTCTTAAGTGATATCTATCAGGTTTGTTAAAATAATGCCCCTTGGGTCATATTTGGGCCCCACTGTGGTACACCCAATTTTACACAGACTCATAGAATGAAACAATAAAAATCTTCTTATCTGAAACAAGAACATCTAGAACCTTTATATCTGGTATGCGATATCTCATAGGGGACCTCTTTTAAGTTAGTTCATATAATGCCCCTTGTGTCGAATTAGGGCTTCACTTCGGTGCATCCTATTTTAACATAGATTCAAAGAAGGAAAGCTTTAAAAATCTTCTTCTTCTCTGAAACCAGAAAGCCTTGAGCATTGATATTTGGTATGTAGAAACTCTCACTGAACCTGTACAAATTTGTTAACCCATTCCCACACATAAACACTTTTTGACGCCCTGCTAGAAAAACAATCAGGAAAGCTTTGTATAAAATAAAGAAATTGCTTGTTACAAGCAATTTCTTCATTTTATACAATGATTTCTACCTAGAAAGTTGAAAAATCTCAAATTACAGAAGCTTTAAATTGTTGTCTGCAACTTCTTTCAATTTGGACCAGTCTAAAATTTTGCTGTGTGGGAATTGGTTAATGTGATTGACTTTGATCATATATAAATTCCTTCTATGGATCCTTGCTGTGTATAAAAATGATAGAAAATCCTTTTTTTGACTCATCCAGAGGACACCTAATCTTTGAAACACATAAGAAAATGTTATTCTTCCTGTAAATCACCAAGCTTAAAGGCTTGATATAAGGAACTAACTGGTAACTCTCTTCAAAATTGGTCTGTGTTTAACATGCCAAAGCCTTGTCTCCGGTGAGTTCTTTTGGGCCAATCACCCTCTTGTTTACACTCTCTACAGTTAAAACTCAATCTGAAACTGGTAATGGTACAAATCTCATGTACCATTTCTTTAATTAACCTATAACCAGATGAAAAAAAGTTAGATTGGTCAAAATTGATTGAAATTGCAGACAACAATTTGAAGTATATTAGATTTCAGAATTTTTCAACTTTTGGGGTAGAAAATATTGTGGAGAATGAAGAAATTGCTTGGTTCAATTGATTTCTTTGTTTTACATGATATTTTCCCAACTGTTTTCTTGAGGGGCATTTAAAAGTGTCACTTTGGAAAGGGTTATATAAATCCTCCTAATGGAGATAATAACTTGACAGAGCCTTATTAGCTAGCTATTATAAGTGAAAGCTTAAGTTAACAAACACAATTTTGAGATCTTCTCAGAGAACAACAAGTGCAAGTACCACTGGGGGCTTAACCACTAAATTCATTGAATGGCTACGCCTTATAAGGTAGTTCCTGTCTGCTAATAGGTTGATGATGGATTTCAAAATTACATGTACAGTAGAATCTGAGCGAGCAGTCAACCCTGAACAGCAGCCAATCTGTGAACAAAGGCCAGCTCAAATCCCCCATGCAATTTCACTCTTTAAATTTACTCTACACAGCAGCCAGCTGTGAAATGTGGCCAGCAGCCACCCTCAATGGTCAAGTTTCTTCTTTATGTGACACCTGTATAGCAGCCACTTTAATTACTTCAAACCAATTTTCACACCTAACAATCAATAAGGTGTAAAATTACTACACACTCTTTATATTATCAACACCCTGATTTCCCTTCATAGATAGAAATTCTTTTTCTTTCTTAAAATGCATATGCTTTTCAAAAAGATGGTTGATTGTGTTTTTTTCCAACTCTATAACATCTTGTTCCTTATAATATGCACTGTGTGATTAAGCTTTTACAAAATAGTCATAATTTCTATTCTTCAAATTTGAATACATAAGTCAAAAACAAAACAGATGGAACAAAACACACACATTATTTTTACTTAGAAGAACTAGACAAATATCTCACACATTGAAATACATGTAGGAGGTGTGAGTAGAATTACAACATCTTTCAGATTGAATACTGTGAATAGCAGCCAATCTGTAAACAGCAGCCAGATTAGGCACTTCCCTTCAGTGGCTGCTGTACACAGATTCTACTGTACTTAGCACAATTGTTTTCCATCGAGAGTAGATGTGCTCTTTTAGAACAAATTTTTAGATAGTTCCAACATCAAGGTCACAGCTCAAGGTAAAATATTTGGAGGGCTTGAAGTGTTGCCCCTAGATGACTAAATAGTTTTAAATGACTTATTAGATAAAAGAAGTAATCAATGAACAACATGTAATACCCTGAACATTTCACATATCTCTCTATTCCAGATCCAGAATACGAGTGTCCAGCAACGAAAATGGACATTGTCCGTAGCGCAGAAGTTCTTTGTAATATGGAAAACAATGCACACTGTAGTGTTGGACATAAATGCTGCCCCTATGGAGCAGGGGCAAAATGTATTCCTATGAAATGTAAGTAGAGCATTTAACCCATTCCCACACAGCGAAATTTTAGACCAGTCCAAATTGAAAGGATTTCCAGAGGACAATTTAAAGTCTATGAAATTTTAGATATTTTAAACTTTCTACCTAGAAAAAATTGTGGAAAATGATGAAATTGCTTGTAACAAGCAATTTCTTCATTTTCCACATTGTTTTCCAAAGCTTTTTTCCTTAGAGACGTCTCAAGGCGTCACTGATTGGGAATGGGTTAAAGACCTTATATCTTTCAATCTCTGTTTTTTATATCCCCATGATTTTATAACTGTAAGAACATTGTAGATAAAGAAGAAATTGCTTGGAACAAGCAATTTCTTCTTTTCCACGATATTTTCTACCCTGCTTAATGGTTATTTTTTCAATTGAATCCACTTTAAAATTTCATCTGCAAAACCTTTGAATTTGGACAGGCCTAAAATTTTGAGAACTGGGATAGGTTTAAGTTGAGCTGCCAGCTAGTTCACGCATTACAAGACAACAAAATTTTATTCTGGCCCAAATTCAAAAAACATTTCATAGTGCACAAATATTGCAAAATAAGTGTCAATTAAGATAGAAAATATTGCAAAATAAGTGTCAATTAAGATATTTTTCATAGCCATATTTTTGTAAGGCATAAAATCTTATAAATATCTTCATTTGTTAGTTGCTACTGTGGCCATAGCACAGCTGGTAGCGCATCTGACTTCTAATTATAGGGTACTGGGTTCTATTCCCGACCCTTGTGAATATCCTTTCTGATTTTGTCTCTCACCAATAGGTGGATTAACATAAACCTAAGCGGGATGAGCAGCTGGAGGCTCGGAAAGGATGATGTGGTAGTACTGCTATAAGAAAAATACCAGGAATCCATAGTTAGGTCTCCCAAAGAAAAAAGCTTTTGAAAAAATGTGGAAAATGAGTAAAATATCTTGTGGCAATAAATTTCTTTCATCCACAAAGTTTCATCAACTGAAAATCGTTGTTTGCATCTTTGGCGGGGCTTATATCCATACATGGTGATGCCTCTCAAGAAAAACAGATCAGAAAACATTGTTGCATATTTTGCGAAGTTCTAAATGTTTCCTTCAATTTCTTTCAATTATGACCAGTCTAAAATTTGATAATCATTATTGGTTAACTCATTACCAGATTACAAAATTTTAGACTTATCCAACTTCAAAGAAGTTGCAGATGTTATTTATTAATTGATAAAATTTTAAGTATGTTTGACTTTCAGTGTAGGAAACACTGTAGATAATGAAGAAATTGCTTGTAACTAGCAAATCATCATTTTTAGCTCTACTGTCCAAAGGCCAGAATTGTTTTAGCAATGGCATGTTTCCTATCCGTCCTGTTGTCCTACTGTTAACTTATGCATGTTAACACTCTTAGAGTCCACAATTTTGATCAGATTCTCTTCAAACTTTCACAGAATGATTGTACCATCATAAGGAATGTTACTTTAAAAATTGGGTCAGGTCCATCAAGAAACACTAGAAAAGGGGCCTAATGAAATTTGATAAGAAAATGTTATAAAAATCCTCAACACACTTGTGTTCACAGTTTTCATCAGATGCTCTTTAAATTTCACAGAATGATTGAACCATCATAAGGAGCATTATTTTGAAATTAAGTCTGATCTGTCATGAAACACAGAAAAAGGGGCCTCATCAAAGTTTGTTTAAAAAATCTTTGTTAACACTGTAGAGTCAACAGTTTTCATCAGATTTTCTTCAAACTTTCACAGAATATTTGTACCATCATAAGGATTCCATTCAAAAGTGGGTCTAATCCATCAAGTATCAAGGAAAAGGGGGCCTTACGACAATTAAATAAAGAAATCCTCCTTCACCAAATGTCCCAAGATTTCACCAGTTCACATTAAATTTTCACAAAATGATTGTACCCTCATAAGGATTGTTCCTTTTGAAATAAGGTCTGATCCATCAAGAAACACAGGAATGGGGACTTTATGAAAATTTGATTAAAAAATGTTAGTTACTGTTAGTCAAAAGATTTCATGAGATTGTCTTCATACTTTAAAATCTTTAAACATGGGAAAAGGGGCTGTATTAAAATTTCATTAAAAAATCATTGTAACAAAGTCCAGAGCTTTCATCAGATTTTCTTAAAACTTTCACAGAATGATTGTACAATTATTACAATCATTGATGATGACATTACATTTGATCCATCATGTATCACAGGAAAAGCAGCCTTACAAAAATGTCATTTTAAAACCCTTGTACCACGATAAAGTTGACAGTTTTCATTGGATTTTGTTCAAACTTTTACAGAATGCTTGTACAATCGATTGGATGGCGGCCTTACAGATATTCAGTCAAAATATTCTTGTTAATTGGATGAAGTTCACGATTATTATCAGATTTTCTTTAAAATTTCACAGGGTGATTGCAGGGTAGAAAGGAAAGTTCCTTTTGAAAATGAAGTGGATCCATCAGAAAACACAGGAAAAGGGACCTTATTGATTTTCACTAAAAAACAATTCTGTTTATGTGATAAAGTCCACAATTATCATTGGATTCTGTTGCAATTTTCACAGGATGATTTTAGGGTCACTAGGAAACTTTCTTTTTGAAATGGAGTGGATCTGTAATGAAACAGGGGAAAGGGGGCTTTAAGGATTGTTGCTCAAAATAATAAAGGGGATAAAGTCGAGTTCAATAGTTTAATTTTATGCATTCTTCTTTAAGTAATTAACTTTCTTAAAAATCAGATTACTTGTTATCTTCCGATAGGTTGCATTTTTCAAATACTGACCTATCTGATTTGAGCATTCTGGGTAGTGTCATTCGTGACGACTCAGCCGACTCCTTCGAACTACATTCAAAATGTCAGCGTCCGTAAAATGCACGACTCAAATTCTTGATGCCTCTTCTTGGAGCACCTGTAAGACGTGAATGCTTTTGCAAATTAAAATAATTACTTTCCTAATTAACTTTGAGCGACAGTTAATTTTGATTTTTCCACAATTGTAGGTTTTATTGCAATTATCCACTTGCTACTTTTTGGGGATATAATATGGAGTTATGCGTACGACGTAGTAATATTTATCCCTATCTGGATAAGTGATACGGTCTCAAGACAGGTCAATATTCGGAGAATATGACATGTGCAGACAACGTCAGATTACTTAACAGAAAACTTGATAGCCAGTAGAGCATCACAGGCTCTCATGGGCCTCTTGTTCACAATGTTTTTCGAAGCATTTTTTTTGTGGGATATCAAAAAGGAACATAATGTGTGAATGGATTAAAAGGTATTATACATAAATTTCCTTGTTTTCATTGTTTGGTAGAAATTTGCTGTATTAAAGCTGAAAGATTTTTAAAATCAGTGTTAAAACCCAATACAAACAAATCATTGTGTGATCAGATCCCTCTTACAATTACAAAGTAAATTCATTAAACTCATTAGTACCAGACATCAAAATTTTAGACTCGACCAAATTGAAAGAAGATTCTAATGTCTTTTCAAATTGTGTTCACATTGAAAAATGAGAGCTTAATCGGATAGAAAAGTAAGTTAAAGGGAACATTCTTCTCACAACAATTTCTATTTTCCCACAAAGTTTCCACGCCTATTCATCTATGGTGTGTCATAATGGGGGCTCCCTCAATTGGTCAAGAGCCGTAAAAGCCCTCTTGATGAGCGATGCTTTCTCAATGAAATATTCCCTTATTATCCCCAACCGTTTGGGCAAAGGGGATTTAGTAATGGTCTCCGTCCGTCCTTCCATCATGCCATCCTTCCGTCACTGAACTTGTCAGGAGCATATCTCTGAAAGTATATTTGCTTTCAACTTGAAACTTCATAGGTTGATATATCTCATTGAGGAGAAGTGCAGTGCACAAGAATCACAACTCTTACTTGCATAAATATGGAGTTATTGCCCTTTGTTCTTTAAAAACAGTTCCATTTTGTCCGGAGTAAATCTCTGAATGTATAATAGCTATGAACTTGAAACTTCATAGGTCGATAGATCTCATTGAGGAGAAGTGTAGTGCACAAGAACCACAACTCTTGCTTGCATAAATTTGGAGTTATTGCCCTTTGTCATTTTAAAGACTTACATTTTTTCTGGAGCATATCTCTGAAAGTATTATAGCTATTAACTTGAAACTTCATAGGTGAATAAATCTCGTTGAGGAGAAGTGCAGTGCACAAGAATCACAACTCTTGCTTGCATAGTTTTGGAGTTATTGCCCTTTGTTTTAAAGACTTAGATTTATCCTGAGCATATATTATCGAACTGAAGAAATGCAGTGCACAAGAAGCCTAAATCTAACTGGCTTCAGTTTACTATCAAGCTTTTACGCGGGGGATGGCAATGTCCGACATGGCTCTTGTTTATTCATTTTTGGCTTTAAACCAAGTACCAGATAGCAAAATTTTAGACTTGTCCAGTTTGAAAGGAGTTGAAGGCAACAATTTAAAGTTAAGATTTTTTTTAACTTTCTCGGTAGAAAACATTGTGTTAAATGAGAAATTGCTTGGTACATTTATTCTCGATGAGCGAGACGTAGTTGTCACTATGATAATTCGGTGTATGTGTGTTAGTGCCTTAGTTAATCCGTCCTTCCAAATTTGTCTGGACAATTATTCCTACATCTATGGATGGATTTCAAAATAACTTGGCACAATTATTCTCCATCATGAGTAGATGTGCGATTTTATCACCCGCCATTTCGGCGAAGGGGATATAGTAATGGTCTCCGTCCGTCCTTCCGACCTTCCATAATTCCGTCCTTCTGTCATTTCATCATTCCATCCTTCTGTCTCAAGTATAATTGCTATCAGCTTGAAACTTCATATGTGGATAAATCTCATTGAGGAGAAGTGCAATGCTCAAGAACAACAACTCTTGCTTGCACTATTTTTGAGTTATTTCCCTTTGTTGTTTTAAAGACTTAGATTTTGTCCTGAGCATATCTCTGAAAGTGTAATAGCAATTATCGAACTCATTGAGAAGATATGCAGTGCAAAAGAAGCCTAAATTTTAAGTTTACTATCAAACTTTTACTGCGGGAGATGGCCATGTCCCACATGGCTCTTGTTTGGATAGCTTCAAGTTCAAGATCACAGCTCAAGCTCAAACAATAAAATTGTGCTTATCTGGAGTATTTCTCCTACAATTATGGATGGATTTCAAAATAAATTTGCACAATTGTTCTCCATCATGAGTAGATGTGCCATTTGAAAGAACTTTTTGGATAGCTTCAAGTTAAAGGTCGAAGATCAAGGTCAAACACTAAAATTGTGCTTATCTAGAGCATGATCCTGGGACAACCATCTAGTTTCCCAATTGTTTTTTTATTTGGGGGGGGGGGCGTCAAAAAGCACCAATGTTTTGAAATAGATATCCATCTCTGCATACTTTTTCTTTCCCTAGACTTGAAGCGTAAAACTGTGATGAGACCAGGTTTCTGTCCTGTTCTTTCGTATGTTAACTACAATTTGAATGACTGCCACAAGAAGGAAATCATGTGTGAAGATGACGGAGACTTACCTGTTAACATGAAATGTTGTGATAATATGGTATGTGGACACAAGACAATTGCTGCAGCTATAGGTAAGTGGCTTAATCCATTATAACAGGAAAAATTTTAGATTCATCCAAATTCAAAGATGTTGCAAACTACAATTATTAGCTGTAACCAGGCAACATTTATTTATGAACTTAATTTTCAAAGAAACATTGACCAACAAGTAGTGCTTTCAATCCTCTCAGACCTTTGATTCTAATGCAGTGCTGGGGTCCTGCATGGCTCAGTGTTTAATCCTTTCCCATACAATCCCTGATTTTTACATCCTTGTGATATTTAATTATGAAAACATTGTGGAAAAAGAAGAAATTACTTGTAACAAGCAATTTCTCTTTTTATCACAAATGTTTTCTACCCTATTTGGCCTTAGTTTTCAATTCAAAATCAATTTAAATTGTTCTCTGCAACTTCTTTAAATTTGAAGCTGTCCAGTATTTTGTTGATTGGTAATGGGTTAAATGAAAATGAATTTTTTTCAGGCATCAACAGAGATCCTATGTGTGGAGATGGAAAAAGGGCTGTACCCTCTTTCACTTGTAATCCTGATGGTGAAAATCATGCATGTCCAATGGAGTCTACATGTACTAATGTTACTACTAGAGAAGGGGTTTCAATTGGCTTGTGCTGCGAGACAGCCGGGAATTCAGACCCAATGAGAGATATGTCAGGTAAAGAATAGTTTTGAGGCAGTAGCTTAGTGGCATATGGACAAGAAGTAGAATTTCATATATTTATATTTTCATAAAAGTAACAAAATGAAAAAAAAATATAGATCAGAGGTCAGAAATGTTAACCCTTGTCATGCTGAACCCGAAATATTCCGGTTTTGGCAGGAGATGTAGACTAAGATCAGACTGCACTTATGTGCAGGCTGATCTTAGTCTACATCTCCTGCTTGTACTTTTCCTGCCATAGTTGTTTATGTAGTTGATTTCTAAAAGAAATATTGATTTTTGAACAACAAGTTCTATCAGTGCTTTCAGCCCTTTGATTTGACAGCAGTTCGGTAAGGTAATTTATACAGCATGACAAGGGTTAAGAAAACTTGACTTCTTTGAGCTTTTGTGATGAGCAACCTGTAATCATCACAACGATAGTTGACCAATTGCAGCTGTCAAGGAAATAATCAGTAAAACAATGAAATCATCTATTTAGACAAAAAGTTCAGTTTCAACTCCGACATTGATCACTATTTAGGTTATTCATTTCTGTTGGTTTGGTAACTTATACAACATAATTACTGCTTATTTAAACTGTAGTTAAGACATTTAGGTTGCCAACCAACCATTCTATTTATTTGTAGCATGCTACTGACCATAAATTTTGCAAAATGACACCTTTAAAAATCAAAGCAGACCTTCCTGTGGAAGTCTATTGTTGAGGCCAAAGGAGTCAAAGGGTGTTGACAGTGATTGGTTAGTTTGGTGCAAATAATATGTATGTCCTCCAGTCAGTCTGTATTTGTCAAGATCACGATTCTGCAATTGTAAATAGATTTCATGTGTTGTTGGTATGTTAAATTTTGTTCTCCATCACAAGGATGCTTGCCATTTAAAATTCACTGCAGGTAGATCCAAGGTCAAGGTCACAACTTAAGGTCAAATATTGTCACTAAGCAAGCAAACTATTATGATTACAGTTTTCATAAATCTGTAGTTACATTTTCCTTGCCCACCAACAATATGAAATTTGTCTGGACCATTCACTTTTTACGTCTTATTGGCTAGATTTTCCCAGTCAAGGTCAAATTTGATGGTCAGATTTTTGTCTATACAAAAGTATTTCAGTTATATCAGGGTAGCTGGTGCCACAACAATTAATCTGAGCCACCTGTTGCTCATCCAACTAAGGCGCAGTACAGTAAACCCCTCCTTACGATCACTCCGGAAATACGGGCACCGCACTATTACGACCGAATTTTTACAGAACAGAATTTTTTGTTCTTTATCTAAAATGGTGGCAAACCCTACTAAAACAGGCACCCCGCTATTCCGAATTACAACCACTAAATTCAGTACCAACTATAGCTGATACACTATTTTGAACCCCACTAAAACGACCAATAACTTCACACATAGAGACCGACGACCCGAATATCACACTTGATAAGAGAGACACTAATTGGGTATGAATGTATTGTCAATACAATATCGGATATTGATAATGTGATATCGATCCATGACCAGGGTTTTGACTGGAGTAATAAAGTCAAAAGTGAAAAAGTACCCTAGAAGTAACATTTAGTTTGTTTACATCGTTCCGAACAGTTAATCAGCAATTAATTTTTGATTTCAACTTAATTTATGTTTGGTATTCGCATTATAGAAGATATGATTTCAACCGTTTGACAATGTAGTTTGAACCTGTATTTACTTATTAACAATCTGATGTCAGATTTCTAAAATCAAATCATAATGGAGAAGAGAGAAAGCAGAACTTATCAAAGATTGTAAATTTGAAAATGACATCAGACTCCGCCGCAATAGATGTTTTTATAGTTTATTTTTTGTATGTATAGTAGAAATATATTCAAATAATGAAGATGAAATAAACATGAATTACTTTAGAACAAACGACCAAATCTCAGTATTACCACCACCCTGCTATTACCACCACTTTCAGAAAGTACAGCAAGTGGTTGTATTAGAGGGGTTTTACTATATTTATATATTGGTGGCTTAGTGCAAAAACATCATAAGTGTCTATACAAAGTATAGACACTTATGATGTTATTACACTAAGCTAACATTATATTGGCAAATTGTTGAAATATATTTGACGCATGTCATAATGAATTTTGTAAATTTCGGGAAGAATATTTGCAAACCAACCTCAGGATGGAGAGTATAGCCTGTTACCATAGGGATCATCCAAGTATGCTGGAAGTGTTATGTTGACCTCCCACCTCTATGTTTAAAATATTTTTTTTGTTGGTGACTAAAGTATGGTAAGTACAGCTTATCAAAGCTACAGTTTAGATTTTCAGGCAGCCCATCAATGATTCGTTTTTTTATGGTGCTAAACATATGAATTGCAAACTATTGGTATTTACTTTCTCAGTCAAACTACCTGATCAAAGGTCAGCCACCATCATAGCGCAGTCAGTAGCGTATCAGACTCCTTATCTTCAATCATAGGATGCCATGGGCTCGATCCTCATCGGTAGCACATGTCCTTTTTGACATTTGTCTCTCACCAAAGGATGGATAATCGTAAACCTAAGTGGGATAGTAGCTTGAGGCTAAGAAAGGATGATAAGATGAGTACTGGTGTGAGAAAAACCAGGAATCCATTGTTAGGTGCTCCAGCCCCTGCGATATGACTGAAATATTGTTAAAAGTGGCATAAGACCCTATTCAATAAAACAATCGAATCAAAGGTAAGATTTACCTCTTGCTGACCACTGACTCTGACAGGAAGTTTGATGTAGATTTAAAATGATGGCATATTGGAAAATTTATTGCCAGCAACTTGTAACAAAAGAGTAGAAAGGTTTAAGCTGTAGTTTCTTGAATAAGCTGTAGTATCATTTAACCTATTCCCAAACAATCCCTCCTTTTTACACATCTAAAGAAAATAGCTTTGGAAAACAGTAAAAATATTGCTTGTATCTAGTAATTTCTTCATTATCCACAATGTTTTAGTTCCACTGGCCGAAGGCCAGCCAGGGAAGCTATTGTCATGACGTTGTGTCAGTAACAAAAAAGGTAGAAAGGTTTTAGCTGTAGTTACTTGAATAAGCTGTAGGTGAATACTTTGAAAAGCGTCTCAGAACTATTTCAAAGATTCTAGTGACCAGAATTGTTTGCCAGGTATGGCAAAAACGATTAAGTTTATATCAAATTTTTGAAAATAAATTCAGTACATTCAGGCCTGTGGAGCTATACAGAAGCTCAAGCGCCTCTAGTCTATCCGAAAAGACAAAAAATACTGAAAATATTGTAAGAAAAGGAGGAATTGCTTGTAAAAATCAATTCTTGCTTTTATCAAAAACATTTTTCGATTAAAAAAGACATTATCTTTAATTTAGGCCTTCTTTGTTTTGTTGCCTGCAATCTCTTCCAAATTGGATGAGTCTAAAATTTTGTTGTTTTGGAAATAGGTGAAATCTTTAGAAACTGGTATAATGTTTGCTTATTTATCCCTTCACAGAAGTCTACGGAAACAAACTGTGTAATGTGGTTGAGAGAATGGGGTTAGATATGATATGTAACAACAGCGGTCGATGTGTCGGGGACGTCCACAATGGACAGATGTGTCAATGTCCTGAGGGATATTTCGGAACTTTCTGTGAAAAAATGGTTGAGAGTAAGTACATTGTAGTCCCAAAATGAATTAACCCTGTCATGCTGAATCTGGAACATCTGCTTGGTCAACCTTGCTTTCAACCTATTACCACACAATCCTGCTTTTTTACGCTCCTCAAGAAAGAAAAAACGATCCATGGGTGCAGTAAATATCCTTTCCAACATTTGTCTTCCACTAAAAGGGTTGATAATCATAAAGTTTTTTCCTGATAAAGATGAGCCGCTTGAGGCTTGGAACAGATGTAGTGGTAGTACTGGCAGGGCCTTCTCTGAGCTGGTTTTTCTTTTTGCCATCATTTTGTCTAATTAGATTAATTTTGTTGTAAATTTCTTTTTCTACACTTTTCATCCAAAGTGATTTTGAAGACTCGTGGTTTACTTTAACAGAAATCAAAGTAACTGTGTTTTTCTGTCAACAAGTTACCCTAAAGTATTCCTCTGTTGATGCAAAAATATATCTAATGTCATAAAAATGTTGGGTCTGACCTTTCTACTCTATGGGAGCCTGGGGTTGTGATGTACATCAAAGAGACCGACTCTCTAGGGTTGCGACTTACATCAAAGACCGACATAGCCTTGAGAGAGTTGTCTGTGTTGCACAATTTCCCCAGAGTAGAATTTGCACTCAGATTTGTGCATGAGAATCGGTCAATCGTATTTCAGTCATTTTACATTTTTTTGTTGGACATGTATTCTTATGTGGATTATTGTAAACCCACTGAAGTAAGATTTTCTGATTTTGATTTGTTGAATTTATGTAATGTACAGTGCCATTTTAGAAGTCTTTTCAATTATGTTCTAAAACTGTCACCTGTATCATAGGTCATATATTGGATAAGTGTTTGTCACACCTTGTTTATTAATTGATTCCGGTGTTTATTGAAATTGACACAATTATCACTGCTCGGTAACCGGACAATAGCCCCTCCGGACAATATCCCCTTCTATGTTTTTTGAGAAGGCGGACATTGTCCCCTTCCTAAATTTAACAGGGCAGACATTAGCCCCTTCATCATTCTGACAGGGCAGACAAAATCCCCTTCCTAATATTAGAAGGGCATACATTATCCCCTTCATCATTTTACTACTGCAGACAAAAGCCCCTTTCTAAAATGCATCACGAATGTAAATGTATAGGGCAGGCTGCATCTCTTACTATCACCATGTATATAAAAAAAGCTCATATGGACTTCAAATAGTATAAAGTTGAAGTTGGCACGAGTTTCATTTTAAAGAAATGTGGTGGTAAAGAGGGAAAAGCGGTTCTTTGCCTATACTATGACTATGAATACAAATTTTATAGGGTCGCTCGCTTGGAAATATGCAAAGTATTTAATTAAAAGTTGGGCATCAGTTTTTTATCTAACAAAAAAAGAGAGCAAAATTGATATGAATCTTATGAATTATGGATTATAGTTTGTTTACTTACTTAAGTCCGAAGAAACTTAGTACAATTTACGAAGGGGATAATGTCCGCCTATCGAGGGGCTAATGTCCGCCTTGTTTATATTAGGAAGGGGATTTTGTCTGCCCTGTCAGAATGACGAAGGGGCTAATGTCCGCCCTATTAAATTTAGGAAGGGGATAATGTCCGCCTTGTCAAAGCATAGAAGGGGATATTGTCCGGAGGGGCTGTTGTCCTAGATTCCACTGCTTTAACACCTAGACTACAATAATCTGCCTTGATTGCAGTCTGATACAAACTTTTGATGCACTGTTGTACTTTATATGAGAATCAATATTGCTTCCATGGACTTATCTTCATGGCCAGCGCTTTTGCTAGATTCGATGTTTTGTTGCCACTTAGCTTTAATTTTCGCATTTGGCAACATTGGCAATCGCCAGCGAAGGCCCTTAGTACTGATATGAGAAATACCAGGCATCCATGGTCAGGTGCTCCAGCAGCCATAATATGACTGAAATACTGTTAAAAGTGGCTTTAAACCCAATTCAAACAATCAAACAAACAAGAAAAAGATATATTGAAAGGTACTTTGACTTGAGAATGAAAAAAAAAAATTATTTGACAATAAATCTATATTGAGGGTATTTATTAGAATTTTCTTTTTAACCCTTAACCCTTTCTCATGTAACCATTTTTTAGACCTATCCAATTTCAAAAGTTTTGCAGATGACAATTTATATTTGATTTAATTTGAAAAATAACCATTCAGTAGGGTAGAAAATATTGTGGAAAAAGAAGAAATTGCTTGTTACAAGCAATTTCTTCTTTTCCCAAAATGTTTTCTCAAGTATAAAATCACAAGGATGTAATAACCAGTGATTGTACCGTGAAGGGTTAAGTAAAAATCAGAGGGACATAAAATGCGGTAACAGTACAGGAAAGGGTTGAGACTATCATATTGATAACCAACGTATGTGATACAGTAAAATTGTCTTGCCTTAATTAATAATCATTGTCTTTTGGGGTAGTATCATTATGGATTTGAAGAAATTGTTATGTCTTCCTTTTCCACAATGTTTTCCAGAGCTTTTTTGTGGGAATGGGTATGGGAGCCCGATCCGAATTTCTTTCTTCTCTGCATTCATCAAGCAATCTGCAGACATTATATACCAGTATTTTGGTGACATACAGTCATGATAGAATATCTTAAATTTTTTAAGCAAATTTTCAAAGGAAATAAATTCAATAGAATGTCGGTCTTGATCATGAGTTGTTTGACGTTTTATCTAGCAAGAATCGTTGTACACTGATCATAATGTCCCACAAGTGTTTAACACTAGACAAGCCTGTCAATGGGTCAGTCGTATATTAACCATTTTAAGCACACCAGAGCACAAAGTGCAAGGTGAGCTGTTGTGATTGGTCATTTTCAGTAGTCCATCCGTCCATCTGTCCACTTGTTCGTCCTTCCATCCACAATTTCTTTAAAAAATATCTTCTTAACCAGTAGGCCAATCAAGCTGAAACTTTGCAGGGGTGTTCTTTGGGTGAAGCTGTACAAAAGATGTTAAATGAATTTCTTTCCTTTCAAAAACTTGATACAAGCAATTTCTTCTTTTCCCACAATATTTTCTCAAGTATAAAAATCACAGGGACTTAAAAGAAAGGATTGAATAGGAGGGTTAAACAATATCTCCTCTCAAACAGCTTAACAGATTTCAACCAAATTTAGAATGTTACTTAGATGGAACCCCGGTAATAGAACTGAAATCTTAGAAAAAACAAAAATATATCTCCATTTGCCTCTTTCAATAACATGTAAGAAGAACCAAAAACCCCTTTGAAATCTTCTCCTGAACCATAAGGTCTAGAGTCTGCTTGTATTGAATGTAATATCAGTGTGATGATATTTCTAAAAAGTTCTCCGACCCTGGGTCCCCAGGGTCAGAGCGCCCATAGGTTAAGGTCCACAAAGAGAATGGGATTTCTTTTAACCCCTTTGCACTTACACGTCCCCCATGAAAACAATTTGAAAAACCATTTCAAAAAATGAAGCATTTACTTGCAACAAGCAATTTTTTTCATTTTCTGCGATGTTTTCTATCCAGAAAGTTAAAAAAACCTAGAATTTCATAAACTTTGAATTGTCGACCGCAATTTCATTCAATTTATACTAGTCTAAACTTTTGTTGTCTAGTAATGGTTTAACAGTATCTCCTCTAAATCAAGCATATTTCGACCAAGTTTAGCAGGAGTGGTTTTAGATAGCATTTCTGAAGGATTGGAAATCGTTAAAAAAAACAGCCCATGTGACCATGTTATGAAAATTAAAAGCTGAAAAAAGTAAGTCTTGAAAAGGTTCCATCATAGAATAGTGAGGCCTTGAATGTTTATGTAGTACACGGAGCATCAATTTTTCAAGCTTAATATTGAAAAATTATTTAAAATTAATGTCAAATCATAACTAATGGTCCCGAGAAGCACAATCTTGAGGTTGAGCAAATGGAATTTGAAAAAATCTAAAATATCAAAAACTTAAAATTGTTTTCTGCAACTCCCTCAATTTGTGCCAGTCTAAATTTTGCTGTCTAGCAATGGGTCAATCCTTATTCATTAGTTAGTATTGAAGAATTTGTTTATCATCATATCTTAATTGATTTACCAAATTTTCAGCACCACTTTGTGAAAGAATGTCAACAATGTTCTCAACAGTTTTCGGTTTGATACACAAAGTAGAAGGTACTCATAGCTTGAGTCGGAAAAAGAGAGGTGAGTTATGGTCCTATGGAATATTGCCAACCCTTTCATTTTTTGTCAATCTCCTTTTGGGTCAGCAAAACATAGTATTTGCAGAGACAAATTGGTATTAACCCATTCCCATACAATGACGCTTTTAAACACCCCTCAATATGAAAACTTTGAAAAACATTGTGGAGAATGAAGAAATTGCTTGTTACAAGCAATTTCTTCATTATCTACAATGTTTTCTACCCTTAAAGACAAAGGTTTTGAAAGTTTCATCAACTTCAAATTGTCGACTGCAACTTCTTTGAATTTGGACTGGTCCAAAATTCTATCGTGTAGTAATGGGTTAATATGGAAGTTATTGCATTAGTGCATCAGTCCATCCAAATTTGTTTAAAGCATAATCATCTCCTACATTTATAGATGGATATCAAAACGACTTGGTTCAATTCTTCTCTATCATGATGAAGATGTGTCTTTTTGAAGATATTTTCAGATAGCTCGAGGGTTAAGGTTGCAAAATTGACAAAATATGATAATTTGGCAGGAAATATTTCTATAAGCGCATTATTTTGCACATGGATTACATGGCAGCCTGATGACGTCATCCAGTATCGTTTGTCTTGCCTAGACAACATTCAGAAATGTCCATTGACTGAAAGTGAGGCTAATTTTACAAAAACAATGAATTATCATTTGATAATTCCTCTGTTTTCTCTGAAATTATCCAGTGATAAACTACCAAAAATATCTATCATCTACCAGACAGCATTAAATCATTCCAAAATAATGATGCTTTTTGACATTGATTGGGAAAACGTTGTGTAAAATGAATAAATAACTTGGTATCTTCATTTTCCACAATGTTTACTACTCAGAAAAGTGAAAAACTCTAAAGTTTCATCAACTTTAAATCACAGTTTGCAACTCTTTTCAAGTAGGACCAGTCTAAAATTTTGCTGTCTGGTAATGATTTAAAGAAATCATGATATTCATCATATTTCAGACGGACACGGTGGAGGTGATATGGGTGAAGAAAAGGACCAGGGCATGGACATGTATGACACGCTTGTCAACCCAATTCTGATGGCTCTTCCAGCCATTATGAAGGGAATGGGCTTTGAATATGTACCGCATGATGGCAATGTACAGTGTGAAAATGGCTCCTTTGCAAGGGTAATAAATATATCATTTTAACCATAAACTGATTATCAGAAGACAAAATAATGGTATGGTCTAAAATGGAAGACATTGCACTTGATATAACAAAGATCAGGCTGGAAGGTCAAATATCTTTGGGCTGTACACAAGTTGTCTGTAGACAACCATTATAGTTTCATAGTTGATTTTCCAAATCATTATATTATTACAGAGCTTTGACAAATCGTCAAAATGAGGCTGGTCTTGGACTGGTTATTTCATAATTCCATTTAGCATTCTGCAAGAAGATTAAATTGAAGAATTGTTAAAATCCGCTTAACCCATTAACAGAGAACAAAATATTAGACTTGTCAAAATTGAAAAAGAGGAAGATAACATTTTTTTTTAAGATTGTAGAAAACATTGTGGATAATGAAGTAATTGCTTGTGACAAGCAATTTCTTCATGTTCATTAAAGTTTTCCCCAAGCTTTTTTCATGGGGGCATCTAAAAGTGTCATTGAGTGGTGTGGGAAGGTTCTACCGGAAAACACAGGAAAAGGAACCTTAATGACAATTTCTTTGTTTACTTTCTAGAGGCCACTATTTAGGCTCAATCTTCATCAAAATTGGCAGAATAATTGTTTGGTCACAAGGATGGACCCTTTTGATTATAGGAAGGTTCTTTTGGAAAACACAGGAAGAGGTGCCTTAATGAAAATTTCTTTGTTAAGACTCTAAAGGCCATAATTCTGGCTCAATCGTCATGAAACTTGGTCAGGATATTTGTTAGATCATAAAGATGAACCTTATAGATTACGGGAATGTTCTATAGGAAAACACAGGAAAAGGGGCCATAATGACAATTTCTTTGCTTACAATATAGAAGTCACAGTTTTGGCTCAATTTTTATGAAACTGGTTATAGTTATTTGTCTCTAGTTGCATTTTTTTTAACAGCAGACAATTCAGGTGAGCGATCTAGGACCATCATGGTCCTCTTGTTTCTTGAGGGGTATAAAAAGTGGGATTGTGTTTGCATGCATCTAAGATGTCTCTCATTAAATTTTTTTTTGCGCCACCAGAGGCGGTCGTATATTGGCGTCATCTTCTCCGTTTGTCCGTCTGTACGTACGTATGTCCACTTTTCTTGTGAGCACAACGCTTTTTAAGTTTCTGGTTGAATCTTTTTGAAACTTGGACAGGACAATGTTATCACCTTAATTGGTAGATGTACATGAAGTAAGGATTTCATGGTCCATTGATTTTTGCCTCAGTTATGCCCCTTAAAACTTAGTCTCTGGGGCTTATTGAAATTGCAGCCTTGTGAATGCAACTCCTCCTAAGTTTCTGGCTGGATCTAAATGAAACTTGGTGGATGTTATTATCTAAATTGGTAGATGTGCATGAAGTAAGGATTTTATGGTTCATTAATTTTTCCCTGAATTATGCCCCCTTAAAACTTAGTATCTGGGGCTTATTGAAATTGCAGCCTTGTGATCGCAACTCCTCCTAACTTTTTGTCTTGATTTAAATGAAACTTGGTCAATGCCATCACCATAATTTGTAGAAGTACATGGATTAAGGATTTTATGGTTCATTGATCTTTGCAAGAGTTATGCCCCTTGTCACTTAGTCTCTGGTTTTTTTAGTGGATTTTTATAAATCCTTGTCAGTGTCATTTTCGTGCCTCAAGTTTTATAAATGAATCTGTATAAAACTTGCTAAATGTCATGACTATAATTGGTAGACATGCATTTAAGATTTTTTTATTCGGCCATTTTGATGTTTCCATCAACCTACCAACTTGCTTACACCGATGGCTTGAAGAAAAAGAAAGTTCATAACGAACAGTTTGAACTTGACAATTTAAAAAGGTAGTCTGCAAATGTTTTGAATTTTTTCTGTCAAAATAAGTAGTGTCTACAATTATTTTCGTGAAACAGCAGCAAAGTGGCGGCATATATTGTGACTATGGCACTCTTGTTCTCAGAAAGCACTAGTTTAATTTCAACTATTAAACAGACATTAAAAGTTCAAATTGGTCCATTTCCAAGAAGTTGAGAACAACAATTGCCAGTTAAGTTTGGATTGTAGATTTATTTGCCCTTAATGATATTGATTATGGTATTGAATTCTTTAAACCATTCCCACTCAATGATACTTTTTGATGCCTCAAGAAAAAAAAAGCTATGAAAAACATTTTGGAAAATGAAGAAATTGCTTGTAACAAGCAATTTATTCATTATCCACATTTTTTCTTCCCCAAAAAGACAAAGATTTTTAAAATTCAAAAAACTAAAAATTATTGTCTGGAACTTCCTTCAATTAGGACCAGTCTAAAATTTTGCCATCTGGTAATTGGTTGAAAAAAAAGAACTTTTATACATTTTATAGGCCCAATGTTTCGAAAGTATTGATGAGGATGGTATGGACATGTGTGCTTGTGTTAATCCAATGACTGGAATGAGGATTAAGAATGGACCCGTTGCAGAGAAGGCTGAGGACCTTGACTGTAGCTTTGTTAGTAATCCAGGTAAGAAACGTTTATTCCTATAGTCCCCTACTGGCAAAAGTCGAAGGGGACTATAGGTTTGCGCCCTGTCCGTCTGTCCATCCGTCCATCTGTCTGTCCGGACATAACAGCTTTCCAGACTTTTTTTCTTAACCCTCAGAGATATTGAGCTGATTTTTGGTATGTGAGTTGGTATCAATTAGTTACAGAACAAAATTGAGTTTGGTTCCGGTCCATTGATTTTTGTGGAAGATAAGGATAAGAAATTACCAGGAAATTTAAGTTTTCCATATTTTTTTTCTAAATCCTCGGAGATAATGAGCTGATTTTTGGTATGTGAATCCGCATCAATGAGTTACAGTACAAGTTCGAGTTTGGTTCCGGTCAGTTGATTTTTGTGGAAGATACGGATGCTGGACTTAGAAAATTACCAGGAAAGTTCAGTTTTCCGGACTTCTTTTCTTAAACCTCAGAGATATTGAGCTGATTTTTGGTATGTGAGTTGGTATCAATTAGTTACAGAAAAAGATCGAGTTTGGTTCCAGTCCATTGATTTTTGTGGAAGATACGGATAAGAAATTACCAGGAAATTTAAGTTTTCCATATTTTTTTTCTAAACCCTCGGAGATAATGAGCTGATTTTTGGTATGTGAATCCGCATCAATGAGTTACAGTACAAGTTCGAGTTTGGTTCCGGTCCATTAATTTTTGAGGAAGATAAGGATGCTGGACTTAAAAAATTACCAGGAAATTTCAGTTTTCAGGACTTCATTTCTAAATCCTTAGAGATATTGAGCTGATTTTTGGTATGTGAGTCCACATCAATGAGTTACAGTACAAGTTCGAGTTTGGTTCTGTTCCATTGATTTTGGAGGAAGATAAGGATGCTGGACTTCCAAAATTACCAGGAAATTTCAGTTTTCCGGACTTCTTTTCTTAATCCTTAGAGATATTGAGCTGATTTTTGGTATGTGAGTCCAAATTAATGAGTAACAGAACAAGATCGAGTTTGGTTCCTGTCCATTGATTTTTGTGGAAGATACGGATGCTGGACTTAGAAATTACCAAGAAATTTCAGTTTTCTCGACTTTTTTTCTAAACCCTCAGAGAAATTGAGCTGATTTTTGGTATGTTAGTCATCATCAATGAGTTACAGAACAAGTTTGAGTTTTGTTTAGGTCCATTGATTTTTGAGGAAGATAAGGATGCTGGACTTTGAAAATTACCAGGAAATTTCAGTTTTCCGGACTTCTTTTCTTAATCCTTAGAGATATTGAGCTGATTTTTGGTATGTGTATCCACATCAATGAGTTACAGAATGAGTTTAAGTTTTGCTTAGGTCCATTGATTTTTGAGGAAGATACGAATGCTGGACTTAAAAAATTACCAGGAATTTTCAGTTTTCCGGATTTTTTTCTAAACCCTTTGTGATATGATGGTTTTTGTTATATAAGTCAATATTGATTACCAAAAAGCATTCACAGTCCTAGACAGATTTTTGAAAGCTTTTGTTCAAAGTTTACTTGGGCTTTAGGGTCTTAATTCTTAATTCTCTTGGAACAGATAACTTTGTGAAGAATAATTTAGCTAACAACAAAAAGAGACGCCTATTTTTATGTTTGTGTGTATGTGTGTGTGTTTAAGATTTGCTCATAAAATCTGATACAACTGTAATATTTTGGCGGGGTAGAAATCTCTTTACCACCCAAAAAATATACCGCTCTAGGGATATATATAAAACCGGTAGGGGACTTGGTATTGCCATGCAATACTTCAGAATGCTTGTTTACTTTACATTAATTGAAAAACATGTTCTTTCAACTAAGATTAACCCTTTCCCATTCAATCCCTGGATTTAACGTCCCTGTGATTTTATAAGTGAGAAAATATTGTAGAAAAAGAAGAAATTACTTGTAACAAACAATTTTTCTTTTTCCACAATATTTTCTACCCTACTGAATGGTTATTTTAAATCTAAGTCCACTTTAATTCCTATCTGCAAAACCTTTGAATTTGGACGGGTCTAAATTTTAGTAAAACAGGAAAGGGTTAATCCTTTTCGATTATTCCAGGAGAACCTGCATTACTTTTTTTTTCAACAATATTCTCTAACCATGTATTTTCAATTTACTCACATTCTAACCCTTGTTATGCGGCTCTCGAAATATTCCTGATTTGATAGCAGCTTTGGCAGATGTAAAGACTAAGATCAGTCTGTAGTCTACTACCTGCTTGTTCTTGATGTGTTGACAAAAATCTTTGAACACAACATCAATTCTAAAAATCTTTAAATTTGAGGGTAGAAAACATTGTGGATAATAAAGAGATTGTCAATAACAAGCAGTTTATTCATTTTCTGCAAAGTCTTTTTTCTTTAGGGCGTCAAAAAGGGTAAGTGTTTTGGAATTTGCTAAAATCACTTTTGTCATTTCAGACTTCCCTCAATTCTGTAAAGAAACTCCAAGTAATGCAAGCTGTAGTGGTGATGAAACAGAGATGTGGTATTTCTGTCCAATGCGTGGAGAGTGTGTCAAATATATGGATAGAGGATGTAACTCTAAGCACAAGAACAGCTTTCCAACAATGGCACTATGCTATGCAAAGTGTGGTAAGATTATTTTCATTGTTTCTGCTGCTTTTTGAGAATCTATGTCAGCATCATTCTGCATTAAATAGCTTTGAGATGTTGTATAGGGTCTGTTAAGGCTAAAGGTATTTACTTTAAATCCAGAATAATCTTAGTTCAATCAGTCAAGATTCAAGTGTTTTGAATGGCAGAATTTTTCTTTTGCTACGTCAGAAGCATTACTATTTTTATGCTCCCGGAAGGGAGAGCATATAGCCGCCGCTTCGTCTATCTGTCCGTCCGTCATTACGTCTGTCTGTCCAGAGTGATTTCTCCATAACCTTTGGACCAAATCAGATGAAACTTACCATGTGAACTCCCTCTGATATAATGCTGATGTATTTTTCCCAGTTTTTGGATATGAGGCCTTGTCATGGAAAAGGGGACTCAGGGTAAAATATAGTCTTTCTAAAATTTCTCCTAGTCTAATGGTCGGAATTTAATGAAATTTCATATTTGAGTAGCAAATCAGATGCCCTGACCATAAACTATTTGAAATTTGCAGAAATAAGATGTGTCTTGGAAAAAGGGGGCGAAATGTTTAATAGCTTTACCAGGAATCTATGGTTAGGTACTCCAGCCACCATGATATGACTGTTAAAAGTGGGGTAAAACCAAATTCAATCAACCTCTTTAGTTTCATATTCAGTGTCTGAAACACCTTGGGTCTGGTACCAGAAAACAGTCCCCTTTGCTTGTAGATGTTGATAATCCCTTATAGTAGGAGTGAAATTCTTCTGAAATAAGTCAATTTTGACATAGTGAGAGAAGGTCTTGTTTCTTGCCATGTGAATTGGAAGTTTTTTCTATGTATCAGGGTTCAAATTGTGAAGGAACATTTGGAAACTGATTTTTCTAGTGTGCACTATATGCTACCCAGATTTCCTTTAACCCTTTCCTGGTTTTTACGCCCTGTAATTTGATATTTAAGAAAACATTGTGGAAAAAGAAGAAATTGCTTGTAGCAAGCAAATTCTTCTTCATCCACAATATTTTCTCCCCTACTGAATGGTCATTTTAAAAAGTGAGTCCATTTTAAATTTTAGTCTGCAAAACTTTTGCATTTGGACAGGTCTAAAGTTTTGCCAAACAGGAAAGGGTTTAGTCATTTTCATCAAATTTTCCAAGGACAAACACTCTTTAGGCAGATTCTTCACTACTTTTAAACAGGCAATTCGTACGTTGTGGGTGGTATCTTTCATGTTTAGGTAATATATTTTACAAATATTTTCAAATTTGAGATACAAGTATGGGACAACAATATGTGGTTCTTTCTTCTAGCCAGGGAAATGACAGTGCTCCAATGGGACGGAGCATAAAAAGAGATTTTCTTTTTTGCATTTTCAATGGCATGGCATGCTGGCCATAGCCTGATCTGGTTTCATGTCATATACATGATCAGAGATGATCATTGAAAGGATGATTATATGTTTTTGTAGTGGATTAGCTGCAACTAATTGTACACAATGCTTGCTTTCAATTCTTCCTTTTCCTAGGCCTGCTCAGTTTCAAAAACATATCTTACTTGTTGCTCTTCATAAGAAGCTTCATCACCATGAAGAAAAATGACATAATGCTCAGTGTTTTTCGTCAGGTGGTACACTATTAGTTGACCAACTAGTTCAACTGACCAGTTCTCTTGAATTTGAAGGGCTGCAAAGAAGCAGTCTCAATAAGCAGTAACATGTCTTCTCTGGAATCCATTGCAAGAAAGCAAGTTTTTAAGATGTTTAATATGATGTTTTCTTGGAATCTATCTAGAGAATTTGTTTGTTTGGGTATTTTGTTGTTGTTATTCAGCTTAGCTTTTTAGCTAAAGTGCTCTAGTGAGCTATTGTGATCACCTTTCATCCAGCGTCCGTCCATCGTGTATTGTCCGTAAACAATTTCTGTAGGCGACATCTCCTCTGAACCACTGGGCCAATTGGAATCCAAATTTGAAAGAAATGTTCCCTAGGCGGTTTCCTTTAAAAATAGCTAAAAGAATTGAAATCTGTTAAATACTCTGGTTGCCATGGCAACAAAAGTGAAATTTTAGAATAATCTTTAAAAATCTTCTCCTGACCCAGAAGTCAGCATGCCCACTGGGTTTTCATTTTTTGGGTACATGTACCCCTTAGGTTTTGAAACGGGGATACAAAGAAAAATCTGGAGGTACAGCGTACCCTTTACTTACAGAGTTAAGGGTACACCATATGAATCTGAACCCTTTACCAAATGACAATATTTTGGTTATATACTTTGTTAATAATCAGTAAATAAGTGCCACAGGTCATGTGCAAATTTCAGATAAATTTAGATTGAAGGATAGCAAACTTTTTTGAAAAACTGATTTATGACAATTCACTTTTTCTTAACAATTGGATTTTAGAAGGGTTGAATGGGATATTTGAGCGATGGCTAAACAACTCTTAACAAGTTAGTTACGAGGGTGGGGATGGCATTTTGGAGCAGGCCTTACCAGACTGGTCAGCTCATTGTAAGCTCAAACTCTGGTATTGAACTGATTCTATTGATATCAAATGGCCTTATTACTGTCCAAAAGTCACTATTTGTGGAGAAATAGAATATGTTTTGTTATGACATTGTGCAGACAGCAAAGTACGTAGCTAAAACAAAATTACAAAGTTAAGTAAACCGCTCTATTTTGTCACATCTGACTTACATGTACAGCAGAAGTTACGAGAGAAAACAGTATCAAAATCAAATTCTATAGTATGAATTCTTGTCAGTTGATTGCCCAAAACACGTAAATATCTATCGATTTGTTTGAAAAATAGCGCAACTTTAGACTTATTTCAAAACAAACTGGTGAGGCCATCAGGATCCACATTTTATGAACTTTTCCAACTGCTGGTTCTCCCATTCTCTAGATGAAAACAGACCATAAAAAAGCGATGGTTCCCTTGCATGAAAGGGAAATCACTTGCTCCAGAAGAGATTTTTTTCTACTTTTGCAATTTTGGGGGGTTTTTAGGGAAAAAATCCACACATAGAGTTTCTAGTTTCATACGCTAATAATTTTAAATGCACACACACATGTAATGGCATTTTGTTTCTACATTCATTTATTTTTCTGTACCTTCATGCATGTCTTGGTGCAAGATTTGTATGTGAATTGACATAATTGTACATGAATTACGTACTGCAGTATGTGAATGGGCACCCTGAGAGACCAAGAGCCTTGATATTTTGCATGAAGCATCAGTATATTGACCTCTTTCAAAACAGCTAAAATCATGGTCCTCAGATCCCCAGGGGCAGAGCCCAAGGGGGGTGGGGATTCTATAGAAATAAAGAATGATTTTTAAATGACATCTCCGAAACCACTGGGCCCAATTTAAACCAAATTTGGCAGAAATGTTCCTTATGTGGTCCCCTTTGAAAATAGCTAAAAGAATTGAAATCCATTAGAAATTCTGAATGCCATGGCAACAAAAGTTAAAATTTGAAATAATCTTTAAAAATCTTCTCCTCCTGACCCAGAAGAGGTACACCTCTTTCAAAAAAAGCTATAGTCATGATCCTCAGGTCTCAAGGGGCAGAGCCCCAGTTAAGTTGGGTTTATATAGAAATAAGAACCATTTGTAA
Organism: Fragum fragum; assembly: GCA_946902895.1. Classification (NCBI taxonomy): domain Eukaryota; kingdom Metazoa; phylum Mollusca; class Bivalvia; order Cardiida; family Cardiidae; genus Fragum; species Fragum fragum. The sequence continues at coordinate 38,411,767 of OX336380.1, forward strand.
ATGACATCGCCTCCCAAACCACTGGGCCAATTTGAACCAATTTTGGCAGAAATATTCTTTAGGTGATCCCCTTTAAAATAGCTAAAAGGATTGAGATCCATTAAAAACTCTGGTTGCCATGGCAACAAAAGTGAAATTTTAAAAGTAATCTTTAAAAACCTTCTCCTCCTGACCCAGAAGGCGTTGAGCCTTGATATTTTGCATGCAGCATCAGTATATTATTGACCTCTTTCAAAAAGGCTATAGTAATGATCCTTCTTTCTCCAGGGGCGGAGCCCCAGTTGGGTAGGGTTCATATAGGAATAAAGAATGATTTTTAAATAGCATCTCCTCCCAAACCATTGGGCCAATTTAAACCAAATTTGGCGGAAATGTTCCTTAGGTGATCCCCTTTATAAAACGCTAGGAAAATTGAAATTCGTTGAAAACTTTGATTGCCATGGCAACAAAAGTGAAATTTTAAAATAATCTTTGAAAATCTCCTCCTCCTGACCCAGAATGTGTAGAGCCTTGAAATTTTGCATGAAGCATCAGTACATTGATTTCTTACAAAATAGCTAAAATCATGATCTTCGGGTCCCCAGGAGCAGAGAGGGGGGGGGGGTATAGGCATGAAGCCTCAATTCACAGACTTCTTTCTTATTTCTGTAATTATAAACCATGGATCCAGAGGGAGGAAAAAGTTTTTTCCTTCCTTCAAATTTGCCTTTAAACCTTGGAATTCGTAATTTAGACTTTTGGATCCCCAGGTACATATTAATAATCTAATATTCTTCCCATTTTTCTTCCATGCTTGCTTCCTATATACAGTGCTTTTACTTGTTTTTTGTATAGTGATATCTAACTAGGGGGCTATTTGAATGAAGATACTTATGATTATCACAGCAAACAGGCCATATTAAGTAATGCATAAAGGTGCTTTGTGGCAAATAGAGCCTTGATGCATGCAAAAACTGTACATATCACCATTATGCATAAAACTTTTGTGTTATATGCATATATCACTTAAATGGTCTAAACATTAACTATATCTAATGACAGACTACAGCCAAATTTTTTTCACAGCAAGATATGATGTTTTAGAAGTGACTCACTTTTTAAAATGACCATTCAGTAGGGTAGAAAACATTGTGGAAAAAGAAGAAATTGCTTGTAACAAGCAATTTCTTCTTCATCCACAATATTTTCTACCCTACTGAATGGTCATTTTAAAAAGTGAGTCCATTTTAAATTTTAGTCTGCAAAACTTTTGCATTTGGACAGGTCTAAAGTTTTGCCAAACAAGAAAGGGTTTAGTCATTTTCATCAAATTTTCCAAGGACAAACACTCTTCAGGCAGATTCTTCACTACTTTTAAACAGGCAATTCGTACGTTGTGGGTGGTATCTTTCATGTTTAGGTAATATATTTTACAAATATTTTCAAATTTGAGATACAAGTATGGGACAACAATATGTGGTTCTTTCTTCTAGCCAGGGAAATGACAGTGCTCCAATGGGACGGAGCATAAAAAGAGATTTTCTTTTTTGCATTTTCAATGGCATGGCATGCTGGCCATAGCCTGATCTGGTTTCATGTCATATACATGATCAGAGATGATCATTGAAAGGATGATTATATGTTTTTGTAGTGGATTAGCTGCAACTAATTGTACACAATGCTTGCTTTCAATTCTTCCTTTTCCTAGGCCTGCTCAGTTTCAAAAACATATCTTACTTGTTGCTCTTCATAAGAAGCTTCATCACCATGAAGAAAAATGACATAATGCTCAGTGTTTTTCGTCAGGTGGTACACTATTAGTTGACCAACTAGTTCAACTGACCAGTTCTCTTGAATTTGAAGGGCTGCAAAGAAGCAGTCTCAATAAGCAGTAACATGTCTTCTCTGGAATCCATTGCAAGAAAGCAAGTTTTTAAGATGTTTAATATGATGTTTTCTTGGAATCTATCTAGAGAATTTGTTTGTTTGGGTATTTTGTTGTTGTTATTCAGCTTAGCTTTTTAGCTAAAGTGCTCTAGTGAGCTATTGTGATCACCTTTCATCCAGCGTCCGTCCATCGTGTATTGTCTGTAAACAACTTCTGTAGGCGACATCTCCTCTGAACCACTGGGCCAATTGGAATCCAAATTTGAAAGAAATGTTCTCTAGGCGGTTTCCTTTAAAAATAGCTAAAAGAATTGAAATCTGTTAAATACTCTGGTTGCCATGGCAACAAAAGTGAAATTTTAGAATAATCTTTAAAAATCTTCTCCTGACCCAGAAGTCAGCATGCCCACTGGGTTTTCATTTTTTGGGTACATGTACCCCTTAGGTTTTGAAACGGGGATACAAAGAAAAATCTGGAGGTACAGCGTACCCTTTACTTACAGAGTTAAGGGTACACCATATGAATCTGAACCCTTTACCAAATGACAATATTTTGGTTATATACTTTGTTAATAATCAGTAAATAAGTGCCACAGGTCATGTGCAAATTTCAGATAAATTTAGATTGAAGGATAGCAAACTTTTTTGAAAAACTGATTTATGACAATTCACTTTTTCTTAACAATTGGATTTTAGAAGGGTTGAATGGGATATTTGAGCGATGGCTAAACAACTCTAACAAGTTAGTTACGAGGGTGGGGATGGCATTTTGGAGCAGGCCTTACCAGACTGGTCAGCTCATTGTAAGCTCAAACTCTGGTATTGAACTGATTCTATTGATATCAAATGGCCTTATTACTGTCCAAAAGTCACTATTTGTGGAGAAATAGAATATGTTTTGTTATGACATTGTGCAGACAGCAAAGTACGTAGCTAAAACAAAATTACAAAGTTAAGTAAACCGCTCTATTTTGTCACATCTGACTTACATGTACAGCAGAAGTTACGAGAGAAAACAGTATCAAAATCAAATTCTATAGTATGAATTCTTGTCAGTTGATTGCCCAAAACACGTAAATATCTATCGATTTGTTTGAAAAATAGCGCAACTTTAGACTTATTTCAAAACAAACTGGTGAGGCCATCAGGATCCACATTTTATGAACTTTTCCAACTGCTGGTTCTCCCATTCTCTAGATGAAAACAGACCATAAAAAAGCGATGATTCCCTTGCATGAAAGGGAAATCACTTGCTCCAGAAGAGATTTTTTTCTACTTTTGCAATTTTGGGGGTTTTTTAGGGAAAAAATCCACACATAGAGTTTCTAGTTTCATACGCTAATAATTTTAAATGCACACACACATGTAATGGCATTTTGTTTCTACATTCATTTATTTTTCTGTACCTTCATGCATGTCTTGGTGCAAGATTTGTATGTGAATTGACATAATTGTACATGAATTACGTACTGCAGTATGTGAATGGGCACCCTGAGAGACCAAGAGCCTTGATATTTTGCATGAAGCATCAGTATATTGACCTCTTTCAAAACAGCTAAAATCATGGTCCTCAGATCCCCAGGGGCAGAGCCCAAGGGGGGTGGGGATTCTATAGAAATAAAGAATGATTTTTAAATGACATCTCCGAAACCACTGGGCCCAATTTAAACCAAATTTGGCAGAAATGTTCCTTATGTGGTCCCCTTTGAAAATAGCTAAAAGAATTGAAATCCATTAGAAATTCTGAATGCCATGGCAACAAAAGTGAAAATTTGAAATAATCTTTAAAAATCTTCTCCTCCTGACCCAGAAGGGGTACACCTCTTTCAAAAAAAGCTATAGTCATGATCCTCAGGTCTCAAGGGGCAGAGCCCCAGTTAAGTTGGGTTTATATAGAAATAAGAACCATTTGTAAATGACATCGCCTCCCAAACCACTGGGCCAATTTGAACCAATTTTGGCAGAAATATTCTTTAGGTGATCCCCTTTAAAATAGCTAAAAGGATTGAGATCCATTAAAAACTCTGGTTGCCATGGCAACAAAAGTGAAATTTTAAAAGTAATCTTTAAAAACCTTCTCCTCCTGACCCAGAAGGCGTTGAGCCTTGATATTTTGCATGCAGCATCAGTATATTATTGACCTCTTTCAAAAAGGCTATAGTAATGATCCTTCTTTCTCCAGGGGCGGAGCCCCAGTTGGGTAGGGTTCATATAGGAATAAAGAATGATTTTTAAATAGCATCTCCTCCCAAACCATTGGGCCAATTTAAACCAAATTTGGCGGAAATGTTCCTTAGGTGATCCCCTTTATAAAACGCTAGGAAAATTGAAATTCGTTGAAAACTTTGATTGCCATGGCAACAAAAGTGAAATTTTAAAATAATCTTTGAAAATCTCCTCCTCCTGACCCAGAATGTGTAGAGCCTTGAAATTTTGCATGAAGCATCAGTACATTGATTTCTTACAAAATAGCTAAAATCATGATCTTCGGGTCCCCAGGAGCAGAGAGGGGGGGGTATAGGCATGAAGCCTCAGTTCACAGACTTCTTTCTTATTTCTGTAATTATAAACCATGGATCCAGAGGGAGGAAAAAGTTTTTTCCTTCCTTCAAATTTGCCTTTAAACCTTGGAATTCGTAATTTAGACTTTTGGATCCCCAGGTACATATTAATAATCTAATATTCTTCCCATTTTTCTTCCATGCTTGCTTCCTATATACAGTGCTTTTACTTGTTTTTTGTATAGTGATATCTAACTAGGGGGCTATTTGAATGAAGATACTTATGATTATCACAGCAAACAGGCCATATTAAGTAATGCATAAAGGTGCTTTGTGGCAAATAGAGCCTTGATGCATGCAAAAACTGTACATATCACCATTATGCATAAAACTTTTGTGTTATATGCATATATCACTTAAATGGTCTAAACATTAACTATATCTAATGACAGACTACAGCCAAATTTTTTTCACAGCAAGATATGATGTTTTAGAAGTGACTCACTTTTTAAAATGACCATTCAGTAGGGTAGAAAACATTGTGGAAAAAGAAGAAATTGCTTGTAACAAGCAATTTCTTCTTCATCCACAATATTTTCTACCCTACTGAATGGTCATTTTAAAAAGTGAGTCCATTTTAAATTTTAGTCTGCAAAACTTTTGCATTTGGACAGGTCTAAAGTTTTGCCAAACAAGAAAGGGTTTAGTCATTTTCATCAAATTTTCCAAGGACAAACACTCTTCAGGCAGATTCTTCACTACTTTTAAACAGGCAATTCGTACGTTGTGGGTGGTATCTTTCATGTTTAGGTAATATATTTTACAAATATTTTCAAATTTGAGATACAAGTATGGGACAACAATATGTGGTTCTTTCTTCTAGCCAGGGAAATGACAGTGCTCCAATGGGACGGAGCATAAAAAGAGATTTTCTTTTTTGCATTTTCAATGGCATGGCATGCTGGCCATAGCCTGATCTGGTTTCATGTCATATACATGATCAGAGATGATCATTGAAAGGATGATTATATGTTTTTGTAGTGGATTAGCTGCAACTAATTGTACACAATGCTTGCTTTCAATTCTTCCTTTTCCTAGGCCTGCTCAGTTTCAAAAACATATCTTACTTGTTGCTCTTCATAAGAAGCTTCATCACCATGAAGAAAAATGACATAATGCTCAGTGTTTTTCGTCAGGTGGTACACTATTAGTTGACCAACTAGTTCAACTGACCAGTTCTCTTGAATTTGAAGGGCTGCAAAGAAGCAGTCTCAATAAGCAGTAACATGTCTTCTCTGGAATCCATTGCAAGAAAGCAAGTTTTTAAGATGTTTAATATGATGTTTTCTTGGAATCTATCTAGAGAATTTGTTTGTTTGGGTATTTTGTTGTTGTTATTCAGCTTAGCTTTTTAGCTAAAGTGCTCTAGTGAGCTATTGTGATCACCTTTCATCCAGCGTCCGTCCATCGTGTATTGTCTGTAAACAACTTCTGTAGGCGACATCTCCTCTGAACCACTGGGCCAATTGGAATCCAAATTTGAAAGAAATGTTCCCTAGGCGGTTTCCTTTAAAAATAGCTAAAAGAATTGAAATCTGTTAAATACTCTGGTTGCCATGGCAACAAAAGTGAAATTTTAGAATAATCTTTAAAAATCTTCTCCTGACCCAGAAGTCAGCATGCCCACTGGGTTTTCATTTTTTGGGTACATGTACCCCTTAGGTTTTGAAACGGGGATACAAAAAAAAAATCTGGAGGTACAGCGTACCCTTTACTTACAGAGTTAAGGGTACACCATATGAATCTGAACCCTTTACCAAATGACAATATTTTGGTTATAAACTTTGTTAATAATCAGTAAATAAGTGCCACAGGTCATGTGCAAATTTCAGATAAATTTAGATTGAAGGATAGCAAACTTTTTTGAAAAACTGATTTATGACAATTCACTTTTTCTTAACAATTGGATTTTAGAAGGGTTGAATGGGATATTTGAGCGATGGCTAAACAACTCTAACAAGTTAGTTACGAGGGTGGGGATGGCATTTTGGAGCAGGCCTTACCAGACTGGTCAGCTCATTGTAAGCTCAAACTCTGGTATTGAACTGATTCTATTGATATCAAATGGCCTTATTACTGTCCAAAAGTCACTATTTGTGGAGAAATAGAATATGTTTTGTTATGACATTGTGCAGACAGCAAAGTACGTAGCTAAAACAAAATTACAAAGTTAAGTAAACCGCTCTATTTTGTCACATCTGACTTACATGTACAGCAGAAGTTACGAGAGAAAACAGTATCAAAATCAAATTCTATAGTATGAATTCTTGTCAGTTGATTGCCCAAAACACGTAAATATCTATCGATTTGTTTGAAAAATAGCGCAACTTTAGACTTATTTCAAAACAAACTGGTGAGGCCATCAGGATCCACATTTTATGAACTTTTCCAACTGCTGGTTCTCCCATTCTCTAGATGAAAACAGACCATAAAAAAGCGATGGTTCCCTTGCATGAAAGGGAAATCACTTGCTCCAGAAGAGATTTTTTTCTACTTTTGCAATTTTCGGGGGTTTTTAGGGAAAAAATCCACACATAGAGTTTCTAGTTTCATACGCTAATAATTTTAAATGCACACACACATGTAATGGCATTTTGTTTCTACATTCATTTATTTTTCTGTACCTTCATGCATGTCTTGGTGCAAGATTTGTATGTGAATTGACATAATTGTACATGAATTACGTACTGCAGTATGTGAATGGGCACCCTGAGAGACCAAGAGCCTTGATATTTTGCATGAAGCATCAGTATATTGACCTCTTTCAAAACAGCTAAAATCATGGTCCTCAGATCCCCAGGGGCAGAGCCCAAGGGGGGTGGGGATTCTATAGAAATAAAGAATGATTTTTAAATGACATCTCCGAAACCACTGGGCCCAATTTAAACCAAATTTGGCAGAAATGTTCCTTATGTGGTCCCCTTTGAAAATAGCTAAAAGAATTGAAATCCATTAGAAATTCTGAATGCCATGGCAACAAAAGTGAAAATTTGAAATAATCTTTAAAAATCTTCTCCTCCTGACCCAGAAGGGGTACACCTCTTTCAAAAAAAGCTATAGTCATGATCCTCAGGTCTCAAGGGGCAGAGCCCCAGTTAAGTTGGGTTTATATAGAAATAAGAACCATTTGTAAATGACATCGCCTCCCAAACCACTGGGCCAATTTGAACCAATTTTGGCAGAAATATTCTTTAGGTGATCCCCTTTAAAATAGCTAAAAGGATTGAGATCCATTAAAAACTCTGGTTGCCATGGCAACAAAAGTGAAATTTTAAAAGTAATCTTTAAAAACCTTCTCCTCCTGACCCAGAAGGCGTTGAGCCTTGATATTTTGCATGCAGCATCAGTATATTATTGACCTCTTTCAAAAAGGCTATAGTAATGATCCTTCTTTCTCCAGGGGCGGAGCCCCAGTTGGGTAGGGTTCATATAGGAATAAAGAATGATTTTTAAATAGCATCTCCTCCCAAACCATTGGGCCAATTTAAACCAAATTTGGCGGAAATGTTCCTTAGGTGATCCCCTTTATAAAACGCTAGGAAAATTGAAATTCGTTGAAAACTTTGATTGCCATGGCAACAAAAGTGAAATTTTAAAATAATCTTTGAAAATCTCCTCCTCCTGACCCAGAATGTGTAGAGCCTTGAAATTTTGCATGAAGCATCAGTACATTGATTTCTTACAAAATAGCTAAAATCATGATCTTCGGGTCCCCAGGAGCAGAGAGGGGGGGGGGTATAGGCATTAAGCCTCAGTTCACAGACTTCTTTCTTATTTCTGTAATTATAAACCATGGATCCAGAGGGAGGAAAAAGTTTTTTCCTTCCTTCAAATTTGCCTTTAAACCTTGGAATTCGTAATTTAGACTTTTGGATCCCCAGGTACATATTAATAATCTAATATTCTTCCCATTTTTCTTCCATGCTTGCTTCCTATATACAGTGCTTTTACTTGTTTTTTGTATAGTGATATCTAACTAGGGGGCTATTTGAATGAAGATACTTATGATTATCACAGCAAACAGGCCATATTAAGTAATGCATAAAGGTGCTTTGTGGCAAATAGAGCCTTGATGCATGCAAAAACTGTACATATCACCATTATGCATAAAACTTTTGTGTTATATGCATATATCACTTAAATGGTCTAAACATTAACTATATCTAATGACAGACTACAGCCAAATTTTTTTCACAGCAAGATATGATGTTTTAGAAGTGATTTTCAAAAAAGCTAATTTTGACAAAAAGTGCACGAAGTACCTTAATGCTGTAAAGGGTCAACATTTGCATGTGCATGACATGAGCTTTTTGTTGGTACTAAGTTCAAGGTCATTCATTTTCAAGTATACCTCCTTTACAAATTGCAAATATTTCTTGTTACTTTAAATAAATGTTGTTTATGAATTGCCCTCGGTAACGTTTATTTCAATTTTTGACTCAATGAACCTAACCATGCTGAAAGGGGGCTAAATGCCATGTAGCTTTACATTTTGTATATTTCCTACTTTAAAATAAATCAAACTTGTTTCTGTAAGACTACTCAAGTAAGAGTCTTCATTTTTTGTATGTAGACATTTTTCATTGATAACTTAGATGGTCAAGGTAAAATATTTAACCCTTTACCATATAATGATTTTGAATTTTACTAGAATCAAGCCTGTAAAGCCAAACAGATTCCTTCAATGTTTGTCAAACTTTCAAATTTCTTGTGAACTGAACTCTCAAACTTTAGTTGCATTCAATAAAATGTTTTTTGTTCAATAATGACAAAAGCCTTATTCGGGAGCATAATCTGTCTTCAACAGCTCTTGTTAGTAGATGAAATTTTCAAAGTCTTTGCCTTTTTGGGTAGATAAAAATCAATTTCTTCATTTTCCTCATTGTTTCCAAAAGCTTTTTTTGCAGTGAGCCAGAGATAGTTGTCACTATGACAAGTCGGTGTATGTGCGTTAGTTTGATAGTCCTTAGTCTGTCCATCCGTTGGAACAAATACTCCTACATTTATGGATAGATTTCAAAATAGCTTGGCACAATTATTCTCCTTCATGAGTAGATGTGCCATTTGAAAGAATTTTGGGGATAGTTCTAAGGTCAAGGTCACACCTCAAGGTCAAACTCTAAAATTGTGATTGTCAAGAGCATTTCTCCTACAATTATGGATGGTTTTCAAAATAGATTGGCACAATTATTCTCCATCATGAGTAGATGTGCCATTTGAAATAATTTTTTGGATAGCTTCAAGTTCAAGGTAAAAGCTCAAGGTCAAACACTAAAATTGTGCTTGTCCAAAGCATGATGCCCACAAAACTTTGCAGGCTCGACAGCAGTTATCCTGGGACAACCATCTAGTTTATCTAGCCATAAAAAAATGTGATAGTGTGGGGTTTTGTTCAAACTTGTTATTAACCTGACTGGAAATGATTTTAGCCCATTACCAGAAGACAAAATTCTAGACTGGTTCAAATTGAAAGGTGTTACAGATGACAATTTTCATTTTATGAAATTTTAAGTTTGATTGCCTTTTAGGTAGAATTGCCCTTTTAGGTAGAAAAGATTGTGGATAATGAAGAAATTGCAGGTAATAATGAATTTCTTCAATTTGCAGAATGTTTTCAAAAGCTTTTTTTTCTGAAAGTACCAAAAAGCGTGATTGTGTGGGAATGGATTAAGTTGACAATAAGTTGATATGTGGGAAAAGACAGAAAGTGTAGTCCTGGAATTAAACCCATCTTTAACCCATTCCCACACAACAAAATTTTAGACTGGTCCAAATTGAAAGGAGTTGCAGATGACTATTCAAAGTTTATAAAATGTTAGATTTTTGCAAATTTTCTAGGCAGAAAACATTGTGCAAAATGAAGAAATTGCTTGTCACAAGCAATTTCTTCATTTTACACAATGTTTTCCCAATTGCTTTTCTTGAAGGGCGTCAAAAGGCGTCACTGTGTGGGAAAGGGTTAATAACTTTGTAATTGCTTTTTTTACAATATTTTCTACAACACAGGATAGTTTCATTTAAAATTGCATCCAAATTTCGTTGTTGTCTACATCCTCTTTCATTTGGACCAGTCAAAAATATAAAAAGAAACAAGAAAGGGTTATTTGACAGTCTATATCTATTTTTGCAGGTGCAGTTTCTGTAACACCAATGGAATGTAAGGTGAGTATAGTTTTATAAGATCTGCTGCTTTCAACCCATTTCACACGATAACTCTTTTTGATGCCTCTAAAGAAAAACAACTAGATGATTTTTGTGAAAAATGAAGAAATTGCTAGCACCAAGCATTTTTTCCATTATCTACAATGTTTTCTTACCGTAAAGTTGAAAAAATCTTAACTTTCATAAACTTTAAATTGTTGTCTGCAACTCCTTTTTATTTTAACCAGTCTAAATATTGCCATGTGGTGATGGTTTAAAGAAATGTTGTAACACTGCAGTCATAAAACTGTTGTCTGAGTGATTGTATACAAGAAATCTTTCTAATTTCTCTTTTAACCCATTTATGACAAAATTTCAGATGAGTCCAAATTGAAAGAGGCTACAAATATCTGTTTAAGGTGGAGGAAATTTTCAAAATCTTTGTCTTCTTGGGAATAAAGATTTGGGGATAATGAAGCAATTTCTTCTTATTACAAAATGTTTTCCAAAATCCTTTGCTTCTTGGGCAGGAAAAAAGTGATTGTGCGGGAATAGGGTAAAGAAAGCTCTTTGCTTGTAATAATTTTTAGTGTTTTTAGGAAAAACCGGTATTTCGAATCGATCAACCGGAAACAAGTTTTCACGAATTTCCGCTCATTTCCATGCATGCTCATAAACTTGAAGTGAAAATCTATGTGATCGCCTCCATCTTGTTTCATCACTGATGAAGAAAATATCTTACCTGCTGAATGCCAACAGCTTCCTTTTAGTCATGAATACCAAGGAAAATGGTTTAAAATTTCAACTTAATATATCCATGGTTAATTGTCTTTTGAATTGTCAAAATGAGAGAAATAACATTCTCGCGTTTCGAGATAGGATCTAGGTCAGTAGTTAGTGGTGTTAGCGAATACATGTAAACAGTCTGTTAGTGTTTTGACGTGGAAGGGCTGAGCAAATTCACACCCCATATACACAGTATATGTAACAAGTTACAACCCTGTTATAGTCGCGATTCAAGCGCCTTTTTAACCCCAGCGAATAAAACACCTTTTACCTCAAATTCTAATATATCTTTGAAACGGACATGTAGTACTTCAACTGTTATAATAATATGCTCAACGAAAAAAAGAATTGAATTGTAGCTTTGATTTCTTTTCCCTTTATCATTTCACCTTTTACCACACAATCACAATTTTTCACGCACTGATGAAATAATATTAAAGAACACATTTTAAATCAAAATAGCGATTTCGGTAAACAGTAAGGGGTCATGATTGATTGAATAGGGTTTAACTCAACTTTTAATAGTATTTCAGTTACATCAGGGTGGCTGGAGCTCCTAACCATTGATTCAATTCACACACCAGTACTACCACTACATCCTTATCGAGCCTCCAGCTGCTCATCCCACTTAGGTGCACGATTAACTTACTCATATTGATGATACATGCTGGAATTATTGAGTGCGGTTACTGATAAGCCAACAAAACCGCTCTCGGGACTTTCAGTCCTTTGATTATTAAATTGTCATTTGCACCTTATCCCATTAGAAGATGACAAAGTTTTAGACTGGCCAAAATTGAAGGAAGTAGCAGACAACAACTTTGAGTTGATTAAATTTTGAGAGTCTTTGTCTCATTGGGAAAAGAACTATATGTTTTCTTCATTTTTATGTTTTCCTAAGCTTTTTCTTGGGGGCCATTACAATTACAGGATTGTGTGGGAATGGGATAACCTATGTTAGAAAGCTAATATTTTCTTATTTCTCAATCAGCACTGCTGGTATTTTATTAGCTCACCTGAGGACAAAGTGCTAGATGAGCTATTGTGATCGGTCGTTGTCCCTCAGCAGTCCCTCCATCTGTCCGTCTGTCTGTCCGTCCACAATTTCTATAAAAATCTTCTCCTCCTAAACCAGTAGGCAAATCAAGCTGAAACTTTGCAGGGATGTTCCTTGGGTGAAGTTCTACAAAAGTTGTCAAAAGAATTTCATTTCGTCAAAAAATCTGGTTTTGCCGCGAAATTTGAAAATGGGAATCTTTAGCAAATCTTAAAAAGTCTTCTCCTCCTAAACCAGTAGGCCAAACAAGCTTAAAATTTGCAGGGATGTTCCTTGGGTGATGTTCTACAAAAGTTGTTAAAAGAATTTCATTCAGTGAAAAACTCTGGTTGCCTTGGCATTTGAAAATGGAATCTTTAGTAAATCTTTAAAAGTTTTCTACTCCTAAACCAGTAGGCCAATCAAGCTGAAACTTTGTAGGGATGTTCCTTGAGTGAAGCTCTACAAAAGCTGTTAAAAGAATTTAATTCTGTGAAAAACTCTTGTAACCCTAGCATATGAAAATGGGAAATTTTAATAAATCTTTGATGTTTTTTTCATCGACTACAAGGCCAAAGGCATTTATATTTTATTAAGAGCTTAACCATATGGTTCTCTATCAAGTTTTTAAATATGTGTTTTGAGTGAGCTATATATTGTGAACATTCTTTGTCCAATGTCCTTTCATCTGTCCGTCCATGCGTCACAATTACAAAAAAACTTTTCCTCCTAAACTAACCATTCATCCAAACTTCACAGAAATGATCCTTAGGTGATGCTCTTTCAAAATACTTTAAAGAATTGAAATCCATGAAGAACTTTGGTTGCCATGGCAATGGTGTGAAAAAAATAAAAAAATCTTCTCCTCCAAAGCGGTAAGGGCTAGAGCTTTGATATTTGGTACAAATCATCATCTATTGATCCTCTACCAAAATACTTCAAAGAATTACAGATTTCGGAAATTAGCCCTTTTCTGTGCGATCCGTGATTTAACATAGAAATAAAGAGGGAAAACTTAAAAATTTTCATCTCCATAACCTTAAGGCCTAGTAATTTGATATATGGTAGACAACATCTTCTATTTACCCTCTACCAAAATACTTCAAATAATTACAATATTTCCAAAAATTAGCCCTTTTCTGTGCGATCCCTGATTTTAAATAGTATAAAAGAAGGAAAACTTTAAAAATCTTCTTCTCCCAAACCATTAGGCCTAGAGCTTTGATATTTTGTATACATCATTATCTATTTACCTTCTACCAAAATACTTAAAATAATTACAATATTTCCAAAAATTAGCCCTTTTCTGTGCGATCCCTGATTTTAAATAGTATAAAAGAAGGAAAACTTTAAATATCTTTTTCTCCCAAACCATTAGGTCAAGGGCTTTAATATTTAGTGTGTAATAAAACTTATTGAACCTCTTCCAAAATACTTAATAAAATTACTGTATCCTGAAAATAAGCCTTTTTCTGTGTAATCCAAGAAAGGAGTTATGATGGATATCATAGAAAATGTTCTCCTTCTAAACCATCAGGCCTAGAGCTTTGATATTTGGTATGTATTAATGCCTATTGACCCTCTACTTAAGTACTTTAAAGAATTACTGCAATCTTGAAATTGGCTCAATATGGTTGGATCTTCACTATACCTAGGATTAAAGGAGAAAATCTTAAAAAAATCATCTTCTCCAAAATGATAAGGTGTAGGGCTTTGATATTTTGTATATAATATCATTACACCTTTAGCCATCATACTCAGGGGAGCGATATAGGGCCATCATGATCCTCTTGTTTACAATTTTAGACTGGTCCAAGTTGAAAGATGTAACAGACGACAACGAAAATTGGATACAATTTAAAAAGAAACCATCCTATGCAATAGAAAATAATGTGGGAAAAGGAGAAGTTGCTTGTTACAAGCAATTTCTTCTTTTCCACTGTTTTCTCAAGTATAAAAATCACAGCGACGTAAAACCCGGGGTTTGTACAGGAAAAAGGGACTATTTTCCATGTAAGGTGAAAATCTTTTTATCTCAAAACCAGTGGATCGTTTAAACCCATTCTTGAGTGACTCTTTATCAGAGTTTTTGTGAAAAATTGAATTGAATGAAAAACATGTTTGTTATGGACAGGGCTTATTTCCATATAGTATGGTGCATAGCGAAAATTTTGAAAATCCTTTTTTCTCAGAAACCAGATGATGCATTCAATTTTCACCAGAAGGATCATTCGGTGACACTGTATCAGATTAAAAAAAAAGAAATGATTGGAATTTTGATTTTATGGAATACATGGCTATTTAAGGGGGTAAACTTTGAAAATATCCTTCTCAAAAACAGTTGATTGATTTCAACTGAATTTCACTGAAATTATCCTTTTGACTCTTTGTCTAATTTTGTCATAGAATATGACTTAGTTAAAAGGCATGGCTTTATGGGCAGGATATTATATGTCCACAGATGGTATAAAATGAACATTTTGTAAATCTTGTCCTCAGAATCTGGAGGATGGTTTTCAACCAAATTGAATGCTCCTTTAATGGACCTTTATCAGATTTTAATAAGAAGTTTTAAAAGGTGTGATGATAAAGCTTAGGTCAAATTTAAGATTGAGATCACATAGCGATGCAAGGAAAATAAATGATAATGCTTGACTGAATTTATTTGTTGCTGTAAAAAAAATTTGCCACCTGTAAAGAAAATTGCAAATGAAGGTAAATCATTTTTAGATGAGTTACTTCCTAACTAAATTAATTTATGATAAGTAAATTCAGGCCAGTGTAGCAAATCAGGCTCTTAAGCGTCTCAATTTTTGAAACATCTTAAAGTTGAAAATTTTGTCCTGATAATGGCAAACTAAATTAGCTGATGGAAAGGGAATTATATAATTGCATCAACTATTTAGGAGGGCGGAGGTGTATTTGTGATTGACATAAACCTCTGTTAGAAAGTCAAGAGGAGGAGGGTGTATTTATGATTCATAAACCACTGTTGAAAAGTTAGGAGGAGGAGGGTCTATTTGAGATTCATAAACCACTGTTGGAAAGGTAAGAGGAGGAGGGCATTTTCGAGATTCATAAAGCACTGTTGGAAAGTTAGGAGGGGGGGGAGGGAATTTGTGATTCACAAACTACTGCTGGAAAGTTAGGAGGAGGTTGATTCACAAACCACTGTTTGAAAGTAAGGAGGGGAAGGGAATTTGTGTTTCACCAGCCACTGTTTTGGAAGTTTGAAAGTAGTGAGGGTAATTTGTTTAACGAAGACTTTTTATAAATTTCAGAGTGTACGCTGTCCAGGTGGGACTGTATGTGTGAAAGTACTTGGACAAATAGAATGTCGTGGTAAGTACAAGCACCGAAGGGGTGTTCATATACATGAATAAAAACACCATATAAAGTAATTAGCCCTGTCCTGTTTTGCAATATTTTAGACCTGTTGAAATTCAAAGGTTTTGCAGCAGAAAATTTAAAGTGGATTAAGTTTGAAAATAATCATTTAGTAGGGTAGAGAATATAAAAAGATGCAATTTCTTCTTTCCCAACAATCTTTCTAAATCATAAAATCCCAGGGAAAACAAGGGATTGAATAGGAAAGGGTTCACCCTTTCCAACACAAGCAATCCTTTTTATTCGCCTCAAGAAATGAGCTGTGAAAAACATTGTGGAAAATGAAGAAATTGCTTGTATCAAGCAATTTCTTCATTACCCACAATGTTTTTTATCCAGAAAGAAGAAAAGATGAAATTTCATCAACTCAAAATTGTCATCTGCAGCTTCTTTCAATTTGGACCAGCCTAAACTTTTGCTGTGTTGGAATGGATTAACCCATTCCCACACAATGACACTTTTGGATGCCCCCCAAGTAAAAACAATTGGGAAAACATTGTGTAGAATGAAGAAATTGCTTGTAACAAGCAATTCTTCATTTTACACAATGTTTTCTATCAAAAAAGATGAAAAAATCTAAAATTTCATAAACTTTAAATTGTCGTCTGCAGCTACTTTCAATTTGGAAAAGTCTAAAATTTTGCCATCTGGTAATGGGTTAAACAGTCAATACATGATTGGATGAAAGCCAATTAATCATTGATTAACAGACCACGTTTTCAGTAAAACTAATATAATTGTTTACTAATATGGGTTTAACCCATTCTCACTCAATCCAACCCCTGCAAGAAAATTATTTAGGTAAACTATGTGGAAAATGGAGAAATTACAAGTTTCTTACCCGGAATGACAGATATTTGATCTTAAAATTGTGGACTTCCATAAAACTTTGTCACCCTTTAACTGCTAAACCCATCACCAAACAGCAGAATTAAGACAGGTCCATAGAAAGGGGTTGCAGATGACTACTAAATTGTTTTGAAATTTTTAGATTTTACCAACTTTCTGAGTGGAAACATTGTGGAAAAGAAGAAAGTGCTTGTTACAAACAATTTCTTCAATTTAGACAATGTTTTCCCAATTGTTTCTCTTGAGGGGCGTCCAAAAGTGTCACTGTGTGGGAATGGGTTAACTGAATCCCACATAATGACGCTTTTGGACGCCCCTCAAGAAAAACAATTAGGAAAACATAGTGTAAAATGAAGAAATTGCTTGTAACAAGCAATTTCTTCATTTTATACAACGTTTTCTACCTAGAAAGTTGAAAAAATTCTGAAATTTCATAAACTTTTAATTGTTGTATGCAACTCCTTTCAATATGGACCAGTCTAAAATTTTGTTGTGTGGAGTTGGGTTAAGCAAGTCTGTGGCCTTTAGTAGGAGGCAACAAAAGTCAGAGGTTAACTATTGCTTTCCTCGTAAATTCTGTATTGCAACAGGTTGGTAGCTTTTATTCCAAAGCTTATATATTTTATCTTGATAAAAATAGGAAAGCACTAGTCTATGTGTGAGACCCTATGTTGTTAAATGGGGTATAAGAATAAACCACTGCAGGACTATCACTGTCACATCTGCCATTTTTATATGGCAGAACAAATGTGATAACTGGCATGTCCTAAAAGGCAGCTAAAGAGTCTTCATTCATCATATTTTGTTTCATTCCTCATGTATCACTTTATATGTCTTGTGGTTGTCTTTGTATAGTTCTGTATGTTTATGATTGTATCCTTAACCCTCTTCTGTACAATCCCTTGTTCCTAAGTCATTGTAATTTGATATTTGAGAAAACATTGTTGGAAAAGGAGAAATTGCTTGTTACAAGCAATTTCTTCTTTTCTCACAATATTTTCTAACATATAAGTTGGTTACTTTTCAAATTACACCCACTTTTAATAGTTTTCTGCCTCTTCTTTCAAATTGGACAAGTCTAAAATTCTGAAAACCAGGAAAGGGTTAAATTCCTGTCCTGCTAAATGGCTACAGTTGTTGATTTGCTATAAAACATTAATCAATCAACCACCTTTAAATATTTTGCCTCTCTAGAAACTTTGATTAGGTAATTGACAGTTGATCTTTATGATTTCATGTATTCAGTTTTGTATATTGCGCTCTGAGCTAATTTCTTTTCAATCTCCAAATCGTTTCCTGTATAATCACCAAGGAAAAACACAATTTCTTTCAAAATAACTAAATATCATGGAATATACATATTTTAATTGGTGACAAGACAGTGTATGCAGATTATTTGATTTTGGAACACAGATTGAAATGTCAGTAAAAACAGTTGTGAGAATTACTTTACTATAAAAAATACTCTTGACCCTCATGCCAACCACAAACGCAGATGCTTTATGAGAAATGATATTTGAGGAATGAGATTAAATTGAAACCAATACAGCTATAATTTCTAAACTCAAAAAGCTTTCAACTTGTAACTTCATACAATGATGCAGTGTGACTAGGAAAAGTGCAGTATGTAAGAACCTTAACTCTTTCCCGTTTTAAGAAATTTTGGACTGGTCCAAATTGGAAGAGGTTTCAGACGACAATGAAAATCGGATGCAATTTGAAATGTAACCATCCTATTAGATAGCAAATATTGCAGGAAGAGGGAGAATTCTTGTTACAAGCTATCTATTCTTTTTCCACAATGCTTTCTCAAGTATAAAATCACAGCAACATAAAATACTGGCTTTGTACAGGAAAGGGTTAACTATGCTATCCTTACTTTTGTAACATAGGAAAAGTGGCTGTATGAAAATATAATTAAAATAACCTCCTTTATACAATAAATCTAACGGCTTTGATCAGATTTTGTCGAAACATTCACAGAATGATTGTACGGTTTAAAGGATCATTCTTTTCAAAATGGGGTCTGAACTGTCAAGAAACATTGGAAAAGGGGCCTTATTAAAATTTCTTTTAAGAATTCTTGTTAGCAAGACCAGCACTTTCATCAGAAGGACTGCGCAATATTATCAATTGGATTTGCTTCAAACTTTCACAGGATAAATGTACCATCATTACGATTGTTGATGTTGACATTAGACCTGATCCGTCAAGTATCACAGGAAAAGGTGCTCTATGAAAATTTCTTTTTAAAACATTACTACTAAGGTAGTATGCCTAAGAATAGTTGATTGTGGCTGTCCTCTTGACTCTCAAACTGCTCATTTGATTTCATTTTACTTTTGCAGAAAAGTTCCTTGTCTCATATCTACTTAATTCCACATATTATTATTTGTGTTTGCCAAAACTATCACAGCTTTTATGGGTGTTTTTTTCCATTGCAGTGCTATCTGATTCCCACACAATCCTGTGCTTTTACTCACTGAAGGAAAATACTCATAGAAAGTATTGTGAGAAAAGGAGAAATTGCTACATGCAATTTCTCCTTTTCTCACATTGTTTTGTACTTCAGATGTCCATTATTTTTTCAGTTTAAGCCAACTTTTGTTGTCTGCAATGTTTCTTAATTTGGGCCGGTCTAAAATTTTGTTGTTTTGGGTAAACTTGTCTTTTATCAGTGGTGGAAGGGAGACAACACATATTATTTTGTAAAATATTTTAAAAGTTAAATTAGATAATCTCTTTTGTATCTTACATCTTAGTGGGAACTTGCACGGTTGGTTAATGAAAAAAAAGTATTTAACCAATTATAACACATCAAAGTCTGTCTTATTAGGTAAATAACATCATGGAAAATGAACTACGATGTATAGGAGGATATTTCTTCCAGTGGAGCAATACAGGCCCTCTTAGGCCTCTTGTTCTTCAAAACAATATAAAGTAATAAGGCTCGTTTAGAATGAAAATATCTCACACTGATATGCGACTACTGTTGTCAAGGTCAAAAGACTAATTGAAGATCAATTATCAAGGTCATGTTTTTAAAACTTCAATAGTCTATAAGTGTTTCACAAACACATTCTTGTTCTTCCAGATGTAACAAAAGTTGACATGATTCATGAATATCCAGAACCAGACTGTGAAGAAAATGGTGACTACAGCCCAATGCAATGTCAAGGAAACACGTGTCATTGCGTTACCAAAGATGGAGAAGTAATTGCTGATACTTTTGGAGTTTCCCAGACTTTGAAATGCCATAGAGGTAAACATATAACTCTTTGTATTGGACTCCACTAAGTCTATTACCAGACAGCAATTTTAGACTGGTCCAAACTGAAAGGAGTTTTAGATTACACTTTAATTCATGTCTGCAACTTCTTTCAATTTGGACTAGTCTAAAATTTTGTTGCCTGCTTATGAAGGGTTAACTGGTTAAAGCCTCAACAACAGTAAGTGTGGCTGAAGGTTGCACTGCATATCATTTGTGAGTTCAATCTGTGCCTTTGCCTTTTATTATAGAAAGTATGTTGAAAGAGGAAATTCATTATAGAACATCTAAACTAGATCTGCAGAAAGAAGAAAAAACACAAAAATATCAAAGGGTAATAATGGCTTTCACATTAGTTTATTTTATTTATCAGGATGTTTTGCCGTTGTTAACCACATCAGTTGGAGCCAGAAATGTTGCAGCCACAGCTTGTAAGCTGTAGTTGCAAGGATTTTACGATCCAATGATAAAATAATGATGTGCGATACGGGTTACACAGAGTGTTTTCACTAGGCACAAGCAAAGATGAAGGAACCATGCATCACAATCCCACAATAAACATAACTGTATTATCAGATGAGAAATCTTCCTTCGTGTTGAGTATTAAGGATAAACTTGCACTAGAACCTCATGGTGTTTTGTCATGGGTTTGCTGTTTCATATGAATGGATATTGGGCATAACGTTTTTTAACTGTAAATGTTAGAACTCTCATATTTCTCAAGGTTATGCTTTCCATGTGACCAGAACTGTTTGTATCAAGTTGAATGTCATTTGAGAATGTCATCTGGGTGATATATAATATGTCAAGGTCATGTTCAGAAATTATGGTAGGGTCATTTCGACGGTTCAGTGTGAAACAGTTGTATCTGCCTATAGATATATAGGCAGTTACAACTCTTTGGTGCTGAACAATCAATTCATGTTTCAAAGGTGGATCTTAATGTTTCAGATAAAGATGGTAATACCGTGGCTGCAAGACCGGATGAATCTCAAGCTAAAAGTAAGTTGGCCATGTATTGATACATATTAACCCTTTCCCGTTTTTGGAAATTTTAGACTAGTCCAAATTGAAAGATATTGCAGACAATTAATTTGGATGCTATTTGAAAGGAAACCATCCATTGTGGTAGAAAACCATAGTAATTTAAAATCATTGGCCCGCACTTTTGGCGCGAGTACTGGTGCATTTTTCCTTGAAGCAGAATTGAGAGGGATTAATCTAAGTTTGAAGAACTTGTTTCCCAATCGATGTAAATTAAATAAATAGGTTTAAACCAAGTAATATAAAATCCCGGGTTTGTACAGGAAAGGGTTAAACGCCTAGGTTGATCATTGCTGCTGAAAACCTACAGATCATTTTGAACAATGAATCAGAATTTATTGTAGTACAGAAATACAACATAAAAAATATTGTGGGAAAAGGAGAAACTTTTTTCACAATTTTTCTTGTCCTTTCTTGCAATTTTTGTACAATTATAAAGGACTTTTAATCGCTGTCTATAACTTCTTTCCATATGGACCTTTCAGAAATAAGTGGTCTTTGCAGGGCTCCAGGATAATGTCCAATATTATCAATCTGTAAAGTTTTCTATTATTGGGATAAATAAGAATGGATGATCACTGAAGAAAACTCTTTTTTTCATGAAGATTTAGCTCAATGAAATACATTGATCTCACACTGAAACAAACATTATTATCCTCTATTGATTGATTTGCTCAGGATGTTTGGACTTCTGCTGTCTATTATCTCCACTTACAATTGATTTTTGGTGTATTTTTGTCTTTTTATTGTCACCACTGTAGCACATGCCCAAATGAGCCATGCCCCCAGAAGACAGTTAGTTGTTACGGGGGATAGTGCAAGGATACAGGTCAAAACTACTGAGAGCTCAGCCTGGTTCTTTAACATACTCGTCAGGTAGCACTGTCACACGGGGCCTCACTTTAACGTCTCATCCAAAAGACAATTAGTTTGTTAGTTGATATGGTCAGCCCAGGGCTTGAACCTGTGATCTTCAGATTTGAAGTCAAGTGCTCTACCAACTGAGCCAAACGGGCTGACTCTTTTGATTGTGCTTCAATTAATGTACCTCGTATAGCTCAGTTAAAACTGTGAATACAATGCACTTGAGATGAACTGTCTGCCTAATCACTTAACCCATTCCCACACAATCCCACCTATCTATGGACCTAAAGAAAATAATATTACTGAGAATGAAGAAATTGCGTGTTTTCTACTCAAAAAGCTTAAAGCTGATTGGAGATATAAAAATGGCAAATATAAAAAATAAAAACAAAAAACTACAACAAGAGAATCAGATTTGATGTAAAGGAGATAATAGTCTTAATACAGCACATTGATATAGAGCAATGATGTGCATAAAACTTTTGACACCTTTTGGTAATAACTTGTAATCATACTCATGCTTTAAGTCATTCCCACACAGTGACGCTTTTTGACACCCCTCAAGAATAACAAGTAAAGGAAAGCAATTTCTTAATTTTCCACAATGTTTTCAGCCCAGAAAGTTTGTTAAATCTAAAAATTCATAAACTTTAAATTATCCTTTGCAACTCCTTTCAATTTAAACTGGTTTAAAATTTTGTCGTCTGGTACTGGGTTAAGACATTGTTTCTATGACTGCATGGGTTCATTCTTGTCCAGTCTGCTTGCAAAAGGGGGGGGGGTAGGCAAAAGATAGTTAACACTATGACAATGAGATAGTGTTTTAGTACATCAGTCAGTCCAAAATAGTCCAGAGCATGATCTATATTTTTGGATGGATTTCAAAATTACTTGGCACAATTATTTTTCTTCTTGAGTAGGTGCACCATTTTAAACAAATTTCAGATAGCTCCAAGGTAAAAGAGAAAATCCTAAATCATGTACATAGTCTCATTTAATCCTTTCCTGTTTTACAAAATTTTAGAAGTGTCCAAATTTAAAGGGTTTGCAGGCAAAATTTTAAACAGTATTTATTTGAAAAATAATTAATCAGTAGGGTAGAAAATATTGTGGAAAAAGAAGAAATTGCATGTCACAAAGCAATTTCTCCCATTTCTACACTGTTTTCTGAATGATAAATCTTATGGATGTAAATACCAGGGATTGAACAGTAAAGGTTTATTACGGTACAGTGTAAAGTTTTTTGTTACTTTTTTCTCAACATAATTTTATCAGAGAAACTTATTACTATGCATCAGCTAGGGGTCCCATTTCACGCAGAATTAATTTCCTCTTCAAACTTTATGACTTAATTCAGATATTTTCAAAGAAACCCTGAGCAATTGATATAGCTTAAAGAGCCATCTGCTTCATTGTCATGCAGCAAATACTTTGACATTTTGTGTTATCTCTGATACCATTTGTCTGACTTTCATTATATCTCACATACTTAGACAATTTAAATAGAGCAACTGTCCCTTGTCCTACTCTACTAGTATGCAGGTCAAAGATAAAATTTTACTTTGCCTGTATGACCTTTTTTTACACTTAAATATTTTACACACGTATAAATCTAGATAAGAGCATTTGACCAGTCATGGCTGTCAATCAAAGAATTCATTTAGACTGGAATTAACTTTGAATTTTGATATTCACTGACATTTATGTGAATCAATTTTTTTTGTTTGGTGACTAAAATGTAATAACTACAGTTTGCAGGCATAATTTTATTAATGTGTAAGGTTTTGTTAGATACTCCCAAGTTCAAGGTCACAACTGAAGGTTGTGTGACAAGCAATTATGCGGAGGCATCCATGTCTTGGACACTTTCCCAAGTTTTTTTGCACAAGATATTAACTAACTGAAATTGATGCTTTTAGTTCAAACTATAAATCTTTCATTGGGTGAACAATAAAGGTGATATGGTAGCTTCACGAATGAAATTATAGCTTATAATGTTAACCCGGTTACAGATAAATGGGTCTTACACTGAAACAACAATCATCATCTCTACAATCAGTAAAGTCAATTCATTTCTAGACTTACCTTTGTTTCATCATACTCAATAAATGATATAAAAACACCTTTTCTAAAAAAATCCTCTTTCCAGCAATATGATTTCAAAGCATGTATTCTAGAATAGTGATAACTGTTTATTGTATAAGAACAGGTAACACTTCCCAAAACTTTTTTTACAGTGAATTTCTGAAAAACCCTCCCTGAAACAATGTTAAGCCAGGTCAGGTGAGGGATTCAAGTTCATATATGGGTTTTTTGGTCATGTATTGTTATAGTTCAAGTGATAATCTGGCAACCACCAAATGACAGTCCAGTGGCTTAGTGCAAAACATCATAAGTATCTATACAAAGTCTAGACACTTGTGATGTTTTTTCAGTAAGCTAATGAGCTGGTGGCGCGAAGGACTCCTAATCATTGAGTCAAGGGTTCACTTTATGGATGCAGTAAATATCCATACCAACATTTGTCTCCCACTTATGAGTTGATTATCATAAACTTGAGCATTTGGAGGCTGGGAAAGGATATTGTGATAATACAAGAGAAATACCAGTAATCCATGGTTAGGTGCTCCAGCCATTGCAACATTACCAAAATAATGTTAAAAGTAACTCAATCAATCCATCAAGAAATCTTGACACTACACTTGAAAGCATTAATCCTTTCCTGTTTTACAAAATTTCAGACTTTTACAATTTGGAAGATGTTGCAGACAACATTTAAAAGTGAACTTTATTGAAAATTTTACTATCCTATAGGGTAGAAAACATTGTGGGAAGGAAGAAATTGCCTATAACAATCAATTACCTTCTTTTCTAACAAGGTTTCCCAAGTTTAAAATTTTGGGTGATGAAAATGGGGGATTGTTTGGGAAAGGATTAAAGAAATTGCCTCTCTTTATCTCCAGAATGTGACGATCCTAACGACGTAATCATGGTGTGTGATGGACCAGGCAATCCATGCAACAACTGTCAAATGCCAGCCAACATGGGCGATGGTAACATGAACAGTGGAAACATGAATAGCGGTGATATGATGAACAACAATATGGGAGGAAATATGAGAGACCCTAAAGTGGATATGGATGGAAAGTGTATAGACTGTAAGTGTCAATCCATTACTAGAAGGCAAAACTTTAGACTTGTCTAAATTGATGGGAGCTGCAGACGACAATTTAAAGTTTATAAAATCTTAGATTTTTTCATTTTTTTGGATAGAAAACATTGTGTAAAATGAAGAAATTACTTGTGACAAGCATTTGCTTCATTTTATACTATGTTTTCCCAATTGTTTTTCATGAGGGATGTCCAAAGGCCTCATTGTGTGGGAATTGGTTAATCCATTAATAAAATGAAAACCTTTAGACTGGTCCACATTGAAAGAAATGGCAGATGAAAATTTTGATTTTTTTTATCTGTTATGATACAAAACATTGTGAAAAACAAGGAAAATTTATTGTATTGAGCAGCTTGTACATTCTCTACATTGTTTTCTAAAGCTTTCTTTCTAACAAGCATAAAAACTTGGGAACCTTTTTCCGCACAGACCTGTTTTTTTACGCATTCACTTTTGAAAAAAAATTGAAATTGAAGAAATTGCTTGACACAAGCAAATACTCATCCACAATGTTTTTTTTGATGTAAACATTAAGATTTTTGAAATTTAGTTGATAAATATATGGCATATGCAATTTCTTACTGTTTGGACGAAAATTATTGTCAGGTAGTTTTGTTGGTTGAATATCTGCATTTTAGCTATGACATTTGGGCATAGGTGATTTTGCCAGAGGCGTTTTAGCTAGATCATTATCAAAAGTAGGACCTTTTGGCCAAATGGTATTTTGATTGAGATAATGCAGTATAAGATATGTTTTGGCCAAGTATGGAAATATGGTATCAAAATGAAGCATTATGCGTGGTGAGATGCTATTAAGGAGAGGTGCATCGGAAAAGAACCATAGCTGTGCCATGCTTGCATTTTGAGTTATTTCCCTTGATGTTTCCTGATTTGAATTTTTCTAGAATGCTTATTTGAAAATATGCACCTATCAACATGAACACTCACCGATTGATATCTGTACCTCACTTTGTGTCATCTTGTGAGAAATATTTGATGCCTCTTGTCCTGAAAAAAGTAAGACGGTTTGGGGACCCCAAGACAATGTCAATACAATACTGTGTGTTTTACCCAAACCTGGTTAAAACTTCTGGTTTGACGGCCATTTTGTATTACATAGAACTTCAGTTGTCTTCAGCTTTTTGCCATGGCCTTCAAAAATGGAGATAAAAAGTGTCGACTGTATACTCATGGAAACATGCATAATGTATAGAAATGAAATGTGTTTGTAATGATTTTAGCTTAGTTATTCGGAGAAAACCCGAGGTATTGTATAGCCTTGGTGTCATCCTCATTGTTGTTGTCGTTTTTGTGATATCTCTGGTTCACTTGAAACTCTTGTTCACTATCAAAAGAGCAACCTATACTATCAAGGGGGTTAAGTCTAGATGCATTTTATCCACTATCCAGCACCCAATAGCAGAGCCTTGGCACCCATAGACAGGCTCTTGTTTCTCGTTTTCTGTCTATGTTTTCTAAACTATCGTAACTCTTGACATGCTGAACCTGGAATATTATGGCTGCGGCAGGAGCTAAAGACAAAGATCAGCCTGCACATAAGTACAGTCTGATCTTAGTGTACACTTGGCTTTCTATGTACCACCAGTGCTTTCAGGCCTTTGATTTTAATACAATTCTGAAAAAAGAAATATTCAACATGATAAGGGTTAAATTAATTCTATGTTTTTGTTTACATTCCCTGTTTTGTAAGTTAATCTGCAAATCGATTCAGTTTTAACTTCATGTTTAAAATTTAATCATCTGCTGAAGGGCCTACTTGATTCATTGTTTTTATTTACAGGTGAAACATGCCCATCTGGGCAGGGAAGACAAGCTTGCACAAATACATGCGAATCTGCTCCTGTCTGCAAACAGTTCCCTGGTGCCATGTGCAAAGTAGACAAATGTACTTGTGAGGTCAAACATTATAAATCCGGCAATCAGATGGTCAACTGTGAAGCTGGTTTGTATTTTCATTTGTTTCCAATAACCAAAACTGGAACAATCTGAGATAAGTAACTTGTCCTGCCGAAAGAATTTTAACGCATTCCCACACAACAGAATTTTAAACTGGTCCAAATTCAAAGAAGTAGCAATCAACAATTTCAAGTTTGGGAAATTGAAAAATGATTGCCATTTATGGTAGAAAACATTGTGGTTGTTAAAGAAATTGCTTGTTACAGGCAATTTCTTCATCGTTCACATTATTTATAAAGCTGTTTCTGAAGGTTTTTAAAAGAGCAGAATTGTGTGGGAACAAGTTAAGTGATTGACTGATTATTTGGAGGTCATGAGTTTGAGCACAGTGGTTGCTGGGATGTGTTCATGGACAAGACACACAGTAGATAGTACTATTCTACCTGGCTGTAAAAATGGGTAGCAGTGGATTTAAGCCACTAGCTGACTCTCTTTCTGGAACATGAAAAGATCGAAAGTTATAGCCTGCCCCTTCTTTCAGTTTGGACCAGTCTGAAATTATGCAGTGTGATAATTTGTTAAAATAACTTTTCTATTCAATGTTTTAAAAACAATCCGAACTTATCAACCCTTATCATGCTGAATTCCTGTTAAAATTGTGTTTGTCCGGACAATAACTCCCACATTTATGGATGGATTTCATAATAACTTGGCACAATTATTCTCCATTATCAGTAGATGTGTCATTGGAAAGAATCTTTTTGATAGCTTTAAGTTCAAGGTCAAAGTTCAAGGTCAAACACTAAAATTGTACTTGTCCGGAGTATGATGCCTACAAAACTTTGTGGGCTTGACGGCAGTTGTCTGTGGACAACCATCTAGTTTGCCAAAGATAAGAAGAATTGGTTCAATTGCATGCATGAATTATCACAGAATTCTCGCTTAACCAATTCCGACACAATCCCTCCTTTTTATGCCCCTTAAGAAAAAAACTTTAAATTGTCGTCTGCAACTTCTTTCAATTTGGGCTAGTCTAAAATTTTGCCGTCTGGTAATGGGTTAATGGATGTCGTCACCTCATGGAAGTGGTTGCTCCAGCAAGATCGACTGTTTTTTTTACAAATTTAAATTTCTTCGCGAATATGAAATCATGAGGCTATAGATAGAGGTTCAAACAAACCCCCTCTGAATCTGCCAATAAGAATGTTTCAGTTTTACATAAAATATTTACAGATGAATTTCTTCACCACAGGACAAGTGTCTTTTTTATTGAGAATAACTTTGTGGGGAAAAAAAGAAGAAAAAATGAAGAAATTGCTTGTTTTATGCATTTTTTACCTTTTCTCAGAATGTTTTCTGATATAGGAGACTTACGTTTCATTCTAAATACACCTTGACTTATCGTCTCCATTTTCTTTCAGATTGGATCAATCCCGACCCTTGTTTTCTGGTAATGGGTTAATTTTATTTCTTGTATTTGCAGCCCAGTCTCAATGTGAGAAAGCAAAGATGGCGCTTGAACAAGAAAACGCAACCATGAATTTACAAATGGTGAGTAAAAGTCTGTACCCCGTGTGCCACAAGGCCATTGTAATGACATTTTATCTGTAAACTATCATCTCCTGTGAAACTCAGGTTGGACTTTTTTTGAATATCACAGGAGTGTATGTTAACACAGTACCACACTATCTCACATTTTTATGTATTGAAGAAATATGCATTGTGAGACCCTGTTTACTTGTTTCTCAATCTATCACTCTTTCATTAACTTCAAATTGTCTTCTGCAGCTTCTTTGAATTTCAACCAGTCTAAAAATTTGCTGTTTGGGAATGGTTTAACTCATGGCAAAATTTTAGACTGGTCCAAATTCAAAGAAGTTGCAGATGATAATTCTAAATTTATAAAACATTGAATGTCTTTGTCGTTTGGGGTAGAAAACAATGTAGAAAATAAAGAAATTGCTTGTTACAAGCAATTTCTTAATTTTCCACATTGTTTTCCTGAACTCTATTCTTTAGCTTCATAATAAAGAGGGATTGCACGGAATGGGTTAATATTATCAACATCTTCATTCAATTTATGAGTTCAATCCACAGGGGCAGCACATATCCTTACCGATAATTGTCCCTAACCAATTGTGTAGGTTAATTAATTCAGTTAGTTCCATGGAATACAACTGGCAAAAAATTGCTAGTACTGATAAAATGCACTGGCAAAATCAGTTTCCACTAGCATTTGACTTGGTCTCAGGTAGATATAGCATTAAACAAGATTTTATTTGACGCATGCACTGTGAGAGCATGAAAAGGTCAATTGGTTGATAATTGAAAACCTAAGTGGGATAGCAACTGGAGGCTAGTAAAGTATGTAATGGTAGTAGTGGTTTGAGATATACCAGAAATCCATTGTAGGGTACCCCAGTGGCCGTGTTATGACTGAAAAAACAAATTAATTCAGACTGAACTAGAAAATATGAAGTCCAAAAATCAAAGGGGTTATGCTTGCATTAGAAAAAATATCTCATTATCATTCCAGAGAGCAATGGGAGTCATGGGAGTAAACTCAGTTGACGAGCTTCGGTGCTCAGCTAAGGGATCATTCTATGCAATCTGTACTACTGGTACGGAAAAAAGGTGTTTCTGCTTGAACGCTACTAATGGTATGAAGATGGGACCAGGACTACGCAATATTAATATTAATTCTCTGGACTGTAGTAAGTTATAATTTACTCTTTTCCCATTCCATCCTGCTTTATCACACCCCTTAGAGGAGCGGATGTGGTTTAGTTTTAATATGCTTGATTCTGGTGTCAGGGTCCCTAGTTCGATCCCCCACTTCTCCAGTTATTTGTATGAGACTTTGGCATCTTCCCATACAATGATACCTATTAACACCCTAAAAAAAAAAGCTTTTTACAAGCAATTTCTTCACTATCTTCAATGTTCTCTAACCCTAAAAGCAAAGATTTTTTAAAACCATAAAAGAAATTGTAGTCTACAACTTCTTTCAGTTTAGACCAGTCTAGAATTTTGTTTTCTGGTATTGGATTGAATCAAGTCACCTCAGTTGTTGAGTGGAATATTAAACGCCATTCAATCCATTCACACCCCTAAGAAAATCATTTCAAAAACCATTGTGGAAAATGAAGAAATATTTTTATCTTCAATGTTTACTACTCAAAAGAGAAAAATTATTAGCTGACCTGAGCACAAAGTCTGCCGTCTGCTTACTCTTTGAATTCGCACAGTCTAAAATTGTGAAAACAGTAAAGGGTTAAGTCACAACCATTGTTAACCCTTGTCATGCTGAATAAATTCATATTGGAATGGCATTAAAATCAAAGTGATGAAAGCACTGTTAGTACTTGTTGTTTAATCATCAATATTTCTTAAGGAATGTAATTTCATAAACAACCCTGGCATGAAAAAGACATACAGGAGGTGTAGATTAAGATCAGACTGCACTTATGTGCAGGCTGATCTTTGTCTATACCTCCTGCCAAAACTGGAATATTCCGGGTTTAGCAAGGCAAGGGTTCACTCTTGTCATGCTGAACTAAATTCTGCTCAGAATTGCATTAAATTCAAAGGGCCAAGAGCACTAGTCTTGGGGCAATATTTCTTTTGAAGATTTAATTTCATGTAGAAGTCGAGCTTAACCCATTAGACAGGTCCAAATTCAAAGATGATGCAGACGATAATTTTTCATTGATGACATTTAATTTTTGAGAGCCTTTGTGGCAGGAAACATTGTGGATAATGAAGAAATTGTTTGTATTCTATTCCACAATGTTCTGAAAAGCTTATTTTCTTGGAGCGTCAAAAGGTGTCTTTATATGGGAATTGGTTAAAAAAGGAAAAAAACTGGTGATGTAGAATAAGATCATACTGAACTTATGTGCAGTCTGATCTTTGTCTATATCTCCTACTTAGAACAGTAATTCCTGCTTCAGCATGACAAGGGTTAATTTGGTTTTTATGTAAAAACAAACGTCTTGATATCTCTGATGTTTTGCTTCAATAACCAAGCTTTATAGATACTTGACTGGTGATCTGATGGTCACAGCTTCCAGCCCCATCTTGACCAGTGTGTTCATAGGCAAAATACTTAACCCAATTTCACACAATCCCGCAATTAACACGCAAAAGAAATAAAGGTATGGAAAACATTGCGAGAAAGAAGAAATTACTTGTAACAAGCAATTTCTTCTTTTCCCACAATATTGTCTACCTCATATGGCGCTTATTTTTCCAATTCAAACTAACTTTGTTTTGCTGTCTTCATTCTCTTTTAATTAAGACCAGTCTAAAATTTTGTTGTTCAGGAATGGTTAATAGATCACCTTGCTGAAACATTGGGTAGCAGTAGGTTACTTTCAGGGATGTGAAAACATCAAGATCACAAGTTTTTAAGACCAACTATAAGCTTAAAACAAAATTCCTCGTTATCAAACTAAAATCAGCTAGTATAAACTGCTTTGTCGAAGGCTCGGCACTGACCACTAACAGAACGTTCAACTTGGATAGCAAATTGCAAAATTTATGGTCATTTACATGTAATTAATCAATAAAATGGTAGGTTAACAACCTAAATGTTGTATCTGCTGTAGCGACAACCTTTATGCTGCCAAACCAACATGAATGATTTGATTGGTCGATTAGTTCTTGGATTGATAAAGTGCAATCTGTAGATTGATTGGCAAGGTAAAGGTTGGTGGGTGGAGTATGATGTCATAAAAAATTTTTGTTAAAAAAGGATTTTTGGTATCTGTTTTGAATGTAAAAGAACTGAGAAATTATTGATAAAAGAGTACAAGATATATCTGTATCTTTAATTGAAGATTTTATACTTAAACTGTATTTTTCAGCTGAAACCCAACTCAGAACAATAGCAAAACGTTTCAGAGCGAGTGTTAAGATTTCTGATATTCCACTTGAGGAAATTCCTGAACTAGATCGCAGAACAATTGTTGCGTAAGTATATTACATGTTTTCTTCAATCCCATATTTATACCCCGATCATGAAGTGTAATTGGACACACCCCATTACCACACAAAATTATAGACTGGACCAATTTGAAAGGAGCTGCAGACAGCATTTCAAAGTTTATTCAATTTTAGAATTTTCAACTTTCTTTGTAGAAATCACTGTGTAAAATGAAGAAATTGCTCATTGTAAGCAATTTCTTCATTTCACACAATGTTTTCCCAATTGTATTTCTTCAGAAGCGTCATAAAACATCATTGTGTGTGAATTGGTAAAAATTAATCATAATGGTTGTCTGTAGACTTTCGGTAGACACAATTTTGTCAAGCAGTGTTGCAAGTACTGCGCTGATATTTACACATAATGTATAGATACGTGTGAACGCCTGCAAGTGCAGTTTCATGGTCCTTCTATTGCTGGCTTCCAAATTATCTCCCCTTGAATGTGTAATTGACCAATCACCAGCCCCGCCCAAGGACTCCCTAGGTCCCCCCAATTAACTCCTACAGGAAGTTCCCTTTCGATTTTAAGCGGCGTCATTTTGCAAAATTTATGGCTAGTAGCATGTAACGAAAAAGTAAAATGGTTAGTTGGTGACCTAAACACCATTCCAACACAACTAAATATTAGACTGATCCAAATTTAAAGAAAATGCAGACGACAATTGCAAGTTGAAGGAATTTTAAACTTTTTCTTCTTTTTGGATAACAAACATTGTGGATAATTAAGAAATTGCTTGATGCAATCAACTTTTCATTATCCACAATGTTTTCTATAGCTTTTTATCAGGAGTGTAAAAAGGAGGGATTTAGTGGTAATGGGTTGCTAATGTGATGCCCCTTGGATTATTATTGGGGACCGCCTGGGCCCTTCCTGTATATATAAAAATAGTATGGAAATCTTTAAAAATCTTCTCGAAAACCAGATAGCCTAGAGCATTTATATTTGGTATGCAGCATCTGGTTGTGTATTTTTTCCAAATTGTTCATTTGATGCTACTGGGATTATATTTGCGTTCTTCAATAGGGCACCAAATCTTACATGGAAACATAGTTGAAAAGCTTGTTCAAAATCTTCGTAATGACAAATTATGAAGCTGTTTCATATATATTGCAATGGGCATACTTTATACTGGTGACTCTCTTTACATATTTTGTTGGGTCCTGCATGGTTCTGGTATTGGCAATGGACTCGTGATCTGAGAGTAGAGGAATGTTGCGGGTTCAAATCCCGGCTGCTCAGAGGTCACATTGGTATGTCCTTTGGCAAGATATCTTAGAGCCCTTGCCTAGTATTGTTAATATCCTGGAAGCACAATCATGAACTCTGCAGTGATATAACTGAAAAATGACGAGTCTAAAATTCTATTGTTTTAGAATGGGTTAATCATGGTTTTGACAATGGAATTTTTTTTCACTACAGGTACTTCAAGAGTTTGATTGAACGTAAATTCCCAAACGTGAGGATCATTGTCATGAGGGTATGTAATGAAGGTGATTGGAAAAAAAGTCACAGTAAAAGAATTCTCAAAAAAAAAAATGAAAATGCTGGACATAGCAACAATCACCCAGTTTATGTTTCTGTGTAAAACTTCTATGACAGATTGTTTAGTCATCTGACCAATCTAACCAATTCCCATTTTAACTCTTTCCTGGTTAATCCCTGACTTTTACATCCCCGTGATTTTATAATTGAGAAAACATTGTGGAAAAAGAAGAAATTGCTTGTGACAAGCAATTTCTTCTTTTTCCACAATATTTTCTACCCTACTTAATGGTTATTTTTCAATTAAAATCAACTTTAGATTTTTGTCTGTAAAACCTTTGAATTTGGATGGGTCTAAAATTTTGCAAAACAGGAAAGGGTTAAAAAAAACAAAAAAAACAACTGCAATCATAAGTTTATAATTTAAATTTTTGTTTCGTCTATCAAAAACAGGCGTTCTGATTGGTCAAAAAAATTATTCATAACTCCATGAACAAAATTTTGAGCACGCACCGATTTTTTATGCTTCCGCACAAAATAGTCAAATACAAAAAAGTGTCAGAATTTGTAAAATATTTGCTTTTTTTGCTTGATGCTATTAAATTTTAGAAATGAAGAGAATATTTTTTGTTTTCATGGAGGTATGAACCCAAAAACCTAATCATACTTATGTATGAATCCGCTTCGAGTATTCATACAGTGTGATTAGGTTTTTCGGTTCATACCTCCATGAAAACAAAAATATTCTCTTCATCTCTTAAGTAGAAAATGAAAAAAATGCTATGAACAATTAATTTCTTCTATTTTTCACAATGGTCTCTTTCCTATTAGCCCAACTAATTCAATATATGGACTCTGTTCAACTTTTATATACTGTATCATTCATGGAGTATAAGGTCCAAACAGACAGACACTAGTGTCCAGTTCTTTGTCCATAGAATGAATTTGACATTTAAGGTCAGATTGACTTGATATTTTTGCATTTTTGTTTTAGTAATTGATACAGAGCACTGTGCACAAGAACCATAATTCTAGCTTAGTTGTCTTGGAATAAAATTCTAGCAATTGCCACCAACTTGACATTGTTGTCATGTTAAATAGTAATCTCAGTTATACCTCTGAAATATATTTACTTGAAACTTAGTGAACTCATAATCAAAAGAGCAATTTGGAGAGATAACTCTATATGCATTTTTGTAAGACTTGTGCCCTCTTTTTTTCACTTTATTTTTTCCTTTCCATAGCCTGCATAGGAGTCTGGCAAGCAGGACTCTTGTTGATTATACATGTATATTATTCCTGAAACTTTTTCTTCCTGTGACTCTTTTTCCTACATTTTGAAATAATAGCTAGTGCATGTGAGTTTTTGATAATGATAATGATGATAATGATAACAAAGACTTTATTTTCAGAGGCTGTAAAGTTTGGTTAAAACCAAGTCTTCCCTGAGGGCCTCTATAAAGACTACTTTAACTTTAAAGTTTGAGGATTGACCAATTCCCTCTTAACGATGCTTTTTGACACTCCTCAATAAAAGCAATTTGGAAAACATTGTGTTAGATTAGATGAAGAAATTACTTGCAACAAGCAATTTCTTGTAAAAGACATTTCTAGGTAATGTTTTTTACCTAGAAAGTTGAAAAAATCTAAAATTTGGTAAACTTTTGAGTGTCAGCTACAACTTCTTTCAATTTGGACCAGGCTGAAATTTTGTTGTTTGGTAGTGTGTTTATTGTTATTGACTAAATGCCTCTGTGATCAGTATTCCAGTTACATACTTACATAGAGAAGGAATTTGTGTTCATGAATTACCAGACCATAAAAATTTAGACTTGTCCAAATTAACCCATTACAACATGACAAAATTTTAGAATGGTCCAAATTGAAAGAAGATGCAGACTACAATTTCAAGTTGATGGAATTTAGATTTTTTTCCTTTTTTGGATAGAAAACATTGTGGATAATGAAGAAATTGCTTGATGCAAGCAATTTCTTCATTTTCCACAATGTTTTCATGAGCTTTTTTCTTGAGGGGAGTAAAAAGGAGGGATTGTTTGGGAATGGGTTGAAAGAAAAATAAAATCAGACGACATTTTGATTATTGCATTGATAAATGACAGTGCAACAAGCAATTTCTTCATTTTATACAATGTTTGCTCACCAGAAAAATGAAAAAAATCTAAAATTATCACCTACAACTCCTTTTAATTTGGACCAGTCTAAAACTTTTCTGTCTTGATTTAACATCATAACTGCAGCTTATTTAAGCTATAGGTTACCACAGTTAGGTCATCCATCAATTATTTAGCTTATATATGTATTTTATGCCTCTGACCATATTATTAAGCAGAGGTCAGTTTGTATGGTAAGTCATCTATCAATTTCACATGAACATCCTTGATTTTTCTGACCAAAATAGATAGAGAAAATTGGCACAGTTTACCCCTTTTTTTCACCTCTTTTGGTTGAAAATTTCCCCTTCTTGGTGAAAAGAAATGGTTCAGATCTTAACCCTTTCCTGTTTTATGAAATTTTAGACTAGTCCAAATTGAAAGAGGTTGCAGACGACAATGAAAACTGGATGCCATTTGAAATGAAACCATCCAGTGTAGTAGAAAATACTGTGGGAAAAGGAGAAATTGCTTGTTACAAGCAATTTCTTCTTTTTCCACAATGTTTTCTCAAGTATAAAATCACAGGAACGTAACATCCCATATTCAAACGGGAAAGGGTTAAAGAAATATTATAGCTGATAATTTGGTATGTTTTACTTTTTAGATTCAAACACAAGAAAATGTCATTAAAATTGAAAAGAAATGTTTCCCCTTTATAAAATTTTCATTAAAATTTTCCCCCTGTAAGTGGCACTGACCCACTTCCCCTAAGGTCACGAAAAAACCCTGACCAGAAACTAAGACATAGAGCTGTCTGCACATATATAATATACACTATTCCTTTAGGGAAAAATTGAGTCTGTAAATATCTAAAGAACAGTTAGTGAAGACTGCATATTAACCTTTATCCCGTTACCACATGGCAAAAATTTAGACTTGTCCAAATTGATGAAATTAAAAAAGAAAGAGACTTTCTAGGTTGAAAACATAGTTGATAAATGAAGAAACTATTTTATTCCTTTAATTTGTTGTTTTTAATGATAGAACTAATTGTAACCCATTCCAACACAATTTGTCTCTTTAAACACTCCTCTAGAAAAGAGATTTGGAAAACATTGTGAAAAATGAAGAAATTGCTTGTTGCAAGCAACTTCTTTATTATCCACAATGTTTGCTACCAAAAAAAACAAAGCTCTTTTAAAATTCAATCAACTAAAATTTGTTGACTGCAACTTCTTACAATTTAGGCTGATCTAAAATTTATTGTCTAGTTATGGGTTAACCCATTTCCAGACAGCAAAGTTTTAGACTCGTCCAAATTGAAAGGAGTTGCAGAGGATAATTTAAAGTTTATGAAATTTTAGAATATTTCAACTTTTTGGACAGAAAACATTGTGTAAAATGAAGAAATTGCAATTTCTTCATTTTACACAGTGTTTTTCAAATCGTTTTTCTTAGGGGCATCCAAAAGTGTCACTGTATGAAAATAAGTTAAAATATATGTTTTATCTGGATTCAAGTCCAATTATTCTGTGTTTGTATTTCAGTTAATATCTGGTAGTACCAATATATATTATGAAGTGGATATAGATGAAACTATGGATGTATCTGATGGTACCACTGATGCTGCTTCTACAGCAGATGCCATACACACCGAAGTAAGGATTGATTTAACCCATTCCAACACAGCAAAATTTTAGACCTGTCCAAATTGAAAGAAGCTTCAAACGACAATTTCAAGTTGATGGAATTTTGAATTTTTTGTCTTTTTGGATAGAAAACATTGTGGATAATGAAGAAATTGCTTGATACAAGCAATTTCTTCATTTTCCACGATGTTTTCCAAAGCTTTTTCGTTGAGGGGCGTAAAAAGGAGGGATTGAGTTGGAATTGGTTAAACCCATTATAACAAAATGATTCTTTTGTATGCCTCTCAAGACAAACACTTGGGAAAACATTTTGTAAAATGAAGAAATTGCTTGTAATAAGCAATTTCTTCATTTAACACAATGTTTTCTATGCAGAAAGTTGAAAAAATCTAAAATTTCTTAAACTCTGCAACTCTTTTTCAATTTGGACTAGTCCAAAATTATATCGTGTGGTAATGGGTTAACCCATTCGTATTTTGTAAAATTTTAGACCTGTCCAATTTCAAAGGTTTTCAAGACCACAATTAAACGTGGGTTTAACCCTTGTCATGCTGAACCTGGAATATTCATGCTTTGGTAGGAGTTACAGACAAAGATCAGTCTGCACATATGTACAGTCAGATCTTAGTCTACACCACCTCCTATTTCCTTTTAGGCTATAGCTGTTTATAAGATAATTTCTCAAAAGATATAGTAACCTACAATTGGTGCCTCCGGTTCTTTCAACCCTTTGAATTTTAAACAAATTCTGTAGAGGATTCATAACTCAGCATGACAAGGGTTAAATTGCAAAATTACTATACAGTAGGGTAAAAATAATTGTAGAAAAAGAAGAAATTGATTGTTACAAGCAATTTCTTCTCTTTCTAAGATATGTTCTCAACTATAAAATCACAGGGATGAAAAAACTAGGAATTGAAGGGAAAAGGGTTAGTGCCACCCAGTCCCATTCCCTCATTACATATATTTAGACTGGTTAAAATTCAAGGAAGTTGCAGACGACAATTTTAGATGTGTGAAATTTTAAAAAATCTCTGTCTTATATGGTAGAAAATATTGTGCATAATGAATAAATTGCTTGTGACATTAGCTTCAATCTTTATCAAAGTTTTTCCTAGCGGGTTTGAGAAAGCGTCATTTTGTAGGAATGGCACTCAATAGGCATGTGTTTTGTTAAACCATTCCTATACAATCCCTGTTTTTTCCCTCCCTGTTATGTTATAATGTTGATAAAATGTTGTAGCAAGCAATTTCTTCTTTTTCTACAATATTTTCTGCCCTATTTAATGATTATTTTTCAATTATTTTAGGCCATATTTTTCATTTGGTAAAATTTTAAAAATCTTGTACTATTTTTGGTAGAAAATGTTGTGGATATTGAACCAAGCAATTTCTTTATTTTCCAAATCTTTTCCTAAGATATTGATTTGCAATTTCTTCATTGTCCACAATGTTTTCCTAAGCTCTTTTTCTGATGGGGCTTAAAATAGCTGGAATTGTATGGGAAAAAGTGTTGTCTGAGACCCTTTGAATTTGGACCACTCTAAAATATTGTCAAGAGGTAATAGGTTAAGATAACCTGCAAGGTCAATTTTAAAATTTGACCTTTAATTGTGATCTGTGAGAAGAACAGAACAAATATTTTGCATGACAATTAATCTTCTTTAATGACACATTTTGAAGATATTTGAAATATATAAATGTAGAAAATATAATCCAGACAAGGTCAATTTTGTCATTTGACCTTCAGCTTTGACCTTGACACTTGGTATTTCAAAAGACACTCTTCACATGACTCTTACAACACATGTCAAGGGGAACAACTGAAATCCATTCATAAATATAGAATAATGCTCCAGGCAGGGTCACTTAAGTTAACCCTTTCCCATTTCGCAAATTTTTAGACCCGTCCAAATTCAAAGGTTTTAAATTGGATTTGATTTGAAAAATAACCATTCAGTAGGTAGAAGATTTTATGGAAAAAGAAGAAATTGCTTGTTTCAAGCAATTTCTTCTTTTTCCACAATGATTTCTCAACCATAAAATCACAGGGAAGTAAAAACCAGGGATTGTACAGGAAAGACATCCATTTGTTACCTTAGTGTTGGGTGAAACAAGCTTTTCAAACTCGAAGCAGTGAAATCAATTGACTAATCCCTTGTCCTTACTACTTACACAGTTGGCCCCCATCTATTGACCCAGACAGGAAGTTAGACTTCAATTTTTTTAGCAAAATTTATGGCTAGCAGCAAATATCAAAAATTAAAATGGTTGGTTGGCGACCTAAACGTCTTTTAAGTTGACAAATCAACAAAAACCAAAAATGTCTGAGTTCAAAACTCATTGCAGTCTAAATGAATGATGTCATTGGACAACTGGTTATTTAATTGACATCCGCGATTGGTCAGTCACCACTCAAGGAAAGAACTTTAAAAAAACATTGTGGGTTTTGAAGTAATCACTTGTTTTTTCATCATCCATAATGTATTCAACCCTTAAATACAAAGATTTTTTTTCATGATTTCATCAACTGTTGTTTCCAATTTTTTTTATTTCAAAACATCTAAATTCATCATCTGATAATGGTTGAAGAAATCTTGATATTAATCATTACCTGATGTCAAAAGTTGAAAAGTCAATGTATAAACAAAACTAAAAAATATCTGTCTATTTCATATAAGAAATAGTTACAAGAGATTTCTTGTGTGTTCTTTACAAAATTTGTATCTGAATTTTAACCATTCCCATCCAAATAGGCTTTTTGCCACCCCTCAAGAAAAGCAATTTGGAAAATATTGGAAAATGAAAAAAGTTGCTGGCAACAATGTTTTCCACCCAGAAAGTAAATAAAAAATCTTAGATTTCATCAGCTATGAATTGCCGTCTGCAACTCCTTTCAATTTGAACCAGTCTAGAATTTTGTCATGTGGTAATGGGTTAAAAGATTTTACAGGGATTACATTGGCTAGAGTTGATCTCTTACCTCTTTTATTGTTCATAGATCATGGGTGAAAGTTTGACAGTTGGGCAGAATGTGTTTATTGTCAGTGAAGCTACTGTTATAGAATTCCTGACGGAGGAGGATCTCCCAGCAACAACACCTATACCGACGGAAGATGATGAAGACAACACAGGATTAATTATCGGTTGTGTTGTGGGTGGTGTGGCCCTTCTGCTGATTATTATGGTCGTTATTGTTGTAAGTACACTCAAAACTTCTTCCACGTTTCATTTATAAAATGATGAATTGATCATGGTTCTGTGTTGTAAGTTCACTGATCTTCTTTAATGTTCTACTTTTAATCCATTCCCATACAACAATATGTTAGACTGGTCCAAATGGAAAGAAGTTGCAGACAACAATTTCAAGTTGATTAAATTTAGATTTTTTCAACTTTCTGGGTAGAAAAGATTTCAGAAAAGAAGAAATTGAAAGACAAGGACTTTTTAAATTCCATCACCTAGGATTTATCCTCTGCAACTTCTTTGAACTTGGACCAGTCTAAAATTTTGTAGTGCTGAAATATGTTTAAAGATGCTAATCCACAACTTAATTTCTGAGGAATACACAATAGGATTATTTGTGTATCTATCTAAAAGTTATGTTACATACTGTGTCCTGCTTCCATCATATTTTTGAATGCAAGCATTAAAGACACAATTCCATGACAATGGATCTTGACCTTCTACCAGTGAAATTAATCTTGGCCATGATGAATCTGGAATATTCCTATTTTTGCAAAATGTATAGACAAATATCAGCCGGCTATTATGTTCAGTCTGATCTTAGTCTAACTCATCTGTTTGTTCATTACAAGCTAGAATTGTTTATATGTTAAATTTTCAACAAAGATATTAACCTACAAGTAGTGTGTTCTGTGCTCTTTCAGCTCTTTGATTTCAATGCTTTAGAGGATTTTATTCAGCAAAACAAGGGTTAAGAGGTATTAAAGATTCACAAAATAACCCATGCTGTTTCATCTTTTTTGCTTTTCAGATTTGCAATAGAAACAAG
The DNA here is from genome assembly GCA_946902895.1 of Fragum fragum. Taxonomy (NCBI): domain Eukaryota; kingdom Metazoa; phylum Mollusca; class Bivalvia; order Cardiida; family Cardiidae; genus Fragum; species Fragum fragum. The sequence goes on from OX336380.1 coordinate 38,452,908, forward strand.
AAGTCCAAGAGCTCATCAATGCAATTCAGTGATCTACAGGTAGGACTTATTTCCAAATTTTCTTGTTGACTCATTCAAACACAATTCTGGTTTTTGAAGCCCTTCACGTAAGATTCTCTGGAAAATATTGTGTAAATGAAGAAATTGCGTGTTACAAGCAATTTCTTCATTATCAACTATGTTTTTCCTCCAAGTGACAAAGAATTTTAAAATTTCATGAACTTTTAATTGGCTTCTGCAACTTCTTTGAATTTTGTCCAGTTTAATTACACAGCTGAAAGGATTCATACTTCGTACATAGCATTACTCGATGCTTTAACTATGCCCAAAATCTTATATTTGTAATATTTGTTTGGCTCCAGTTGCGTCTTTTTAAGTACAAAAAAATACTTTAGTTAGCAAGCAATTTCTTCAATGTCCACAATATTTTCTACCTTTAACCCTTTCTTGTACAAACCAGGATTTAACGTCGCTGTGATTTTATACTTGAGAAAATATTGTGGGAAAAGAAGAAATTGCTTGTAACTAGCAATTTCTTCTTTTCCCAAAATAATTTTTACCAATGGCATCCAATTTTAATAGTTGTCTGCAACATCTTTCAATTTTGACCAGTCTGAAAATTAAAAAAAAAAAAAAAAAAAACAGGAAAGGGTTAAAGGCAAAGATTTTGGAAATTCCACCATCTTGAAATAGTCATCTGTAGCTTCTTTCCATTTGGACCAATCTAAAATTTTGTTGTGTGGTAAATGGTTTGATTGTTTAAGTGTTTGACTTTATTGGCATCTTTTCTCTCTTTCAGGGCAAAGACAATCCAATCTATCCATACAAGGCATAGAGAGTTACAGAAAAAATTACATTCCACGTAGTAAAATACTCCCAAAGCATTTGAAGTGAACATGGACACATAAAGATATCTCATGATTTTGCGCCAAGTAGAAGCTTGAAGGCAACAAACTCTCATAACTCTACCTAAGAAATGATCCCTGTTTGTGGGAATTGGATATCTCTCTATGTTCTGTAAACCAAATACTTGAAAAAGAGATTGATTAGCAGAGGTAAAGCAGCAATACCAGAAAAGAAGCATCTTTGGAAAACATTGTGGAAAATGAAGAAATTGCTTGTATCAAGCAATTTCTTCATTATCCACAATGTTTTCTATCCATCAATTTGAAATTGTCGTCTGGAGCTTCTTTCAATTTGGACCAGTCTAAAACTTTGCCGTGTTGGAATGGGTTAATTGATGGGTTTCAAAATAACTTGAAGCAGTTGTTCCTTTTGATGAATACTAGTGTCATGGGTAAAGTTCTCTTAGATGCTCCCAAGTTCAAGGTCATCACTCAGGGTCATGTGACAAGCGATTGAGCAGGGGTATGTTACATGTGTCTTTTCTACTACAGGCCCTTTTATTTTCTATATATGTGATAACTATTGCGTTAGATCGTGAAATCCAAGTTCTTTGTTGATGTATCAAAATCCTGTTTTTTGGGAATTTAAGATTTCTTGTAATGATTATGAACAAGATGTTTTTTGTACTTGCCCTATTTACAAAACAATGTCTTCACCCATCATAAGATGACAAATTTTTAGATTGGTCCAAATTGAAAGAATTATGAGACCACATTTCAAAGTCTGGTAAAATATGAAACTAAGTGCAGACTAAGGATAAAATGTTTTGGGGAAAGGAGAAATTGATAAGTACAAGCTTTTTCTCCTTTTCCCACAATGTTTCATAACTACAATTCTTTAAGGCTTCAAAAAGTGAGATTGAGTGGTAATGGGTTAACCTGTTCCGACAAGTGACACTTTTTGACACAGCTTAAGAATGCTATGGAAAACATTGTGAAGGAAGAAATTTCTTTTTACAAGCAATTTCTTCAATATCCCCAATTTTTCTAACCCAAAATACTAAGACTTTTAAATTTCACCAACTTGAACTTATTGTTTGCAACTTCTTTCAATTTGACAAGTCTAAATTTTTGTCATGTGATAATGGGTTAAGAACAATCTTGCATAATAAAAACACTTTTATTTAGATAGTGCTATCATTTTATTTTAACTAGAAGTATCTGTGCAAAATAGATGTAAGTGCTTTGTACACAATGTTCTGTGGATGCTCAGTTCTTAGTCTCTATACATTGTATTAGCACTTACAACAACACTGCATTCACCACTCGTCCACTTAACCCATTCCAACTCAATCCCTCCTTTTTACGCCCCTTGAGAAAAAAGCTTTGGAAAACATTGTGGAAAATGAAGAAATTGCTTGAATCAAGCAATTTCTTCATTATCCACAATCTTTTCTATCCAAAAAGACGAAAAAATTCAAGATTCCATCAAATTGAAATTTTTGTCTGCAGCTTCTTTCAATTTGGACCAGTCTAAAATTTTGCTGTGTTGGAATGGGATAATCCATTTTTTACAACTGTGAAAATGTATACAGAGGATAACATTGTGGGAAAGAGATATTGCTTGAAACAGTTTCTTCTTTTCCTATTATGGTTTTTGTTGTGTCATTTTTGTTTTATAGTCATCTGCTACCTTCTTTAATTTCGATAAAGTCTAAAAACATGTATTCATTTCACACTTATTTTGCACTGATTCTTTGTGGGTTTTTGTGTGTAAACTATGTACAGAGTTTAATATATATTATACAGACATCTGATTAACCCTTTTCATGCAAAATGAAATCCCTTTGCAGAATTGCGTTTAAATCAAAGAGCCAAAAGCACTGGAAGTACTTTTTTTGTTCAACATATCTTTTGAAAATTTATCACATAAACAACTCTGGCTTGCAAGGGCAAAGAAGAAAGTGTATATTAAGATCAGACTGCAATTTTTGTTCAGACTGATCTTTGTCTAGTCCTCCTTCAGAGACATGAATATTCCAAGTTCAGCATGACAAGGGTTGATAAAAGTTTATTTTTACCTGCTACTATCAAAATATTGTTGGGAATATTTATCTACTGTTGTTGGGCTGTTGATGAAGGGTATAAAAGAAAAATTATATTTTTCATGAATTTCATCAGCAAGTTGTTTTGTAAACAATTTACTCAGTAGTAAATTTAACATTTACCCAAAATCGTTTTCATAAAAAGAAAACTTAAGAAATCTGAAACCTGAAAATTGTATTGAAAAGGATTAATTGCAGATCAAAATATTCATACCTTGATGATACATTAAAATTCTGACAGATTTCAAGGTCAATTGACAAATGGCTTGCCACAGAAAACTCACTGATCTCCACCATGGCAGTTCAAGTGATATATCAACCAAGGTTTGTTTGAAAAAATACTTGGTATTGGGTGTTAAGCTTAGGTAAATCATTTGCTATTTGCCTTTAACATGGGTACTTAGCCCTTGTCATGCTGGACCTTCAATATTCCTGTTTAGGCAGGAGGTATAGATTAAAATCAGCCTGCACATATGTGCAGTCTGATCTTAATCTACACACCTGCTTGTCCCTTTCAAATCAGAATTGTTTATGAAATCAGTTTTCAAATGAAATACTGACATGCAACAAGTGCTTCCAGTGATTTCAGTCCTTTGATGTTCATACAATTCTAAACAGGATTTTATCCAGCATGTCAAGGGTTAAGTCGTAAATTAAATGCTAGACATCCATGTTTAGTTCTCCATTCACATCTGAATGATGTGATTGGTCGGTCATTCTTTATATAAAACAGTCAGAGATTGGGGCATTCTTGTTTCTAAAATTTTATACTGTTATGAAGATTTGTTCTGAGGCCATACTTTTTTATATATCACTTGGATATCAAATAGGGTAGATTTTTATTATACGGATGATGCCTTTCAGATAAAACACAATTTGAAACTGGTCCAGAAGCCAACATTTTAGCCCATTGGCAAAATTCGAGGCTGGTCCAAATTGAGAGGAGTTGCAGGCAACAATTTAAAGTTTATGAAATTTTAGATATGTAAAATGAAGAAAGTGCATTCAAAATAATTATTTTCAATTTGTAAGAAATTGCTGGAAAATCAATATTTTCTTTGTTTTCAATATTTTCTTTGTTTCCTATATATTTAGTACTTTTCTCAGGACTATAACTGGATGTGCTGAGAACAAATGAAATGTCTGGATTATTTTTGAAATATTGTAATTAGCAAAAACATTATTGAACCATTTGGTGTATTTGGTGTGAACTTAAGCATTTTGCTTGCGCACCAATGATATTTGGAAACAAACTAGCCTTTAATTTAATTAGGCATATATATTTTCATTATAGCATAAACAAGAGGAAATGATAAAGTTATTCAAGATTCATGTACAGGCCTGAAAAAAATTTGAGAGAAGGAGGAATTTGCTTGTCAAAAAGCATTTCTATTTCACTAACAATTTTTGTCTAAGACTGTAATTTTCCAGCATGTCAAATTGCATGAATGTGTTGTAATGGGTATATCACAGATTATAGGTTCTTTGCACATATGATTTTTTGTAGTAAAGCAGCTTGTTTTTGGAGGTGAATCTCATGATACCATTTCTCTCAAGAGAGAGAGAAATTCAGCGATAATGGAAGCAATTTAGATTAATGTATGAAAATCTAGACCACCAACTGAATATATTAAAGTCGGCAAAAAGAAATTCACAGCATTGCTAAATTTTCAGCTTCTTTATACCAGAAAAAAGAAGTATTACCAACAATTTTAATCCTTGTCAGGCTAAATTATAAATCCTCAACAGAATTGCATTTAAATTGATGGCTGAATACACCAATTTTGGGTTAATTTTTTTTCTGAAAATTTATCATATAAACAACCCTGGCTTAAAAGGGACAAGCATGTTTTACAGACAAAGATCAGACTGCACATATGTGCAGGCTGATCTTTGTCTATACTTCCTGCAAAAGCTGACATATTCCGGGTTCAGCATGACAAGGTTAAATACCCAAATAACAGTAAATTCCATAAATCTTTTGAGTACCGGCGGGTACTTGCAAAAAAAGGATCATAACTATTTTATAGAGGGAATGTTGTGCTAGAAAAGCAATTCAAGAACTTGTTATTGTTTTAAGATACAATAGCCACCTATACAAATACAAAACTGAAAGCATTTCTTTTTTCTACAACTGTTTTTCTGCTTGTCTACAATTGTGGTCATATTATTTAGAAAATTAAAACTGATATAAATCATCTACAAAATAAAAATGTATCTAATATATTTGGTTTGGTACAAACAAATGCAGACTCTTTTTTGTGTTGCTTGTCAGAGAAATCTTTCAGTACAAGAGTTTTGCACTAACTGTTCAATATAAAGTTAACACACACATCCATGACAATATGATTACTTTTGTAATGAATCTATTTTTTTACATAAATGATACTCAAAGAAAAAACGAGTCCTTTGTTTTGTTTAACATACCAGAGATTTTATATCCCTGTGAAACAAATGTTTTCTTGGGTATACTGGAATCAGCCTTGTCTGACTGTGTACTAGAAAAAATCAAGTAAATTTGTATTGCAAACTCCTATAATTTGCTTTAAAAGTAATAAAACTTTATACATATATTGATTACCGGATGAATTCTGACAACACCCTTTTTGACCAGTTTTTTCTGAAAGAAAATTCTGATTAAAAGATTGTTGAATGTCGGTGGCAGGAAAACCGTTTGAATGAACCAATAGACCAAATTGTGGCCAAACGCCTGTGCTAATCCAGACAAGCAAAATTTAAATGTAAATCCTTTAGCTGTGACCTTCACCTTGGAGCTATCTGAAATTTTGTTTCAAATGGAAAATATACACATAATAGAGAACAATTGTACAAAGTTATTTCAAAATCTATCCATAATTTTAGAAGCTATGCTCCAGGCCTTGAACTGTGACCTTGGAGCCATCTGAATTTTTTAGCTATTTTTATGTTGTTGTGTTGGCCGTGCCTACATCCGTTCGTCCAAAAATTTTTACTTTGAAAATCTCCTCAGAAAGTAATGAACAGAATTCAACCAAATTTCACAGAAATGATCCTTGGGTGACCCTTTACAAGATTCCTTCAAAGAATTTTGATCGTATGAAAACATGGCTTTGTTGGGTGGGACTAATTTCCATTAATTGTGAAACTTTCAAAAATCTTCTTTTTAGGAACCAGTGGATGGATTTCAACCAAATTTTTTACATGAATGATAATTGGGTGACCCTCTATCAGATTCCCTCAAAGAATTTTAATAGTATGAACAACATGGCTGAAATGGGCAGGGGCTAATATCTATTATGGTGAAAGCTATGAATATTTTTTTCTCATAAACCAGATGATGGATTTAAACTAAATTTCACAGATATTTTCCTTAGATGACCTGTTATCAGATTACTTCAAAGAATGGATCAAATTAAATAAAATCATGGCTTTAATGGGCAAGGCTATTTTCCACATCGCAAATCCAAATGGCTCCAGTCATTCTTGAGTTATCTTGAATTGTCTGCCCTTGAAATGAAAAAATTACTATGTTTTGTGTGCGCAACTCCTCTTCAACTATCCATGTGAATGAGCTGAAACTTGGCACAATTACTCCATATGATGTTTAGTAATGAATAAGACCTTTGAAATTCAAATCTCTCAAGATTTTCTTGAGTTATTTTGAATTGTCTGCCCTTGAATTGAACGAAAAATCACCATTTTGTGTGCGCAAACCTCCTCCTAAACTATCAATGGGAATGAGCTGAAACTTGGCACATTTACTCCCTATGATGTCTAGTTGTGCATAAGACCGTTGAAATTCAAATCGCTCCAGTCAATCTTGAATTATCTGCCCTTGAATCGAATGAAAATCACTATGTTTATTTTGCTATCTTATCCTTCATTATTCATGGCAATGAGTTGAAATGTCCAACAATTACTCTCTACAATGACTAGTTGTGCATAAGACTCGCTCCAGTAATTCTTGGGTTATCTTGATTGATCCTCCCTTGAATTAAAATCACTATGTTTATTTTGTGAGCAACTCCTCCTTAACTATCAATGGTATTGAGCTGAAACTTGGCACAATTACTCCCTAGGTGTCTAGTTGTGCATAAGACCTTTGAAATTCAAATCGCTCCAGTCATTTTAGAGTTATCTTGAATTATCTGCCCTTGAATTGAACAAAATCACTTTGTTCATTGTGTTCACATCTTATCCTACACTATTTATGGCAATGGGCTCAAATTCCCAATTTCTCTCTATGATGTCTAGTTGTGCATAAGACCTTTGAAATTCAAATCACTCCATTTTTCTTGAGTTATCTTGGATTATCTGCCCTTGAATTGAACGAAAAAACACTTTATTTCTTGTGAGCACACTTACTCCTACATTTGTAATGGGAATGAACTGAAACTTGCAACAATGACTCCGTATGATATCTAGTTATGCTAAGGACTAAAATTTGATTGATATGTCAAGTTGTTCCTAAATTATAAATGCCTTTTACTTAACAATATAGCTTAAAATTACAGGGCTTTTTTTGGTGTGTGTGCACAACTCCTCCTACAAATTCCATTGGATTGAACTGAATCTTGCCAAAATATATCTCTGATATTAAGTAGAGCATAAGACTTTAGATATTCAAAAAGCTTGGGTCTTACTTGAGTTATCTGCCCTTGAATTGATTGAAATTATCCTTCAAAGAATTTTGATTGGATTAAAAACATGCCTTTAATGGTGAGAGCTTTGAAAATCTTCTTTTTAGAAAACAATGAACGGATTTCAACAAAATTTAAACAGAAATGATCCTTCGGTGAACATTTATCCAATTGCTTAAAATTTTTGATCGGATGAAAAATGGGGCATTAATGGGCGGGGCTTATTTCCTTATATGGTAAAAGCTTTGAAATTCTTCTTCTCAAGAACCAGACGATAGATTTCAGCCAAATTTGACCTTGGGTGACATTTTATCAGATTATAAAAAATAATTTTGATTGGATGAAAAATATGGCTTTAATGGGCAGGGCTAATTTCCATATATGGTATATAATGAAAACCTTGTAAATTTCTCAGAAACCTGTAGATGGATTTCAACTGAATTTCAAAGGAATGATTCTCAGATGACTGTTTGTCAGATTCCTTCATATAATTTTGATTAGTTGAAAAACATGGCTATTACGGTGGTGGATTATATCCATATATGAAATACAGTGAAATTTTTACATAATGAATTTTACATAATTTGACTTTTGTAAAAACAATGAAAACTTTGAAATGGTTCTCTAGAAATCTATTTCAAAGATTTTAATGACTTAGATTTATTTTCCTTATATTCAGTTTATATTGAATTTGTAAAAAATTGCTTACATTTATGCCTGTGGAGCGATACAGGGGCTCAAGTGCCTCTAGTTTAATTTAAACAATGTTTTCCTGATTGCTTTTCTTCAGGAGCGTCCTAAAGTGTCACTGCGTTGGAAAGGGTTAAAGGGTGTTAAAGGTCATCCAAGGAATAGTCATGTGTACACTCTGAGAGAAAACCTTCACAGAATTTACTTTTTACCATCTATAGATAGAAGCCCCCTTTAACCCATTCCCACACAACTTTAAGACTGCTGCAGAGGACAACACAAAATTTATTTAAATTAAGAAATAAATGCCATATGAGGTAGAAAACATTGTGAGAAAAGAAAAAAATGCTTGTACAAGAAAGCACTTCTTTCTCACAATGTTTTCCAAAGCTGTATTTCTTTGACATGTAAAATATGGGATTGTGTGGTAGTGGGATATAGCCATGACTGTTCCTTGGATGAACTTTGATAAGATCCCCTAAAAAATTTTGTTTGATTGAAAATTATTGACTTAATGCATAACTACACAATTACGGTTTTTGACATCCCCTCAGTTAAGTTTCAGTAAAACAGTTCCTTGCTATAACTCTAGAACCAAATAACCTACAAGCACAAAACTTCATACAATTGTTGCCAATGCTCCAAGGAAGTGCCCCTTTATTTTTGAATATTATAGTTTAATGGTCAAGGTCACAATTGAAATTAGAATACCTTTTCTGTGCTCCTGCTCAAAAGTCATTTGACCTAGGACTCTGAAACTTTACACAAATGTCTACCCGTGGGTGTACAGTTAATGCATTTACTATAGCTATGGAATAAGTTACTTTATTAGAATATCCTAACAAAATGGGCTTTGTCCATGAAGGGTGACCTTAAGTCTATTTCAAAATATATAAGATATTTGTGCCAAATACATGTAACTTGAAAATCTATCACAAATAAAAGAAATAATCCTAAAAAGCTCAATTCATTTCTTTTTAACATTGACTTAAAAGTTATCCCAAAATTTGTTTAAAATAGCACAAATACTAATGACCAAGAAAAACTAGAAGTGCTCAAAGTACCAATTGAGAGAATAATGTTCGCATGAATTTGATGTAATCGGAAATATATCACAGGAATGGATGCCCTCACTTGAATAACTTGTTACAGGACCTTCACTTGTGACCTTGAGCTTAGGAGTACAAATCAAAACTTTACACATGACACTCTTCAAGGGGTAACAACTGTGCCATGTAGTTCTTAAATCCATCAACTAATTTAAAATATATGCTCCAGACGAGAATTGGAGACACACTAACATACCCATGGACAGAGGTAACTCTATCATGCGCATCCCAATAACATAGCAGGGGTATGAACAGAAAAAATAGCCCATTGGCCTTAGCTAGTGGAGCTTATAATGCAATTTTCATTTTTTTTATTTTCTTTTTTATTTTTTTGAAAACCATCCAAAACTGACAGATCACCCCACCCTCTGAGCTCAGGACATGAAGTTCAATTAAGATGTAAAACAGCAATATAATTTCCAAATTTATGATCCATAACATGTAACTAAAAAAGAATGGCCGACTGGCAATAGTAAGTTCTAGACCAATAGAAATGCTTCAAATAAATTCCAACTAATGGCAGAGTTCAAAGTTCACCTCCGGTCTAAATGTCTGATTTGATTAGTCTATCGATCTTTTAATTGGTAACAGTGATCTGTCAAATCTAGAGGTCATTTTCTGAACATACTTACTCTTATCATCTGACCTTGATTAGTGACCTTGAAACTATCCCAAATCCATAGCTTTACAAATGGCACATTTGCTTGTTAGGGAAAACAAATATGCCCAATTATTTGAAATCCATCCAATGTTCTAGACAAGCTGAAAGTTTATCATTTGACCTTGACCTGTCACCTTTAAGCTATCACAATATTTAATTCAAAATATGTATTTACTAATAATAGAGAACATGGACAGACAGACAAATGGACAACACAAAAAACAATACCAACAAGGGATAATAATTGCTCAACATGTGTTTTATTGGTCGTAAAGAAAAACAGACACATTAATGGCCATAACATTTATTTCTTTTGTAATCATTCTTTTTTATATAATAATACTCATGAAAAATATGAGTTGTTTGTATTACTTAACAAACCAGAGCCTTTTCAGCATTTGGTGGGGTATCATGATCAGTTCAATGTACCTTGTGTGTAAACACTCACATATATTAGAATTTCACAACATCTTAAAAGTTGGATTATTCTAGTTCACGCTGGAGAAATATCATAAACAAACTGTATTGTAAGAACTAGTACTGATTTAACTCTTATCTGTACAATCCCTTATCATGTCCCTGCGATTTGATACTTGTGAAAACATTGCGGGAAAAGAAGAAACTGCTGTAAAAAGTAAATTCTTCTTTTCCAACAATATTTTCTACCCTATAGGTTGGTCACCTTTCAAACTGTACTCACTTTCAATTGTAATCTGCAACTTCTTTTAAATTGGAAAAATATAAAATTTCAATAAATCGAAATTGGTCAAATTCAATATACTTTCATGATGGGAGATTTTCCTCTTACCACAAAAGCACTCTATCAATGCTCTCAAGAGAAAAGTTTAGGAAAACATTGTGGACATTGAAGAAACTGCCTGTATCAAGCAATTTCTTCATTGTCCACAATGTTTTCTATCAAAAATTGCATTAAAAAATTAAAACTCCTTCAACTTAAAATTGTCGTCTGTAGCTTCTTTAAATTTGGACCAGTCTAAAACTTTGTCAAGCGGGAATGGGTTAACCAAATAACCTTTGACCATATTTTCTTGACCTTTTGCACCCTCAAGGAATACCTTTGAGGAAAATATTAAGAATAAGAAGGAATTTCTTCATTCTATACAATATTTTCTATCAAGTAAGTTGAAACAAGAGGACCATGATGGTCCTAAATCGCTCACCTGAGGCATCTCCAAATTACAGTACTTTTTAGTATAAAAAAGACACAACTTGAGCAAAATTAATAAAAGATATATAAGATTTTGGGCTTTGTACAAAACAATCCAGTAATGCTTTACAATAATAATGAATGCCTTTGGCTTTATAGTTTAATCCATTACCAAACTATCCCAGAATTTGTCACCTTCAGGGAAAACAGGTTTGAAAAATACATAGTGAGAAAGGGAGTGACAAGCAATTTATCCATTTCTCACAGTGTTTTCTACCTGAAATTCTTTGTATTTAGATTTCAATCAAACTCTTATTACTGTCTGCAACTTCAATGGGTGTAATTTTAGCAACCTTGGTAGAGAACAATCTGGATGTACTATAAATCAAAACATGAATGCATTACAACTTATACATGAGGAGTGGAAAATATTTGTATGTTTTTCATATCCTTGGATGCCTTGGGAAGGGCCATGTTTAAATATTTAAAAAAAACTTGGTTGAGAACAATATGATTGAGCTCTATATAAAATATAAATGCCTTTGGCCTTGTAGTCTGTTAAAAAAAAAGACAACAAAGATTTTCTAAAATTTCCATTTTCATATGCCGCAGTTACAAGAGTTCACGGAATTAAATTCTTTTAACAACTTTTGTAGAGCTTCACCTAAAAAACATCCCTGCAAAGTTTTAGATTGATTGGCCCAATGGTTGAGGAGGAGAAAATTTTTAAAGATTTTTACAGATTTACTAAAGATTCCCATTTTCACATGCCGCGGCAACCAGAGTTTTTGAGGGATTTAAATTCTTTTAACAACTTTTGAAGAACTTCACCCGAGGAACATCCCTGCTAAGTTTCAGCTTGATTGGCCTACTTGTTTAGGAGGAGAAAATTTTTAAAGATTTTTACAGAATTACTTAAGATTCCCATTTTCACATGCCGCGGCAACCAGAGTTTTTGACGGAATTAAATTCTTTTAACAACTTTTGTAGAACTTCACCCAAGGAACATCTCTGCAAAAGTTCAGCTTTATTGGCCTACTGGTTTAGGAGGAGAAGATTTTTAAAGATTTTTACAGATTTACTAAAGATTCCCATTTTCACATGCCGCGGCAACCAGAGTTTTTGACGGAATTAAATTCTTTTAACAACTTTTGTAGAACTTCACCCGAGGAACATCCCTGCTAAGTTCAGCTTGATTGGCCTACTGGTTTAGGAGGAGAAGATTTTTAAAGATTTTTACAGATTTACTTAAGATTCCCATTTTCACATGCCGCGGCAACCAGAGTTTTTGACGGAATTTAATTCTTTTAACAACTTTTGTAGAACTTCACCCAAGGAACATCCCTGCAAGGTTTCAGCTTGATTGGCCAACTGGTTTAGGAGGAGAAGATTTTTACAGATTTATTCAAGATTCCCATTTTCACATGCCGCGGCAACCAAAGTTTTTGACGGAATTTAATTCTTTTAACAACTTTTGTAGAACTTCACCCAAAGAACATCTCTGCAAAGTTTCAGCTTGATTGGCCTACTGGTTTAGGAGGAGAAGATTTTTAAAGATTTTTACAGATTTACTAAAGATTCCCATTTTCACATGCCGCGGCAACCAGAGTTTTTGACGGAATTAAATTCTTTTAACAACTTTTGTAGAACTTCACTCAAGGAACATCCCTGCAAAGTTTCAGCATGATTGGCCTAATGGTTTAGGAGGAGAAGATTTTTAAAGAAATTGTGGACGGACGGACAGACGGACAGACGGACGGACGGACGACGGACAACGACCGATCACAATAGCTCACCTCGCACTGTGCTCAGGTGAGCTAAAAAACTAAAATTTCATCAACTATTAATTATCATCTGCAACTCTTTTCTATTTGGACCAGTCTAAAATTTTGCTGTCTGGTAATGGGTTAAAGTGTAGATCTTCTGCACTAAGTCTTGCTCCCTTTAAAATAAACCATACTCAGACAAATTGGGAGGACAAAAGCAAGATTTAAAATAAACATGAAATGAACGTAATTTCATGATGGATTAGACAAGTCATTGTAAAAAGGGATTAGCCCTTTCCTGTTTTTTAAAATTTTAGACTGGTCCAATTTGAAAGAGGTTGCAGACAACAATGAAAAATGCATGCAATTTGAAATCTGACCATTCTACGTGGTAGAAAATATTGTAAGAAAAGGAGAAATTGCTTGTTACAAGCAATTTCTCCTTTTTCCACAATGTTTTCCCAAGTATAAAATCACAGTGACGTAAAATCCCGGGTTTGTCCAGGAAAGGGTTAATCAAAATAGAAAATTTGGGTTACATCAGCTCATGTGTTGATTTATAAATTCATAGAAACCCAAATTCCGTCTTTCTGCAAGCTGAAAATCATACAAAATATGCTTAGATAAATGAATTGTGATATTAAGTATATTAACCCATTTACACAAGAATTGATTAAGGTATGTTTTATCAATGATCAGACTAGATCTCTTGGGGAAGAATTGCATCTTTTTCATGATCTGCCATGATTTAGCATTCTACTTTCCATCCACATCAGCTAAATTCTGTATTGACAGAAATTGCAGACAACATATCTAAGTACAATTAAATGAAAAAATTACTGTTACATAGGATAGAAAAGGAGAAATTGCTTGTTACATGCAATTTCTCCTTTTCTTGTTATATTTCCAAATGCTTTATTTCTTCAGTGCGTAAAAATGCTAGATTGAGTTTGAAATGGGTTAAGGTTGCAAACAAGATGTGTTTGTGAAACACTATGCCCCCAAAACGGGAATTCTTTAGAATCGGGTAAAGGGTTAAAATTTTGACCTTGACCTTGATGAAATGACCTTCCCCAGTTGGGCCTTGTTGAGACCTATCTACATACCAAATATTACCATTGTAACTTAATCAGGGTTGAAGTTATAGGAAAATGTTTAGTTGGCAGGTTAAGTTTTGCAGACAGACGGACAGACAGACAGACAGACACCGGTAAGACAATATGCCCCCGATCTTATCGATGGGGGGGCATAAAAATGCTGGACTTTTTTCAAAAAGATTTAGACGAGATTCACAATGTTAAGACAATCACTTTTTTGCCTGTAGATCCGATTTCCAATCCGTCAGAATTTTAGCTGCAGCATCCAAAGTGTTATCTTCCTGTAATATAACAAAAGAAGAGAATATTTCAGAATTTCAAACCACACAATCCTGTAGTTTGAAACGTAAAAAAATTTGAAAAGGAAAGCTTTGTAGTGAAAGGAGATTTGCCTAAAAGTTCTCTTTTACTCACAATATTTCTATCTTCGTAAAAAAAATGCAAAGGAAAGCTTTGTGGTGAAAGGAGAATTGCCTAAAAGGCAGTTCTCTTTTACTCACATTTTTTTCTATCTTATTTGTCTCCTGTTTTAAGAATTCAAATACATTTAGAAAAGTTATCTATAAATTCTTAATTGTGTTGGGTTAAAACTACCCGAGACCATTCTAACATATTCATTGTTCTTATACCCTGAAAGAAGATACACCGCAACTCCATTATAGCACTATCTGGCAGTATCTGCCAAAGCGCTAAATCCATTATAATACGGGGTCCAATCAGCTCCCAAAAATTGTGGGGGTTGACCATTTTCGGTTGCTGCAGTGATGGTTCCCCATTTGATGTTAACGCTGATTTAATCACAATTTTTACGATTTGATGGAAAAAAGATGGGAATGAAATAAAAATCTGTAAATACCTGAAGCTTGGTAAGTACTAGCCAGGTAAGAGTTAAAGGTAGTGGTGATATATTTCTTAGCTCATAGCTAATTGTTTGTAAAGTTAAAATCATTTATTAATTTTGATAAATTAAGCTTAGATTTTTTTAATCTCACACCATACATGAATCCATTCAAAAGGTTTTGCCAGAGAAAAAACTAAATTGAAAGTATCTAAATTGAAAGTACCAGCATTTACCCTTTTAATTCCATGAACCGAAATATGACAAATAGTCCAAAGAGAAACTAGGTATCCCTCTGTCTTGGAATTATGTAGATTTTTGTGACACATAAAGAATCATATATGAAATTAAGTGTGTTTTTTCACTGGTTACAAATCTTTAAGTTAAATCCAGTTTCCTCCATGTGTAGTTGTTTGGCATAAATCTGGATTCACAAATGACTAGGTTTAGATAATACATTTGTATATTGTATCATTTACCAATAACGGTAAAGATTTTAGGTCAAGTTCATATAGAACTTTGAAGGACTATCAACATGGCATTTTTTCAATGTGTCACTAACCCTAATCAACTATTCATTAGTACTAGAACTACAACCTACTCTAAAGTGAAAGTAAACACTCCACCGTCTCAGAATTTTTTTCCCTTTCTTATGAGATTTATTGAATAAAAAAGTATGAATAAAAGCAAACGTGTTTGTTTACCCATTACAGAGTTTAATCCGGTTTTGTATACATGCAGCTGGTCGGTGAAATTCTGATTTGTAAATGACTAGCTTAAGACAGAGTTCTTACTTGTATTATTGTTACCATATTTTTAACCAATGTAAAGAAATTAGACCGCGAAAGAGGTTGAAAGGTCAATCCAGGTAACATTTTCTCAACACGTCAGCAACCCAAGATGTTCAACAACTTGTCAGTCTCAAAGGATGTGTCCCTATGCAGGATACTTCGATTTTATCCCTTTTCTCTATGCAAGCTATTTAATTCAATTAATACTAATGACTATCAATGAAAATAAAAAAATGTCTGGTGAAACCTCTAATTTTTTGATATTGGGGGACTGAAAGAGAAAAATTATTTGTAGACCTGTAGAAATTCATGGATAATTTACTTTCAATTGACTGGGAAGGTAAGATTAGAATCTACTAATTCTCATTACACCTAATTCTGTCAGTTTCTGCTAAAATCAAGTAACTACAGTTGTCTATAGATACACTTGTAACATTTTTGTCAATGTGAAAGTGTTATCATCATTTATTGGGTGTTTGGTCACAATTCCGCAGGTCATATCATTCATTTACCATGGGGGGGGGGGAAGAGAGGGGGAAGAGACAACATTATAGGATAACTCCGTTTCTTACACTGTTTCATTTCTAGGACCCCACCAGCAGCATTATTGTAGTGTATGATTGTTTTATGCCTACTTAAGATTTGTGCCTACAACCTTTCCATTGATTGATGGTAGCTATAAATCAACCAATTATTAGACCAATCAGTCTTTCAATGAGAACAGCAGGGAACTCGAAACTCCCAAATTAGCCAACATTTATGTTAACCAAATCTCACTCAGAGACGCTTTTAGACGCCCCTAGGAGAAAATACTTTAGAAAACATCTTGGGAAATACAGAAATTGTTTGTTACAAGCAATTTCTTCATTTTCCACAATGGTTTCTACCCAGATAGTTGAAAAAATCCAAAATTTCATTCAATATGAATTGTTGTGTGCAACTTCTTTCAATTTGGGCCAGTCTAAAATTTGGCTGTCTGGTAATGGGTTAAGCATATTTGTTGGTTTTGAGATTTCACTGTTTTAATTACAGCTTATTTACGCAATATTTAACCCTTTACTGTTTTTAAAAACTTTAGACTTGTCCAAAATCAAAGGGGTAGCAGACGAAATGATAAAGTACAATTCAAAAAGTAAGCATTCAATATAATAATTGTGGGAAAAAGAGGAAATTGTTTGTTAACACAATGTTTTTTCAAGAATAATATCACAGGGACATATAAATCAGGGACTGCACAGGAAAGAGTTAAGACCTTAAGATTGCAAAGCAACTGTTTTACTTTTGTTACAAGATTACTGACCTAAATTCACCTAGAATATTGAAAAATAACATGTTTCATATAAAAGTTGAACTTCCTTTCAGAGTTCAGTGATTGATCAATATGGAATCAATTCAAAGTTTTCAGTTGGAAAAGAGTTTGCACACATCATGGGTTAACTACAATACTATTGTAAGTGACAGTACAATGTATAAACACTTAAAACAGTCTCATGATAAACCCTCGGCATAATTTAGGTAAGATTTAAATAAACATGCTCGACCTTAAAACACTACCACACAGTCCTGCTTCAACTGAGTTGAAGAGAATGTTTTCCTATGGGAAAAAATGAGGGCAAATTAAAAGTAGCTTATAACTAGCAATTTCTCTTTTTCTTAGAATGTTTTCTCCCCTATTTGGAAGGGGTCCTCAGTAGTTAGGGTTATGGATTCATAATCTGCAAGAAGGCGAGGGCTGCAGGTTCAAATCCCAGTCAAGTGGCTGGTTACATGGGTTTGTCCTTGGGCAAGACATTCTAAAGCCCTAGCCTAGTACTGCAATAGCCACGAAGC
Organism: Fragum fragum; assembly: GCA_946902895.1. Classification (NCBI taxonomy): domain Eukaryota; kingdom Metazoa; phylum Mollusca; class Bivalvia; order Cardiida; family Cardiidae; genus Fragum; species Fragum fragum. The sequence continues at coordinate 38,470,427 of OX336380.1, forward strand.
ACTTCACAGTGATGTTACTGTGAGATTATTCAAAGAGGCCTTAATTCCCTTAACCCATTACCACAAAATACAATTTTAGACTAGTCCAAATCAAAAGTTATGGCAGACAATGAAATCACATGATGAAATTTTAATTATTTTTATCTTTCTGGGTGGAACACTGTGGATAATATTTTCAAGAAAGTGTGTGGGAATTTTATACTGATAACAAGAGCACCGCCTACTGGTGCCTACGCTCAGCTGTTGGGTGCTGGATAGTGGACAAAATACATCTAGAGTTATCCTCCTTGATAGTGTATAAGATATCTCTTTTGATAGTGAACAAGTGTGCCCAATTTCATGTGAATGTAGAACCAGAGATATCACAAAATGTCAAATTTTCCCACGATAACGACACCAAGGCTATAGCAATACCTTAGGTTTTCTCCAAAAACAGCCGAGCTAAAAATTGAATGACAATAATTTTAATTAGATGATATTTAAATTTTTTTTGACTTTCTAGGTAGTCCACATTATGGATGAAGAACAAATAGCTTGCAACAAGCAGTTTCTCAATTCTCCATGTTTTTAAAACTTTTCCCTGAGGGGCATCAAAAAGCGTGATTGTATGGGAATAGGTTAATAGAGGAAATATGGTATGGCATTTTTACCTTTATAAAACAAAATCTGATATATTTCTCTCCAAGATTTTTATGTTCTTTTCCATAGAATGCTGATGGTGGAATAGCTGATAATCTCTGAAATAAAAAAATGGATAATATTACCAGAGAACAATACTTTAGACAATTTTTAGTGAAATCATTTTCACCATTGTTGGTCTTTTTTGTGCTGAGTGTATGGAATTTTATGTGTTTTATGAACATTATAGTTAGAGAAGAAATTATTTGTTACACACAATATGTTCATTTTCCCCAAGTAGTTAATTGGCCAGTGGAGGTAATCAAAGGACTGAAAGTCCTGAGAGTGTTTTTTCTGGCTTATCAGTAACCACTGTCAATAATGCCAGCATGTATCATCAACGTAAGTAAATCGTATACTTAATTAGGAGGAGCAGCTGGTTTTCTTCTATGGGGTTACATATTCTTGAATCGCGACTATAACAGGGTTGTACCTAGTTACATATACTGTGTATAAGGGGTGTAAATTTACCCAGCCCTGCCAGGTCAAAACACTAACAGACAGTTTACACGTATTTGCTAACTCCACTAACCACTGATCTAGATTCTTTCTTGAAACGCGAGGAAATTATTTCTCTCATTTTGACAATTCATTAGACAATTTACCATGGATATATTAAGTCGAAATTTTAAACCACTTTCCTGTATATTCATGACTAAAAGGAGGCTGTTGGCATTCAGCAAGAAAGTTATTTTCTTCATCAGTGATGAAACAAGATAGAGGCGATCACATAGATTTTCACTTCAAATTTATGAGCATGTGTGGAAATGAGCAGAAATGCATGAAAACTTGTTTATGGTTGATCGATATGAAATACCGTTTTTTTTTCATAAAAGACGCTAAAGACAGTATTCAAAGCAGAACGTTTCACAGGTACACAAGAATTATGCAAGATACATTCTACTATTTCTTCAGTCATTCAACTGCTCTGCTCATTCTTTTATGATAATTGATTTATCTCAGTAATTTTGTACCAAGAGTTCTATAAGGTTTTACAAGTCATAAGCCCATTCCTTAACAATCCCATTTTTACGCCCCTCTAGAAAACAAGAGGACCATGATGGTCCTTAATCGCTCACCTGAGGCATCTGCAAATTACAGTACTTATTAGTATAAAAAGGACACAACTTGAGCAAAATAAATAAAACAAATATAAGATTTTGGGGTGCATCGGACTGTCAATCTAGAGGTCCGGGGTTCGATCCCCGACGGCGGCACTCCTCCTTTCCGACTATTTGTCTCTCACCAATGGGACAATAATTGTTGACCTATGTGGGATAGCAGCTGGAGGCTAGGAAAGGATTTAATGGTAGTACTGGTGTGAGAAATACCAGGATTCGATTGTTAGGTGCTCCAGTCGCGGCTATATAACTGAAAGATTGTTGAAAGCAGCGTAAAACCCCATTTAAACAAAACAAACAAAAAGATTTTGGGCTTTGTACAAAACAATCCAGTAATGCTTTACAATAAGAATGAATTCCTTTGGTTTTATAGTTTAATCCATTACCAAACTATCAAAGAATTTGTCACCCTCAGGTTTGAAAAAAAAACCTACTGAGAAAGGGAGTGACAAGCAATTTATCCATTTCTCACAGTATTTTCTACCTGAAATTCTTTGTATTTAGATTTCAATCAAACTCTAATTACTGTCTGCAACTTCAATAGGTGTAATTTTAGCAACCTTGGTAGAGAACAATCTGGATGTACTATAAATCAAAATATGAATGCATTACAACTTATACATGAGGAGTGGGAGATATTTGAATATGCTCTTATTAAGCATTATTCATATCTTTGGATGCCTTGGGAAGGGCCATGTTTGTCCAAAGGATAAAAACATGGTAGATAACAATAATGTTATCCTTTGTTTTTAATATAAATGCTCTAGAACCTATATTTAGGAAGAAGAAGAATTCTTTCAATGCAATTTACACAATTTTCAATCCCAGGAGCAGAGACATTTTTTATTCTAAGAGCACATTTTCTTGTTACATAGTACAAAATTATTTAGTCATGCTACATACCAATTATGTATGCCCATCACCGTTTATTTCAAAAGGAGAGGACTTTAGATGATGCTCTAATTGGGTGTTTTCCAAAATCTTTGGCCTCTGGGGCAGTGCCATGTTTTATCCCAGGGCTAAGATACTTAACATGGTAGAGAACCATCTGGTTATGCTATATACAAAATATGAATGCCTTAGACTTTCTAGATTGGGAGGAAAAGACTATTGAACATGGTCTAATTGAGCATTTTTACAAACTTTGGACACCCAGGGAAGGGGTGTTTATTAAACTACAGGCATAATTTAATCAAAACTGATAGATAACAGCCAGGCTATGCTACACTCAAAATATAAATGCCCTCCTCCTTAAAATGAAGAATTTATTTTTTTTTGCATACTCAAATTTTGCGTTTTCCCAATTTTGGACCCCTAGTGCAGGGCCATTTTTGACCTGAGGAAGACAACTTTTGGTGATATAGTACAAAACCATCTAGTTATGCTACATACCAAATATGAATATCCTAGACCATATAGTTTAAGAGGAGAAGTCTTTTGAAATTGCTCTAATTAAGCATTTTTCCAAACTTTAGACCTCAGGGGTGGGCCATTTTTGACGCCAGAGATTAAATATTTAAAAACTTGGTAGAGAACCATATGATTAAGTTCTATGTAAAATATAAATGCCTTTGGCCTTGTAGTCTGTGAAAAAAAGACAACAAAGATTTTCTAGAATTTCCCCTTTTCATATGCTGCGGTTACAAGAGTTTTTCACGGAATGAAATTCTTTTAACAACTTTTGAAGAGCTCACCAAAGGAACATCCCTGAAAAGTTTCAGCTTGATTGGCCAACTGGTTTAGGAGGAGATTTTTAAAGATTTACAAAAGATTCCTATTTTTAAATGCCGCGGCAACCAGAGTTTTTGACGGAATTAAATTCTTTTCACAACTTTTGTAGAACTTCACCCAAGGAACATCCCTGCAAAGTTTCAGGGTAATTGGCCTGGTGGCTTAGGAGGAGAAGATTTTTAAAGAAATTGTTGACGGATGGACAAATGCGAAGGACGGACAACGACCAATCACACTTTGTGCTCAGGTGAGCTAAAAAAAAGAAGAAAAACAAGGTTGAGAAAGAATAAATTGCTTGTTACAAGCAATTTCTTCATTTTCAACCTTGTTTTCTACCCATTAACTCATTCCCACACAATGACTCATTTGGACGCCCTCAAGAAAAACAATTTGGAACATAGTGAAAAATGAAGAAATTGTTGCAAGCAATTTCTTCATTTTATACAATTTTTTCATCCCAGAAGGTTAAAAAATCTAAAGAAAATCATAAACTTTAAATTGTCATTTGCAACTCTTTTCAATTTGGACCTGTCTAAAATTATCGTGTGTGGTAGTCGGTTAAGACAAAGATGTTCAAAATTCTCTCAGCTTGAAATTGTCATCTGCAACTTCTTTGAATATAGACCATTCTAAAATTGTTCCATGTGGTAATGAGTTTAACAGAAATGCAATTATACTCTACCTTTTCTTTGGTCATCCAGCGTACAAACTTGAAATCATAAGGGTCTCCACTTCCATCATCTGGTATATCTACATCTGGAATGAAATAATCAATAAATTTTTCAGTTTTTATTAGGTATAATACCTAACAAAAGGACCATTATGGTCCTAAATTGCTCACCTGGTTCATCTGCTAATCAAAGTACTTCTTTGTATAAAAAAATCCCCAAACACCACAGACTTGTAGCAAAACAAATATACAAATATAAGATTTTGGGCATAGTACAAAACCAATGAGTAATGCGAAATACCTAGTATGAATGCTTTTGGGCTTCATTACTTAATCCATTTGCAAACAGTTGGACAAGGAAAATGGTTTTGGACAACATGAGAAAAAGAGAGCTTGCTTGTTATAAGCAATTTTTTCATTTCCCACAATGTTTTCTACCCTAAAAGCTAATGTATTTTAATTTCAATCCAGCTTGGGCCAGTCTTAAAAATTGGCATCTGATCATGGGTTTAGAGGAGAAGAATTTAGAATTGTGTTAAGTGAGTATTGGACTTCTTAGGCAGGGCCATTTTGGACCCATTGGATACAATTTTGGCATCCTTTGTAGAGAACCATCTGGATATACAACATACCAAAATTGAGTGCATTACACCTTATAACTAGGCTAGGGAGATTTTTCATCCAATGGGCATAATTTCAAGTAACATAGATTAAATCATCTAGTAACGGTACATAGCAAATTTGAATACTAAGCTTTGTATTTTTGGAGGACAATACTTTTTAACTTTATCTCATTGAGAGTTTTTCCAAACTTTTACTTGTTTGGTGGGGCTATTTTTGACCCTAGGATTATAATTTTGGAGAACTTGGTTGAGAACCATGTCGATAAGCTAAATATGAAATATTAACGTACAAAACCATCAATTTATGTTACATGCCAATTTCGAATGTCCTAAGCCATATACTTAAGGAGGATTTCACCAGTTTTCTGTGAATTTATCAAATGATAATCCATGGAGAAACCTCAATAATCCACCCAAAGTATTAAAAGAAAAAACAACCTTAAACAAAAAACAAATAATTATCAAAATTCTTTAACCCACTCCCATGCAGTGACACTTTTTTACGCCCTCAAGAAAAAAGTTTTAGAAAACTTTGTTACAAGCAATTTCTTCATTAACCACAATTTTTCTACACAAAAAGATGAAGATTGCTAAAATTCAATCATTCAAAAAATGTCTTCTGTAACTTCTTTCAATTTGGACCAGTCTAAAATTTTGATGTCAGGTAATGGGTTAATGCAAAAAGATAGAGATATTTTTACCCCTGAAAAATCTCTAAAATTTTTCATTTTGAACATACATTACATTACAACCTGATAATGTCATCCACCAACACGATATTCAGTGCCTCGATTCAGACAATTGATTGATTGATTGAATGAGGTTTAACACCACTTTCAAGAGTATTTCTGTTGTATCGCAGCGGATGGAGCACCTACCAATGAATTCCTGGTACTTCTCACCCTAGTACATGTGTACTACTAGTACATCCTTTTCCTAGCCTCCAGCTGCTATCCCACTTAGGGCTAGGATTATCCATCCATTGGTGAGAGACAAATGTCAGAAAGGATATGTGCAGCCGCCTGGGATCAAACCCGTGACATCCCATGATTGAAGATTCAGAGTTTGAAGCGCTACTGACTGTGCTTTGAACAAATCACATAAACATGAACACATACATTGAGTTATCATTTTGAATTTTTCCAATTTTTGTCTGTAAGTGTAGAAAAAATTATCAGAAATGAAAAGATTTTATTTTACAATTAATGTCTTTATTTCCATTAATGTCTTCAGTTTTGCAAATTTTTCAAAGCTTTATATAAGCAGGTTAAACTAAGATTGGTTTGTCATTAGTTAATGGGAGGGATACCAATAAAAAGTGAAAATCAAATACCAACAAGAGCCATGTCGGATATGGCCATCCCCCGCCTTAAAAGCTTGATAGTAAACTGAAGCCAGTTAGATTTAGGCTTCTTGTGCACTGCATTTCTTCTTAATGAGTTCGATAATAGCTATTATACTTAGGAGATATGCACAGGACAAAATCTAAGTCTTTAAAACAACAAAAGGCAATAACTCCAAACTTATGCAAGCAAGAGTTGTGGTTCTTGTACACTGCACTTCTCCTCAATGAGATCTATTGACCTATGAAGTTTCAAGTTGATAGCAATTATACTTTCAGAGATATGCTCCGGACAAGTTTAGTGACGGAAGGACAGAATGACGGAAGGACAGAATGACAGACAGAGGCCATTACTATATCCCCTTAGCCGAGACGCGTGGCATAATTAGAGGGATAAAAAGACAGCTGTCACAATGACTTTTCTAAAAACTTACTCAATGATGATGTATCTGCCATCATAAAATAGCCACCTTCTGGTATTGTGGGTTTCATACCAAGATCTGTAAGGACCTTAGCCAGAGCATCTCTTTTTGGCTCGAGTTCTAAAGCTAATGATTTCAAATAACATTCATTCTCATCTTCAAATACTGAAAGTTCATAGTCTAAACCAATGGCAACCGTCTCCTATAAACAAATAAATGAACCAATTGTTGGTAACATATAGACTGTTCCAAACTGAAAGGATCTGCAGACAACTTTTCAAAGTTTGTGAATCTTCAGATTTTTTCAACTTTCTATGTAGAAAACATTGTGTAAAATCAAAAAATTGCTTATTGCAAGCAATTTCTTCATTTTATACAATGTTTTCCCAATTGTCTTTCATGGAGGGTGCCAAAGAGTGTCCTTGTGTGGGAATGGGTAAAAAATTTAGAAGGGTTCAAAATTGAAGACACTTCCAAAATGATTAAGGTAGGTAGAAAATCAATGGATTATACTGGTGTTTTAGGGCCCGACGAAATCAGACCGAGACGGGCATGATTTTGCATCCTGTAGAATACACTGGTACTCCCACTGTTTATGTGGGCCAATGGCAAAAACAAGAGTGATAGCTGCTCCTGGGAGTCATATCTTGATCAGGAAGCTGATGCTTTACCTGTCAACCACAGATACCGCACTACTCTTTTAACAGTTATGATTTAATTTATATTGAAATCTAAGAATGACAAGAAGAGTGATAGATATATGATCTGTTGTGCAGGAAAACCTGCGTAAATTACAAAAAAGATTATTTTATCTTATCAATAATAAGACAAATGTGGCATCATAAAAAAAAATTGAGTTTTCTATCCTCATCAAAATATCTAAATTTTCCAGGTTTGCCTGGATCCGTGGATCTGCACATTAACCCATAGGTTGACCTGCAATTTTCTGCCAGCCTAACAAAATAAGATTTTTCATCCATTCTGTCAGTTGTCAATGAACCCCTGATGAAGAAACTTTTAGTTTCGAAAGCGCTAGGGTTATAACTTGATAATCCATATATTTTACACTGTTTGAATACAATTTATCCCACATTTATATATATATATATTACTACATAAGACTGACACAATCATGATCTCATGTAAAATTTGTTACAGCTTGTCATGACACATAATGACTGTCAATTTCAAGTTCCATGTATCAGAAGTACGATTTAGTCTGCAAACACTTAAGAGATGAAGAGAATATTTTTTGTTTTCATGGAGGTTTGAACTGAAAAAACTAAGCACACTGCGTGAAATGGATTCATTCAGAAGTGTGATTAGGTTTTTCAGTTCATACCTCCATGAAAACAAAAAATATTCTCTTCATTTCTTATAATTTAATAGCATCGTGTGAAAAAAAGTAAATCTTTACAAATTTTGATACATTTTTGTATGGAACTATTTTGGGTGGAAGTATAAAAAATGGCTGCCTTCTCAAAATGGAGGTATGAATATTTTTTTTTGACCAATCAAAACGCCAGTTCTTGATGGACGAAACTAAGAATTAAATTATACAATAATCAATCCAATAAATGGTTCTATATAAGACATCCACTTTGGCTTAGTTCCAGGGACGGCTGTCTTACAAAGGTTTTACTGTAATACTATACATTATTGACATTTGCTGTAGCAGTAATTGATCTGAATTCAATACCATTGGCTGAATCTATGTGGGCATGTATAAATTATGTACTTTTTTGTTTTTTCACATACAATGTATAGATAGTCCACAGGCCCAGTGCTCCATCCAAACTACTACTCTGGACTACTTACCTGCTTATATGTTGGACATGTAAAAATACTGTTTGGTATAACACATATAAGTCTGGATGTCAAACACCCAACCCTATCTTGAAGCCAGTAAAGTTAAATATTTTACATGTATGGTGTTGAGCATTTAAGAGTTTTTTTGTTGTTTTACATGCATATATTATGTCTGCAGTTCCAATATCCCACCCTATCTTTCACCCTGTAAGATTGTATAAGTGTAGGGCTTGATACTGTTATAGTGTAGGGGTTGATACTTGTAACACAAATAAATTATATTAAGCCTGCAGGTCCAATACCCCACTGTTAATTCCACCCTGCATAATAAAATAGCTTACCTGTATAGGTGTGAGTCATGGTGTAACACAAATTAAGTGCATCAAGCCTACAGGTACAATACTCCACTGTTACTTCCACCGTGTATAGTTAAATAGCTTACCTGTATAGGTGTGGGGCATGTATAAATACTGTTTTGGTGTAATACGTGTAATGCCTGTATTAAGTCTGCAGGTCCAATACCCCACCCTAACTTCCAGCCTGTAGCACTGAATGTTTTACCAGCACTGCCTATAGTAATTGTTCTCTCCCACATACCAGGTAATGTTGCTGGAAAAGATGAATAATAACAAGAACATCAAAAGTAGGTGCAGATCCTAGACTGCAGGATACTAATCCAGAGAGCCATTGGTGCCCTCACCCAAGATAAAGGCTCTTTTTCTTTCAACAGTCAAATTTAATGATAAGGCTAGGATTATGTTACAAGTGGACATAGCCACATCTTATATATATTGGCTTTGTACCTGGGGTTTTAAAAGTCATAATTTTAGCAATGTTTATTCAGCTATTTTGAAAGAGGAACACCAACTGAACAATTTTGCCATCTTGAAGTGGCTTCATGGTTGGAAAGATAGTTGTATTTTAAAAATCCTTCTTGATTTTATATAGGCCTCATTCCCAAGAATAGTTTAGCTAAAAAATGCAAATGCTACTCAATAATGAACTTAAAATAAAGTGATAACCAACACTACAGTTGGGGCTCACCTATTTTTATATGTTTATGTCCTTTATATATCATCCATTCATAGACTTCATCAGCTATGACCATCACATCATGTTTTATACACAGGTCAGCTATCATTTGTAACTCATCTTCTTTATACACCTATCATTATAGAAAAGAGGAGTTAGAAGAAAACCCATTACTTAACAATAAAATTTTAGACTAGTCTAAAATGAAAGAAGTTGCAGATAAAAGTTTAAAGTGTGTTTAGTGTGATTGCTTAAAGACATTATGAGAAAATGATAAATTGCTTGCATGTCAAAAGCAATTTCTCCTTTTTTCAGAATATTTCATTGTTCTTCACAGAGCCAAAGTGTAAGATTATGTGGTAAAGGGATAAAAATGGTACAGAATACTAAAGTTTTTTGTCTGTCAAATGCTTAAAATAGAGACACTTTCCTGCAACAATTTTTCCAGTTAAAATGGAAATTATCCAGTTCAGCTGGAGTATTTTTCATCAGTTGTTTATATAATTAGAGATTCAGTTAGAATTTCCTTAGCTGAACACACACATGTACAATTGGAAGCCCATTGAAAGCACAAAACGTAAGGCCCTAATTCTTTAACAAAAGTGGCATATTTTCACATAATTTACTCCTCTTAAAGTCAGTCATCTGGCATAAATTTCTCAGCATGTGGCCCAAAGGGGCATGTTATCACATTATATGCCAGGTATATATTTGAGGGTCCCTGAAAATTTTGACTTGAAGAAAAAGATTAAGAACAATACAGAAAGTGGGACACATTGTCATGGCAAAAGCCAATATAGCCTATTGCCAATCAAGCTACAAACTAAGCAAGTTCTTGTTGACTTCACATGGTAGTAATCCAATGATCAAAACCATCAAGTAAACTGAACTTATTATGAATAAATAATCAGGACTAGATGGTTATCCACGGACAACTGCTTGGACAGCAAAGATTTGTTGGCATCATGCTCCGGACAAGCACAATTTTAGTGTTTGACCTTGAACTTGAAGCTATCCAAAATATTCTTTCAAATGGCACATCTACTCATTATGGAGAATAACTGTGCCAATTTATTTGAAATCCATCAATAATTGTAGGAGAAATGCTCTTGCTAATCACATATTTAGTGTTTGACTTTGAACTTTGACCTTGAACTTGAAGCTATCCAAAATATTCTTTCAAATGGCACATCTACTCATGATGGAGAATAATTGTGCCAAGTTATTTTGAAATCCATCCATAACTGTAGGAGTAATTGTCCAGACAAACACTTTTTTAGTGTTTGACCTTAAGCTGTGACCTTGACATTACAACTATCCCAAAAATTCTTTCAAATGACACATCTACTGATGATGGAGAATGATTATGTCAAGTTATTTTTAAATCTGTCCATAAACGTAGGAGTAATTGTCCAGAAAAATTTGGACGGGCGGACTGACAGACTAACTAACCTACTAACACACATACACTGACTTGTCATAGTGACAACTATGTCTTGCTCACCACAAACGGACTCGAAAAAATAAAGTACTGGACAGTGCTGGCCCACCCTGACAGACCACTTGTCCATAGGGCTATGGGTGATCCCACAGTACAGCCTGTCTTTGATGGTGTACAAACATATGTATTCCATTACCTTTCCCACTGGATTATTTGGATTGTTCAACATTATGGCTTTTGTTTTATTTGTAAATTTACTGGCTAACTCTTCCTCATCTAACTTCCAATCATGACTTGATATACTCTTATCTGTTTTGGTCTGCAAGTATAAGAAGATGTGTTGGTTAATTTATTGATTGAGGGGTTCAACACCACTTTCAACAGTATTTCATTCATATTGTGGTGGCTGGAGCACCTAACCATGAATTCCTTGGTTTTTTTGCACACCAGTACTATCACAACTTCAATTCTAAGCCTACAGCTGCTCATCCCGCTATGATAAATTACAATTATCCACCCACTGGTGGAAGACATTATTGAAAGGATAATCATCGTGGCCAGGAATTGATTAAGAGTCCTTTGCTCTACCATCTGCGCCATGCCTGCAGCCCTATATGTTAGTTAAAAAGGAAAACCTCTGCCAATTATAACAGATTAAAAATATTACCTTGATATCCAACGTTGACTTGCATACATGAATTTTGTACCAACAAGAGGTGTCACATGTGAAAGAGGGACATCCTAATGCTTACAAGTCAGAAGGTGTGCCCTATTTTAAACATTTCCATCAAGATACCTCAAGAAACAAGAGGGCCGTTGGCCCTGGGGCGCTCACCTGAGATAAAGGCTCTTTTTCTTTCAACAGTCTAATTTCATGTAAAGGTTAGGATTATGAAACAAGTGGGCCACAATTACGTATAAAGACTATGAACCTGGGAATCCAAAAGTCCAAATTACAAATTCCAAGGCTTTAGTGCCGATTTGAAAGAAGGAAAAAACTTTTTCCATGGGTTATAATTTCAGAAATAAGAAAGAAGTCTGTGAACTTATGCTTCATGCCTATACCCCCCCCCCCCCCGCCCTGGGTCTTCCCCTGGGGACCCAAGGATCATGATTTTAGCTATTTTGTAAGAGGTCAATATACTGATGCTTCATGCAAAATATCAAGGCTGTACGCCTTCTGGGTCAGCAGGAGAAGATTTTTAAAGATTATCTTAAAATTTCACTTTTGTTGCCATGGCAACCAGAGTTTTTAACTTATTTCAATTCTTTTCGCTAATTTTAAGGGGGACCACCTAAGGAACACTTCTGCCAAATTTGGTTCAAATTGGCCCTGTGATTTGGGAGGAGATGTCATTTAAAAAATTGTTCTTTATTTCTATGTAAACCCCACCCCCCCTGGGGCTCCACCCCTGGGGACCCGAGGATCATGATTTTAGCTATTTTGAAAGAGGTCAATATACTGATGCTTCATGCAAAATATCAAGGCTCTACGCCTTCTGGGTCAGAAGGAGAAGATTTTTAAAGATTATTTTAAAATTTCACTTTTGTTGCCATGGCAACCAGAGTTTTTGACAGATTTCAATTCTTTTAGCTATTTTTGAAGGGCACCACCTAAGCAACATTTCTGCCAAATTTGGTTCAAATCGGCCAAGTGGTTTGAGAGGAGATGTCATTTAAAAAATCGTTTTTATTTCTATATAACCCCCCCCCCCCTGGGGCTCCGGCCCTGGGGACCCGAGGATCATGATTTTAGCTATTTTGAAAGAGGTCAATATACTGATGCTTCATGCAAAATATCAAGGCTCTATGCCTTCTGGGTCAGGAGGAGAAGATTTTTAAAGATTATTCTAAAAATTCCCTTTTGTTGCCATGGCAACCAGAGTTTTTAACAGATTTCAATTCTTTTAGCTATTTTTGAAGGGCACCACCTATGCAACATTTCTGCCAAATTTGGTTCAAATCGGCCAAGTGGTTTGAGAGGAGATGTCATTTAAAAAATCGTTCTTTATTTCTTTATAACCCCCCCCCCCCTGGGGCTCTGCCCCTGGGGACCTGAGGATCATGATTTTAGCTATTTTGAAAGAGGTCAATATACTGATGCTTCATGCAAAATATCAAGGCTCTACGCCTTCTGGGTCAGGAGGAGAAGATTTTTAAAGATTATTCTAATATTTCACTTTTGTTGCCATGGCAACCAGAGTTTTTAACGGATTTCAATTCTTTTAGCTATTTTTGAAGGGGACCACCTAAGGAACATCTCTGACAAATTTGGTTCAAATTGGCCCAGTGGTTTAGGAGGAGATGTTGTTTAAAGAAATTGTTGACGGACGACGCACGACGCACGACACACGACGCACGACGCACGACGGACGACGGACGGACGCCGGACAAAAGACGATCACAATAGCTCACTTGAGCACTACGTGCTCAGGTGAGCTAAAAAGCTTTGGATGTAATTGTGGAAATTGAAGAAATAGCTTGTAACAAGCAATTCCCACATCCCCCACAATGTTTTCTTCCCTACAACACAGAGGTCTATAAATTTTCAATAACCTGAAATACTCACCAGCAGCCTCTATCAATTTGAATCAGTATACAATTTTGTTGTCTAAGTATCTAAAATGCATATAACACTCAGACAATATTTCATAAACAAATAAGTAACTGTAGTCTTCAAAGGATGATTCACAAGTGGTATATTTTTTTTAGCTTCAAATTCAATTTTATCAACCTTTGAATGTAAGGGTTCGGCTCTAACATTTTATGTTTATATGTCATTTGGATGTAAATCTCATGATTCTTTCACATTTCTTAATTATAAAATAAAGCTTTTGATACATTTTAATTAAATGTATATAAGACGCAGAAATGCTTATTTTACTAGCCTGGTATTTTCAAATTATTCTGCTAGAGATACAGTGTTACTGGGCATATAACCCATTCCCACACAATCCTTCTTTTTAACGACCCTCAAGAAACAAGAGCCATAAGAGACAGATTACACTCCCCAAATATAGCCCTCTTACAAAAAGTATAAATTAAACAAGGAAAAGGGTTTGGACGGACAGACCAAATGATGGCTATATCCTGGCACTTCTCCAGACATACTTAATTTAAACCATAAATGTATGACCTTGAGATGCGACCTTGAAGCTATCTGAAAATTTGTTTTCAATGGCACATCAATTGTGCAAATTTATTTCAAAATCCATCATTGAATTCAGGAGCAATGCTTTGGACATTCTTAATTCCTTGATCTTGATTTTGGGACTATCTGAATTTTTCTTTCAAATGGTTTATCTACTCAAGATAGAGAGCAATTGTGCTATATTATATTGGAATCAATCCATAATTGAAGGAGGTTTGCTCTGGATATACTTGATTTTAAAGTTCGGTCTTGAGCTGTGCCCTTAATCTTGGAGCTATCTTTAATTCTTTATTATCTTTTTAAAATGCACATCTACTCATGATAGAGAATAAGTGTGCAGTTATTTAGTTTGTGCTGGACATGCTTAATTTTAATGTTTGACCTTGACCTGTGACCTTGACCCTATCTGAATATTTCCTTCAAATGGTACATCTACTCATAATAGAGAGTAATTGTGCCATATTATATTGAAATCTATCCATAATTGAAGGAGCTTTGCTCTGAATAAGCTCACTTTTAATGTTTGACCATGACCTGACCTCAACCTTGGAGCTATCCAAATACAGAGAAAATGTGTCAGCACAATATATCATAAGGAAATTCACATGTGAAGTTTCATCTTATTTGGCCCAAGGGTTGTGGTGAAATCGAGGAGGACGGATGGAAGGACAGAAGGACAGACAGACAGATGAAGGGGTGGTTACATGCTTTTCCTTTGGGGAGCATAAAAAGGCTTTTGAATATTGTGGAAAATGAAGAAACTGCTTGTAGTAAGCAATTTCTTCATTATCCACAATGTTATCTACCCAGAAAAAGAAATATTTTGAAGTTTCTTGATTAAAAATTTGCCATCTGCAGCTCCTTTGAATTTGGATCATTCTAAAATGTGGTCATCTGGTATGGGCAGAGATTGTGGGGATGCCAAAAAAGAAAAATTAACCCATTCAAACACAATGACGCCTTTGGACGCCCCTGAAGAAAAACTATTGGGAAAACATTGTGGAAAATGAAGAAATTGCTTGTGACAAGCAATTTCCCTCTTTTTCCACAATGTTTTCTACCAAGAAAGATAAACTTAAATTTGTTGTCTGCAACTTCTTTCAATTTGGACCAGTCTGAAACTTTGCCATCTGGTAATGGGTTAAATATTGTTTGAAAAATGATGTTTTCCATACAGTTTCCCAAAATAAATTCTATAAGTAGTTGTGAAAATCAGCAATAGTTGAACATAATACTGACAGAAAGATGGAGAAATGGACATATACCTGAAAACAATAAACACCTGATCTAATAAATGCAGCTAATTAAATCAAAGTCAAACCTTACAGCTCTCAAGGGTATAAAGACTGGAACCCCTCCAGCCACTCTCACCATGGGCTCATAGCAGTCAAAGAATGGTTCTATGATTATTACCTACAAGATCAAATAAAACAAGAAGAAATGTGTCACAGATATAGATGTCTAAGCATAATTGCTTGTCACATGACCTTCAGTTGTGACCTTGAGCTTTGGAGGATCCACCAAAACTTAACATAATTGAGCCTGTGCGTGACATTTCCAACCATTTCGCATGTTTGTGGCTCACGCCCATTGAGCACCCTGGACAGCCATTCGGGGCAATTAGATTATTCGCTGATTGTTTAAAGAAGCTTTGGGTCAGTATCTATCTACAGAGCGCAGAGTGAAGACTCTGATCAGACTGTGCGGATGCACAGGCTGATCTGAGTCTTTACCTGGCGCACATGTGTAATGGTTGGAAATGTCACACATGCGCTCAATTATGACATTAGTACTATTCAAGGGGAACAACTGTGCCAAGTTATTCCATCAACTAACCCTTTACTGTATGATAAAATGTTAGACCTGTCCAAAATCGAAGTTTTGAAGAAGACAAGTTAAAATTTAATTTGAAAATAATCATAAAGTAGAATACAGTATTGTGGAAATAGGAAAGTATTCTTGTTACAAGCAATTTCTTTTTTTTTTTTTCTTAAATGTTTTCTCAAGTATGCTCCCCCATTTAAAACCAGGGATTGAACAAGGAAAGGTTAATGTAGAAGATATGTTCAGGAGCCCAAAAATTACAAGCAAAATCATAACAAGGAGAGTAAGGCCAAGTTCAGCAAACTATTACCCCTGAATCATATGATTTGTTTAACTTGACCCTGTCTCTGAAAGTGACCTTACACATTACCCCAATAATATTTTAGACTGGTATAAATTCATAAAAGTTGCAGAGGACATTATAAAGTTGATAACATTTTAAAAATCTTTGTGTTTTGAGGAAGAAGACATTGATGATAATGAGGAAATGGCTTGATACAAGTAATTTCTTCATTATCAACAATATTTTTTTTAAAAGCATTTGTATCAATGCAATAAAAAGAGAAATTTTATGTTTCACCTTTTTGCACAATATTTAAAGTTTGAAATGTGGCTTTAGAAGCATTTTCTTCTCAAGAATTCTCAAAGAATGGCTTGATTGATTGATTGATTGATTGATTCTTCAACCAGGGAGAATTGAGACTTTAAATTGCTTCTTGTAAAGTATCAACACATAATCAATGTATTCATAAAGTTTCATAAAGCTCCAGTGCTATTGAATCAAAACTGAAGGAGTTTGTAAATGTATACAAAGAGGGATAATTTCTAAGTTGAAAGGGAGATAAATCATCACACAGAGGAAAACTGATGCTTCAAAATTCTTCTCGCAAAACTATATGTGATCAATCTATTGATGAAGTTTCAGTGCAATCAAAGCAAAACTGAAAGAGAGTTTGCAAGCACAAAATTATTAGTGTATCTGTACAAATAAAAGAGAATTAAAGTCCAAGGGGAGACAACTCTGCAACAAGAGCATCGCCCAAGGTTGCCTATGCTTGCTTATGGGTGCTTGATAGTGGACAAAATGCATCTAAAGTTATCCCCTTTGAAAGTATAGGTTGCTCTTTTGATAGTGAACAAGTGTGCCAAGTTTCAAGTGAATGCCTTTAATAGAACCAGAGATATCACAAAATGTTGAAGTTTTCGCAAGACGACAACAATGACACCATGGCTATAGCAATACTCTGAAAACAACCGAGCTAAAAAGGAGAGTCTTGCAAAACTTCCAAATGAGATCAATGTATTTATAAAGTTTCAGTACATTTGAAGAAAAACTGAAGTGGAGGTCTGTGACACAAAATTAATGGAACTTTGTACAAACAAGCAGTCTCCAGAAAACCCAGTACCCAAGGGTATAAAAAGCATTCTTTTTCCTTTAGTATCATGCTTTACAGTTTAACCTATTACGAGATGGCAAAATTTTAGACTGGTCCAAATTGAAAGGAGTTACAGATGACAATATAAAGTTTTTGGGTAGAAAGTATTATGTAAAATGAACAAATTGCTTTTAACATGCAATTTCTTCATTTTACACAATGTTTCCCAATTATATCCTTCAGAGGTGTCTAAAGGTGTCATGGAGTGGGAATGGCTTAAGATGTCAAAAATGTACAGTGAAAGAGACTTTCCATTAGACAGCCCCTCCCCCTCAAAAGTAATATTTCATCTAAAATATGCAAAAATATCAAAGATAAGCTTTCATGTTAATGTGATTATTAAACAGCAAGGGCCATAACAGTAATTTTCAGATGGTTCATTTTGGTATTAAATTTTGACTTTGATTATAGCATATCACCCATTTCCTTACAACGAAATAGTAGACCGGTCCAAATTGAAGAGGTTGCAGATGAACAAATGTTGAACAAATTTTAGATTTTTCAACCTTCTTGGAAGAAAAAATTATGGAAATTGAAGAAATTGCTTATTACAAGCAATTTCTTCATTTCCCATAATGTTTTGAGGGGCGTAAAAAAGCGTCATTGTGTGGAAATTGGTAAATAAGATTTGTTTTAACAAAAACTAGAAATTGTTGCAAAGCAGACTAATATCCCCAAACAGCACTTGTACATATACAAGTGCTATCCGCAAAAGGGCAGTAACAAAAAATGGACTTTTTATTTAAAGGGCCATAAATCAGTCAAAAATAAATGGACCATAACCAAAATAGGATATGCACATGTCTGACTTATATTGAATCTTTCTGTGAAATTTGAATCAAATCCGTCCAATGGTTGCTGTGAAATTGAGCCCACACGTTTTTTCACCAAATGGCCAAAACTCGGTCAAAAATCAATGGACCGTAACAAAAATAAATTATGCACATCTTCGCTTGATACTGATTATATCAGTGAAGTTTGAATAAAATCTGTTAAATATTTGCCGAGAAATTGAGAGGACACGAAAAAGCTACAGACAGACAGACAGAGGGACCGACAAGCTGACTCCTTTATCCCCCAAAACTATATCCCCTCAAACATAGTTTTGGGGGATATAGATATCATTATTGTTGTAAGATAGCATTAAAAGCAAGTTAAATAGTATGAAAGGGAAAGAAAATATTAATACATGCTTTCCCATTATGACCCTAATCAAAAGTGCATTGCCACAAAATATAGGCATTGAATCTTACAGAATTAAAATGAAATAATATGCTCAAGTATTAAGTTTGAAATAACAGATGCACAGGTTAAGGGGTAAATGCAAAACAGAAATAAATTCCCAAAGTTTAAGTATACACTTAGATCAGTCTCACTATCATCTCTTGAGTTTATTTGTTTAACCCATTCCCACATGAGAAATTTTAGATTGATCCAATTTGAAAGAAGATACAGATGACATCTTAGGTTGATGAGATTCTTAAATGTGTTGTCTTTTTGGGTATAAAACATTGTGGACATTGAATAAAATTCTTGAATCAAGCAATTTCTTCTATGTCCACAATGTTTTCCAAAGCTTTTTGCTTGAGGAGCATAAAAAGGAGGGATTGTGTGTTAATGGGTTAAATGGAGTTTAACCCTTGTCATGCTGAACCCAGAATATTCCAGTTTTGGCAGTAGGTATAGACCAAGATAAGCCTGCACATAAGTGCAGTCTGATCTTGGTCTACACCTCCTGCTTGTACTTTTCCTGCCAGATTTGTTTATGAAATCAATTACTAAAAGAAATATTGATTATTGAACAACAAGTTCTATCAGCGCTTTCAGCCCTTTGATTTTACGGCATTTCAGTAAGGCAATTTATACAGCATGACAAGGGTTAAGAACGCACTTAACAGTATTTCAGCCATATTGCAGCACCTTACCATGGATTACTGGTATTTCTCACACCAGTACTACCACTGCATTCTTTCCGAGCCTCCAGCTACTCACCCCACTAAGGTTGCAATTATCCACCAATTTTTGGGAGACAAATGTTGGAAAGGATATCTGCCACAACTGGGGATCGAACTCAGGAACTCATGATTGAGAGTCCAACATGCTCACAACTGTCTACGACCTGCATCCCTTGGGACAGTAAATAAATATTTTGAGACTAGCAGACAAAATAATATCAATGTACCTCATCTCCAGGATTTATCAGCCCCTGAATTGTCGAAAATAAGACCCCAAAAGCTCCAACGCTGACAAAAACTTCACTCATAGGATCAACCTGTCTCTTAAGGATTGGAGAATACAGCTTAGCTAATGTGTTGACTAAATGAGGATTTCCCTAGAAATATAAATTTCAGATTAAGACAACTGCATATAGATACCTGACACTCATCTGTCAAGATGTTGATAGTGAATGTAAAATCGAAGTCGAATAAGTGACACATCATGGCTGTCAATAAAAAAAATAGATATACCAATCAAATCATTCTATCAGACCAGAAGTGAACTTTGAGCTCTGACATTGGCAAACATTTATGTGTTGTATTTTTGTTCATTTGGACACTGAAATGTTCTAATTAGAGCTTATTCAAGCAGAGTTTGTTCAGGCAGCAATCCAACCATTTTACTTTTTAGTCATATGTGTCTTGCCATGAATTTTGAAAAACAAATCCATCTAACCTATTCCCGTTTTTTTTCGAAATTTTAGACCTGTCTAAATTCAAATGATTTGCAGGCTAAAAATTAAAGTAGATTTAAGTTGAAAAATAACCATTCAGGAGGGAAGAAAATATTGTGGAAAAAGAAGAAATTGCTTGTTACTTTTTTTCGACAATGTTTTCTCAAGTACAACATTGCAGGGGCGTAAAAAACAGAGTTTGAACAGGAAAGGGTTAATATCTATGTGGAATTTCCTATCGGAGCTCAGTGACCTGGACAGCGATAATCCAAAAAGCTATCAGAGTTAACCTTAATATCAGGGATTTCCCTTTTGACATAGAACATATTATCTAACTTTAGAGTGAATACCAAGTCCGGACTTATGTAGTAGTCTTAAAAGTAGTCTTACTGTAATACACTAGATTCCTATTCCAGTCATTTTGAAGAGACTGTACACCTCTTTATATGATCATAGTTGTTGAGAGGGATATAAACCCTCCATAGAAATAGGATCAAGATTTTGCATGACAATAATGAGGCTATAGAAAAACCTCAGAGTTTTCTTTCAAAAAGCTTTGCCAAAAATTCAGTGTTAGGATCTATCATTCAGACAGTAATATTTTAGACCAGTCCAAATTGAAAAGAGATGCAGAGGACAATCTTAGATTTATGAAATTTTAGATTTTTTTTCAATTTTTTAGTTGGAAAACATTGTGGAAATGAAGAAATTTCTTCAATTTTAGACAATGCTCTCCAAATAATTTTTTTTGAAGGATGTCACAAAGTGTCACTGTGTAGAAATGGGTTAAGCAACATAATTATTTGTAAAATATGCAGTTAAGGACTTTAAATAAAATCCAAATCATTGGTTGATGACCTACACATCAAAACAACACCTTTTACAAGCTGTAGTTCCAAAGTTTAAGTAACCACATCAACAAAAATATTTTACATGAATGAGGGAGTTTTAAGTTCAATTCCCTTCTGAATAAACAATTTGATTGATCAATTAATTCTTTTGATTGACAGTTTCAGTTTGTCAATTTTTTCTGTATATTTAACCCATGACCAGATTGCAAAATTTTAGACTGGTTCAAGTTGAAAGGAGTTGCAGACAATAATTTAAGGTTTATGAAATTTTAGATTTTTTTTAACTTTCTGGTTAGAAAAAAACAATGTTTCCCCAATTGTTTTTACTGATGGGTGTAAAAATGTCATTATGTCAGAATGGGTAAATATATAATGGGTCAGCAAATAGAAACCAAAATATAATGGCATGTGCAGCAAAATTCCAAAATTATTTGTTAACAACATTAGAGAATAATTCGACTTTAGTTTTGTCTATCAAAAATACTACATTCTGATTGACTGAAAATTCTGTTTCAAAGCTCTGTGAAAAAAAGACTCGAAATGAAACTATTTTGTATTCATGTGCACAAAGTAGCTCAATAAAAGATACTCTCGAACTGAGTATTTCTTTTTTCGGGGTAGAGTGGTGGTGGTGTTTCTATTTTTGGATATCACATCATATGAAATTAATAGAACATTTTTTTCAATGAGGTAAGAAATTAAAAAAAACACATTGGTAGTACTGTTTGATACCAGTTTCAATAAATAAGTTTAACCCTTTCCCGTTTTTGGAAATTTTAGACTTGTCCAAATTGAAAGAGTTTGCAGACGACAATGAAAACTGGATGCTATTTAAAATGAAAACATGCTATGCGGTAGAAAATATTGTGGAAAAAGGAGAAATTGCTTGTTACAAGCAATTTCTCCTTTTTCCACAATGTTTTCTCTAGTGTAAAATCAAAGGATCGTAAAATCCCGTATTTGAAAGGGAAAGGGTTAAACTAAACTAAAATGTGATTAGATTTTTCTGTTTCAATGAAAACAAAACATATATCAATCATCTCTTACTTCATCTCTTTATCCATTACTAGATAGTAATATTTTAGACTGGTTCAAATTGAAAGAAGTTGCAGATGACAATTTCAAGTTGGTAGAATTTTCAATTTTGCTGTCTTTTTGGGTAAAAAATATTGTGTTAAATTAAGAAACTTCTTGAAACCAGCAATATCTTCATTTTCCACAATGTTTTTCAAAGCATTTATAGAGGTGGAAAAAGCTGGATTGTTTGAGAATTGGTTTATCCATTACCAAATGACAGAATTTTAGACTGGTCCAAATTAAAAGATGTTGCAAATGGCAATTTTTGGTTCATTAATTGTGTGTGTATTTTCTTTATTTATTGTCACTATTCTAGCACATGCCCATATGAACGACACCCCAGAAGATGGTTAGTTGTTAAAGGGGATAGTGCAAGGATACTTGACGAAACTGCTGAGAGCTCCGTCTGGTTCTTTAAAATGCTCAGTGGATAGTATCGTCACACGGGGCCTCATCAAAAAGACAATTAGTTTGTTAATTTATGGTCAGCCCAGGGCTCGAACCTGTGATCTTGAGGTTTGAAGTCAAGTGCTCTACCAAATCAGCTAATTGGGCTGACAAAATGATGAATATTCTTTTGTCTTTTGAGGTAGAAAACATTGGGGATAGTGAAGAAGTGTCTAAAAACAAGAGGGCTGTTGGCCAAGGGGCGCTCACCCGAGATAAAGGCTTTTTTCTTTCAACAGTCTATCAAGGTTAGGATTATGATACAAATGGGCCTGACCATACTTTTACCTATATAGGTTCTGTAGCTGGGGATCCCAAAGTCTTAATGACAAATTCAAAGGCTTTAGGTCTAATCAATGGTTCATAATTTTAGAAATATGAAAGAAGTCAATGAACTGAAGCCCTATGCTAAATGTCAAAGCTAAAGCCCAGCTGGGTCAGGACTGGAGAAGATTTTCAAAGATTTAACTTTCATTGACATGGGAATCACAGTTCTTCCCCCAAAATACCTATCATTTTATCTATTGTGAAAGCGGACCACCTAAGGAACATTTCTGCCAAAGTTGGTTAAAATTGGTCCTTTAGTTTGGGAGAAGTCATTCAAAAATAGTTATTCATTTCAATATAGGACCTACTTCTCTTGAGCTCCACCCCTGGGGACCTAAGGGCAATGATTTGATCGATTCTAAAAGGGCAATATACTGATGTTTAATGCAAAATACAAAGGCTCTACACATTTTGGGTCAGGAGGAGAATATTTTTTAAGATTATTTCTTAATTTCACTTTTCTTGCCATGGCAACCAGAGTTTTCTACAGATTTAAATTCTACTACTTTTATACACAGCCACCTAAGAGACATTTCTGCCAAATTTTGCTCAAACTGGCCAAGTGGTTTCAGAGGAGATGATGTTTAAAAATTGTTCTTTATTTCTATATAAACCTCATCCCCCTGTGCTCTGCCCCTAGGGACCTTAGGGTAGTGATTTTAGCAATTTTGAAAGAGATCAATACACTTATGTTTCATGCAAAATATTAAGGCTCTACACCTTCTGGGTCAGGGAAGATTTTTAAAGACTATTTTAAATATCACTTTTGTTATCATGGCTAAGGACTATTTCTTCCGATTTTTTTCAATTTGGCCCAGTTGTTTGGGAGGTAATCATGTTTGAAAAAATTTTTGACAGATGATACACCATGGACAGATGCCAGTCGAAGGTGATTGTAATAGCTCACTTGAGCACTTTGTGCTCAGGTGAGAAAACAAGTAATTTCTTTGATTTCCAAAGCTTTTCTCTGGAGCAAAAGCATGATTATGTGGGAATAGGTTAAGTTTTTGCTTATCATTATTATAATTAGACAATTGACAAAACCACGCTCAAACGAACTTTTAATAATTGAATTTGAGCCAGATGTTATCTTCATAGTAATTTGACAGGCTTAATAGGCTTTATATGGATACAAAGGAAAGATTCAGCTGAATTCAAGGTTATTTTTAGATGTCATGGAATTTGGTTGTGGACACTACATGACCTCATTTGCATATGACTCCAGGTCAACACAAGGTTACAAATTGACAAGCGAAACAACCTAAGTCCTAAGTTATGTCACATCTAATGATAAGCGCAAAATTAGGGTAAGTGTCTATATATAAGTTAACCTTTACGACAATTTTGGACTGATCTTTACAGAATTGAAGAGTGGCTAGTGAACATAACTCATGATGATGTAAAAATGACTTTGGTTTGAGCAAATTCAAACTGAATGCAGGATTCCAACAGTAATATGCAAATACATGAATGACCAAATTTGCCCTGCAAATGCCTGGGTTATGAGGGAAATACCCTGGTTTATTCTGATTATCAACCTCTGATTTTTGCAGAAGTACTTTTCAGAATATTTTATTAAATAGTGTATGAAAGGGAATAAGAATAATTAAAATCTGTGACATGAAAAAAATATTGATACCTACCTTTAATAAAATAAAGAATCATGTTACAGTACAATATTCAAAGGTTCCTTGGTACTTACATAGGATCTTGTGTACTGATGACTGAGTGGATTATCTCCCTGTATAACATTTGTGAATTTCTCCATTACATGTTTTGGTGGATGATAATCTGGGAAACCCTGCAATCAAAATAAATTTCAGTGGAAAATGCAATTTCTATCATCAAATTGATGAAAAAATGAACAAATTGTCTCCTTTTTTGGTATATCTTTCCTCTTTTTTAATCATATCTAATATGTTTTGTAACTTTTTGACTTTCGAAAATGGCAAGTTGTTAAAATTAGTGATTTGAATGCCTTTTTTACTAACACGTAATGCAACTCTTAACACCCAACTATTTAAGTCTTGTTGTTTAGCAAAGTTTTTGACCTGGTTTTGTAGATTACAACTTAAAGTAGATTAACTGTCTCAAGCTGACATATACCCCCTCCAACCAAGTGCTTGTTACAGTAATAGTACAATTCATACTTACTATTGCAACAAGACAACATTCTAAAGTAGTTTCCATAAGAAGATCATGGAATGAAGATATCTATGTAAACTTGTATTGTCAGTCAATTGACATTAACCCTTTCCTGGACAAACACAGGATTTTACATCACTGTGATTTTATACTTGAGAAAAGATTGTGGAAAAAGGAGAAATTGCTTGTAACAAGCAATTTCTCCTTTTTCCACAATATTTTCTACCACATAGGATGGTCAGATTTCAAATTGCATGCATTTTTCATTGTCGTCTGCAACCTCTTTCAAATTGGACCAGTCTAAAATTTCATAAAACAGGAAAGGGTTAAACATAGATCTGTGCTGGGAACAAGGTCAATTTTGCCTATTTTGACTATGACCTTGAACACAGGTATATTCAAACAGGCTTTTAGTGAGACCCTAGTACCTATTAAGGGAAACAACTGTGTCAAGTAATTTAGAAATTCATCCATTAATGTAGAAGATTATGCTCTGGACAAGGAGCCTCTATCTTGAGCATATCCAAACAAACTGACACATTATCATCAAGACGAAGAACTGTGTCAAATTATTTTTTATACCTTCCGTAAATGTAGAAGTTATGCTCTGGACAAGAATGGGATCCATTCACCCACTCATTCATGGACAGAAGTAATTCTATATGGCCTTTGCCATGACAGGGTGGGGTATAAAAAGGATCACAATCATACAACAAAAGAGACATTGGCCCTAGGGGTCTCAAATCTGAAAAAGGCTCTATTAGCCCTTTAAGTCAGGAGATGATTTTTAAAGATTTCTTTAAAATTGTGCTTTTGTTGCCTTAGTCAACCAGGGTTTAATGGATTTCAACTCTTTTAGCAATTTTTAAAAGGGCTGTTTCAGAAACATTCTTGCCAAATAAGCTTGAAATTGGCCCAGTTATTTTGGCACAGTTGTTGTTTTGAAGACTTTTTTTTTAAAATCTGCAATATTTTTGCATTGAATAAAGTTTAGTTATGACATTTAAGTTGCCAAACCAACATAAAGGTTAAGAAAAATGGTGGCCAATGACAGAGTTTAAAAATCATCATCTAAACAAATAATTTCATTGGTTGCCTAGTAATTTGATTGACAGCTGTGATTGGTCAATACCTAGGGTTTTCTTCTAAAACAGCAAAGCTATCTTTTCTGGCCCAAGGTTCTGCACAAAAAGAATTTATGAAAAGAAGGGAGGGTATCATTCAGGAATACCTATAGCTATATCATAGTGTTGGGGTTCATAGCACATAAAGATATTAATTGATACTATTGGAAGAAATTTATATACATTTTCCTAACATTTGTGGTTAATTTTCTGTAAAGAATTCCTTAAATTGGAGGAAAAACAACTTCAAATATATGGATAACAAAGCTATGGATCTTATATACTGCACTTATCCTAGACATGTTGTATAAGCGAATGAAGTTACAAGTTGATAAATTTTTACTAAGGGGCAATAACTCCAAAAAATTGGGATAGCATAGTTAAGGTTCTTACATACTGCATTTTTACTAGTCACAATATGTGTGTATGAAGTTTTCCTTCTATTGAAGTTATAGCTGTAAAAATATCAGACAGACTGATACCTAGATACATGAATGGACAGACAGGCAGATGGACATAGCGACTCCAATATATCCCACTGTATAATAATCATTGAGTAGGGTAGAAAATATTGTGGGAAAAAATTGTGTCTTTTTGTGTGAGAATGAATTAAATAAGAATCTACAGAGAAATGTTGAAAATATCCATCATTAATTGCAACAAAAGGGCAGTTGGCCCTGGGGCGCTAACCTGAGATAAAGGCTCTTTTTCTTTCAACAGTCTTATTTCATGTTAAGGTTAGGATTATGAAACAAGTGGGCCACAATTACATATAAAGACTATGAACCTGGGAATCCAAAAGTCCAAATTACAAATTCCAAGGCTTTAGTGCCGATTTGAATAGAAGGAAAAAACTTTTTCAATGGGTTATAATTTCAGAAATAAGAAAGAAGTCTGTGAACTTATGCTTCATGCCTATACCCCCCCCCCCCCCCTGTAGACCCGAGGATCATGATTTTAGCTATTTAGCTATTTTGTAAGAGGTCAATATACTGATGCTTCATGCAAAATATCAAGGCTGTACGCCTTCTGGGTCAGGAGGAGAAGATTCTTAAAGATTATTTTGAAATTTCACTTTTGTTGCCATGGCAACCAGAGTTTTTAATGGATTTCAATTCTTTTTGCTATTTTTGAAGGGGACCACCTAAGCAACATCTCTGCCAAATTTGGTTCAAATCGGCCCAGTGGTTTGAGAGGAGATGTCGTTTAAAAAATTGTTCTTTATTTCTATATAAACCCTACCCCCCTGGGGCTCCGCCCCTGGGGACCAGAGGATCATGATTTTAGCTATTTCGAAAGAGGTCAATATACTGATGCTTCATTCAAAATATCAAGGCTCTACGCCTTCTGGGTCAGGAGGAGAAGATTTTTAAAGATTATTTTAAAATTTCACTTTTGTTGCCATGGCAACCAGAGTTTTTAATGGATTTCAATTCTTTTAGCTATTTTTGAAGGGGACCACCTAAGGAACATTTCTGCCAAATTTGGTTCAAATTGGCCCAGTGGTTTAGGAGGAGATGTCGTTTAAAGAAATTGTTGACGGACGACGCACGACGCACGCCGGACAAAAGACGATCACAATAGCTCACTTGAGCACTACGTGCTCAGGTGAGCTAAAAATTATATTGTTATGAATAAATGTGCTTTGTTTTACTCAGTAAGATTTCTTAACTCACTATATATATTGCTTATTTTGCACCATAGACTGGTGTAACATGTATTACAATCTGCATGTTGAATTATTAACCCATTCCAACTGAATGACACTTTAAGACGCCCCCCCCCCCCCCAAAAAAAAAGCTTCATATAACATTGTGGAAAATGAAGAAATTGCTTGTTTCAAGCAATTTATTCATAATCCACAATGTTTTCTTCCCGAAAAGACAAAAAAAATTAAAATTTCATCTACTTGAAATTGTTGTCTGCAACTTCTTTCATTTTGGACCAGTCTAAAATTTTCTTGTGTGGTAATGGGTTAAAGTAATGAATGAGTGAGATTTTTTTAATGTTATCGCAGACAAAAGAAAAAGTAACATAAATATATGACATTATAGAGTAAAAATATTAGCTCCTATTTACAGGTTATCTTGCTTTTAAATTGTTCTAGAGAACCTTGTACTTAATATTTTTTTATCATTCAAATAGTTTTCAATTAAAACATTTTTTTTAAGATTTTCATGTCATATGTATAAATTTGTATAGATTACATAGCTAACACTCTCAGAGCTAACATGTCTCAAAGTGCTTTGCAAACAAAACTCCACAAAACTTCACCATCTCTAACCAGTTCCCACACGGTGACATTTTTCGACGCCCCTTAGGACAAAAGGCTTTGGGAATTATTGAAGAAAATGAAGAAATTGCTTTTTACAAGCAATTTCTTCTTATCTACAACGTTTTCTACCTAAAAAGACATATTTTTTTTCAAATTCCTCTGACTAAAATTGTCATCTACAACTTCTTTCAATTTGGACCAGTCTATAAATTTTTCGTCCGGTAGTGGGTTAAAGATGATAGGTGTAGACTATACTAACCTGTCCGAGATTCAGTGCTTTATACTGTGCTGAAAGCTGCCCAAATTCTACCCTGTAAACGAAATCGTAAAACTTTTTATTTCAATCCAAATCAGAAAATGTAAAATAGAGCTCATTTATGAGAGAGACAAATCAAGTTCATTCCCTTTAACCCATAACCAAACGGCAAAATTTTAGAAAGGAGTTGCAGAAGACAATTTAAAGCTTATGAAACTTTGGAGGGTTTTATAATTTTTGGTGTAGAAATTATTGTGGATAATGAAGAAAATGCTTGTACCTAGCAAATTTTTCATTTTCCACAGTGTTTTCCAAAGCCTTACTTCTTCAGGGCATTTAATTAAAAGCGTCATTGTGTGGGAATGGTTTAAACAAAGCTTGTGTATTGCAACATCAAGATATTTCAGACAACATTTCGAATTCAGTAATGGGGTACAAAAATTGTGGTGAAATGAAGACAAGGTTTGTTACAAGTAATTTCTTCATTCCCACTACATTTTCCTTAATGAAATATATCAGCCTAGATTGAATGAAAAATAATGAATCCGGCCATTTACCACACAATCCAACATTCTTAACAATTACAGTATTGGAAAATATTCAGAGAAAAGGAGAAATTTCTTGTAACAATCAGTTTCCTCTTTTTTCAAAATATATTACGCAATTTTGCATAATTTTTCACATATTTTTCACTTCAAACAAGACTGTCTGTGGCTACTTTCAGATTGGACCAGTCTAAATTTGTTGTATGGTAATGGGTTAAACTGATATTGAGACTGAGCAGTAAGATAAAGGAAAAAAGATCCAATTATGAAAATCATTTCATAAATAAAATCATTTCTGTGTCAATATTTTATTTCTGAAAACACTACTTACCAGACATTTTTCTCTGTACCCTTGAGGCGATCTGCCATTTTTAATTTTTTTGAAGCCATTGTTCTCTGTAAATGGACAAAGTGAAAAATGATCACTTACAATTATTGCGCATGGCATACCAATTCTATGAAAATGAACTCATTCTCAAATAATGCCAATTTTTTAAGAGGTTGAAGAATCATATCAAAAGGATTCTAATATGTATCTTCTCCTGTACTCCGATATTTTCTACCCAAACAGATTTTTATTTTCAGTTTAAAAACACTTTGGTATATCTTCTACAACCTCTTGCAATTTAGATATCTTGCAAGTCTATAAATTAAGATCTAGTAATGGGTCAAAATTCAAGATTTTTCCCCCATTCAATAATACCTATAAAGGGTACATTCTTAATGGAAAAAGCCTTTATTTTTCCTAATTGAAAGATATTTTCAAAAATCAGCGCTTGATTTTCCTTTTTCTTACATTTGGTCTATATAATTCAATTTGTTTGATTCATCAGAAACATACCATTAAATTTCATTTATGAGTTTGAAATCTTGATTAGTATTTTCTAGAGGCTTAACCCATTCCCACCCAATGATGCTTTTAGATGCCCCTTAAGAAAAATGACTGCAACATCTTTAAATTAAGACCAGTCTATAGTTAACCCTTTCTAAAAGTCCATTGTTTTTTCATCCCTGCAATTCTATACTCAAGAAAACATTGTTGGAAAAGAAAAAAAATTGTAGCAAGCAACTTCTTTTTTTCCTACAAGAATTTCTACCCTGTAGTTCAGTTAAATTTCAAATTACATAAACTTTCCATTGTCTTATGTAACTTCTTTCAAATTGTAAAAGTCTAAAATGGGAAAGGATTAACCTATTTCCACATAATGATGCCTCAAGAAAAATGATCAGGAAAATATTGTGTTAAATGAAGAAATTGTTTGTAACATACAATTTCTTCATTTTACACAAAGTTTTTTACCCTGAAAATTGAAAAAGTAAATTTCATAAACTTTAAATTACATAAACTTCCAATTGTTGTCTACTCCCTTCAATTTAGACCAGTCTTAAATATTGCTGTCTGGTAAATGGTTGAGCAATGAACATTCACGATCAATCATGCATACACCAGTGTTAATACAACACACTCATGACAAAATGTTGATAGATTGATCCCTTTCCTTGACAACAATCTCGTTTACAAAACTCAAATTAGGAAAAAGATATTTGCTAACCCCATACCACAAAACCCCAAATTTTACACACTATAGAAAGTAATTGGCATAAAACTTTGCAACAAACAAGTATTCCTTTTACTACAATGTCTTCTATCCTACAATGCCTTAACCCATTCCAAATTAGTGACACCTTTTGATACCTGTCAAAAAATAATTCGGAAATTCATTTTTCACAATGTTTTCTATCCAGAAAGTTGAAAAAATCTAAAATTTCATATACTTTAAATTGTCGTCTGCAGCTTCTTTCAATTTGGACCAGTCTAAAATTTTGTTGTGTGGGAATGGGTTAAATCTGATGAAAACTGTTGACTTTATTATGGTATAGAGGATCTTTAAATGAAATCTTCATTGCACCTTTCCTGTGATACTTGACGGATCAGGTCTAATGTCAACAGCAATGACCGTAATGAAGGTACAATCATTCTGTGAAAGCTTGAAGAGAATCCAATGAACATTCTGGACTTGGTAGCACAGATTTTCAATTGAAATTTTGATAAGGCCACTTTTCCTGTGCTCCTTGACAGTTCAGACACATTTTAAAAAGAGTGATTGTTTTGACCTTACAATCATCAAAATCTGAACAAAGTTGTGGGCTTTATTGCATTAAAGAGGATTTTTTAATTGAATTTTCATACAGCCCCTTTCCAATGATACTTGGATCACTGACCTACAGGGTAGAAATTTCAAAAGGAATTATTCTAATGATAGTATAATCATTTTGTGAAAACATGAAGACAATCTGATGATATCTGTGGACATTATTGCATTAACTAAGATTTTTTTAATCAAATTTCCAAAAGGCCACTTTTCCTGTGTTTCTTGATATATTAGACCCAATTTTGAAAGGCACAATCCCTAAGATAGCACAATCATTCTGTGAAAGTTTGAAGTGAATCCAGTATAATCTGGGGAAATCATTGTGCTAATGAGGAATTTTGAAGTTCATTAAATTTTCATTAGGCCCCTTTTCCCGTGTTTCTTGATGGATCAGAACCACTTTTAAAACAATCCTTATAATAGTACAATCATTCTTTGCAAGTTAATCTGATGAAAACTGGACTCTTGAATGTTAACAAAGATTTTTTAATTGAAGGCCCCCTTTCCCGTAATACTTGACATATCAGACCTAATTTCCAAAGGATCAATCCTTATGATAGTACAATAATTCTGTGAAAATTAATTGTATTTGATGAAAACTGTGTTCACAAGGATTTTTTAAATAATTTGTAAGGCCCCATTTCCTGCGTTTCTTGACCAATCAGACCCAATTTCAGAGGGAAATATCCTTATAATGCTACAATCATTCTGTGAAAGTTTGGAGAGAATCCAATGAAAACTACAGACCCTAGGGTGTTAATGAGGATCCTTTAATTTAATTTTCATTTCCGGACAGATCAGACCCAAACTTCAAAGGAATGATCTTTATAATAGTACAATCATTCTGAGAAAGTTTGAAGAGAAACTGATAAAAACTGTAGACTCTAGAGGCAATGGAAAACTTATTGGACGGATGGACAACTTGACACACAGATGGCCGGACACACAGACAGATGCTCAGACAGGAAAATGCAATCGCCATAGCTCTTCTGGCCTTTGGCAAGTGGAGCTAAAAATGAAGCAATTGCTTGTTATAAGCATTTTCTTCATTTCACACATTTTGTTTTCCCAAATGTTTTTCTTGTGGGGTGTCAAAAAGTGTCACTGTGCTGGAAAGCTTAATATCTTGCCTTTTAGTATCTACAGATTTAAAGGAAATACTACCGAATAGCACTTTATTTCTTTGGTACAAATAATGCAGTTTTTCCTAAAACCAGCGGTTTAAATTTTTGTGTAACATTTTTCTGCAGTCCTTTAGAAGAAGTGTTAAATATCTGCTGATTCTGCTCTATGTATGAAATGAAAATAAAGTGGCATGAATTAGGACATAAAAAATTCATGAAGTTAAATTTCGTATGCTTACCAGGTATGTCTAACCTAAAATGTTATCGCTGGTAAAGGGAAATCCAACATAGTAAGTCTGTAAACTCAATATGCGAAACAATGCTCTATACAGGTAGGTGTGAATAGAAAGACGTGACAAACTGTTACCAATCAGTCAAACTTGCTGAATGATAGTTGATGGGCAAACAAAACATGAGTTGATATATTATGGTTGTAGTTACTCCATTCTGGTCCGCAAAAACGACATAATTACCATAAAATTACGCTTTACATTAAAAGGAAAGTGCCAGCATTACCTTTTAATGTACATGAGACATGTTAATATGTGACTCATTGTTGAACAAAAATAACCTCTACATTTATGGTTAAATTTTTGCAGATATTTATTCTGCAGTGCCGTCCATGTCCCCACAGAATATAATTGCTATATGGTAAGTCATAAAATTAGTAATTTCTCTTAAACACACATTAGTACTGAAAAGTGATGAATCCAAATTTTTTAAACCACTACAAGCAGACACAACAAAAAATTAAAAAAGAATGTAAAGAATATAAAGTACTGAAACTTCAGAAAACAAGAGCACTGCCTACGGGTGCCTACGCTCGGCTTTTGGGTGCTGGATAGTGGACAAAATGCATCTAGAGTTTTCCCCCTTGATTGTATAGGTTGCTCTTTTGATAGTGAACAAGTGTGCCAAGCTTCAAGTGAATGCCTTTAGTAGAACCAGAGATATCACAAAATGTCAAAGTTTCCACAAGACGATGACAACAAGGACACCAAGGCTATAGCAATACCTCGGGTTTTCTCTGAAACAGCCGAGCTAAAAATAAAGTTTGAAAAATACTTTCTACCAATTCCAGGATTGGCATTTCATCATTCATGCAGTATACTGTATATTGATTTTTCTTTACTACGTGAGTTATTTTTGTAGCTGTTTTTCTCAAAAGCATAGAATGATTTTATAAGACTAAAATTTTACTGTAACTCATGTTTTCTGTAATAAATCTTAGATGAAAATGAGTGGTTCTTTCTAAAGTTTCAGTGCTATGCTACAACACACAAGTAACAACATTAACTCACAGTCATTTGAAGCAATAACTTTGACTTGGCATTATTTAGACAAGATACATCATCGTAGAGACAAGTGTACCAGGACAAAGTACACTGGTGTACAGGTTTTATCAATTGTCTTATACCTCTCATGATAAAAGTTTGTACCTTTAGAAAACGAGACAATAAATTAAGAATGGGTCAATCATCATATAGCCCAGTATATCAAGACAAGAGGACCATGATGGTCCTGTATTGCTCACCTGGGTATGATGGCTCAAGATTTTATAATATAAACACAAAATATCAAAGCTCTTTGCCTAATTATTTTGGAGAAAAAGATTTTCAAAGATTTTCTCCTTTAATCCTAGGTAGCGGTATATCAATGATCCCACAATATAGGGCTAGTTTTCAGAGTACAGTAATTATTTGAATTGTTCTGGTATAGGGTCAATAGGCATTTATTCAACATGTAACATAATCCATTATTAGAGCCTATTGTGGAAGCTCATGTATTTCTTTCATGAAGAAATAAGTAGAGTAGCTAAGGTCCAAATCCAGGAAATCAATACTAAATATTATGGTGATGGGTCGAAGATAAACACGCCCATCTGCTGCCAATACTTTCTTGATTGAAAATTTGCGAAACAAGATATTTGATTTGTGGACATAGTATTTTGGTCCCATATAAATAGGGAAGCAAATGCGCAAGACGGGGGAGAGCAGGGAGTTGGAAATGGGATAGATCACGTATATGAATGTTGGGGCTTATGCTCCAAGAGTAGTATAGAAGAAATAAATATTGTATGATGTAAACAGAAGTTTGGAGTTATTGTTAATTTATCCACTATACGATCACTGAGAAGAAACATGGTAGAAACAGGAGAAAAGGCCGAGATTATATTACAAACAAACCTAATACCAAAGCTCTAGCCTATAGGCCTAATGTTTAAATAGGTAAAGAAAATTTTCAAAGATTTCCTTCTTTATTCCTATCTAAAATCAGGGATTGCACAGAGAAGGGCTACTTTTTAGAGAATGGTGATTGTTTGAATTGTTTTGGTAGCAATAGGCAGTGTTACAAGCCAAATGTCAAAGCTCTTTGGCTTATGGATTGGGAGAAAAAGATTTTCAATGACTTCCTTCCTTATTCCTATGTAAAATCAGGGATTGCACAGAAAAGGGCTAATTTTCAGGGTATGGTAATTCTTTGAAGTACTTTCTTAGTTGGTAATTAGTCCAGTAGTTTATGAGAAATAGAGTTGACAAAAAGCTACAGACTGATGGATGGATGACAATGGACAGACAGACAAACAGACAGGCTGACTGAAATATACCCCCTCAACAAAATTTTTAGGGGGTATAATTGCTAGGTCTTAAATCTTGTTTAAATCTGCTTACTTTACATTGATTAGTAAACAAGTGTATACATCCTTGATTAATCTCTCTTGATTCTGCTTATGGCAAATTTCAATTTTATAATCAACTCAAACTTAAAAGGAACAAACAGGCAGTAAAGACAAAGATCAGACTGCACTTAAGTGCAGACTGATCTTTGTCTATACCTCCTGCCAAAGCAGGAATATTCTGTATTCAGCATGACTAGGGTTAAAGGGACTCTTTAACCCTTGTTATGCTGAACCCCGGAATATTCCTGTTTTTGCAGGAGGTATAGACAAAGATCAGGCTGCACATGAGTGCATTCTGATCTTCGTCTTCACCGCCTGCTGGTCCCTTTTAAATCAGTGTTGTTTAAGAAATGTTAACTTTGAAAATAGATATAAACCTAGAAAAAAGTACTTTCAGTGCTTTAAGCTGTTTTGAAAAAGGATTTTATTCAGCTTGACAAGGGTTAATAATCTCTGTTGACAATGACCTAATATACTTAAAGGGAGGTATCGATGTTTCTGAAACTTAGATAAGAAAAAAATACCAAGTGCCGAAAAATACACTCAAACGAACATTTAATACTTTAAGTTGTGTCAAGTATTGTCTTTGTGGTAATCTAATAGGCCTAAAATGGCTTTTTGTGGTTATATCGGAAATGTTCAGCGGAATTCCAGATTATTTGTAGATATCACGGAATTCGACTGTCGACATCGAATGACCTCATTTGCATATGACCAAAAGTCAACTGAAGGTAACAAATTTACTAGCGAAACAGCCAAAGTCCTAATTCATGTCCTATGAAAGGGTTGGGGCAAAACTACGGTAAGTGTTTATTTTCGTAATAACGCTTACGACAGTTTTGTACTGATCTTTATAGAATTAAAGGCCGGCTAGCGAACATTACTCCTGATGACGTAACGATGACGTTGATGTGATGTAATTTAAACTAAATTCAAGGTTACAACTGTTACGTGAATGATCGTATATTCTTTGCAACGGTCTCGGATAATCTAAAAATAGATTAATAGCCTACGTAGGCTATTAAGGAAATACCCTGCTTCTTTCTGATAAGCGACCTCAGTTTTTTGCAAAACTACTTTTCGACATATTGTATTCAAATAGTATACGAGAGGAAATAGAAATTATTAAAATCTGTGACATGAAAAAAACATTGATACCTACCATTAATGCAACACAAGTTATGCAAAGTGTCAATGAAAAACGTGTCAATGAAATTCATTAACAGTAACTGTAGAAATGCTGAATAAAGTCTTATCTTAAACTTCTTTAAAAATCAAAGGAATGAGAGCACTGGATTTCCTGACTGTGGTCATTTTTTTTGGTTTTTTTTTTTGAAAAATCAATTAAATTAACAACTCTTGCTTAATAGTGACAAACAGGAGGTGTAGACTAAGATCAGACTAAACATGTATGTAGGCTGATCTTTGTCTATGACTCCTAGTAGAAAACAATATTCTCGGTTCAGCATGCTCAATGAAATCTTTTTCAAATTTGCTTTAAAATCAAAGGGCTGAAAGCACTTGTAGGTCAACATTTATTTTGAAAATTAATTACATAATTATCTCTGGCTTAAAAGGGACAAAAAGGATGTGAAGATAAGATTGCACATATGCATAGGTTGATCTTTGTCCATTCTATCGAACGAAATAGTAATATTCTAAGTTCAGCATGACCAGCTTAAGATAAAATCAGGAAATAGTTATTACTTAATAATTTACTGGTCCAATCAACCCTTCCCATACAATCATGCTTTTAGATGCCTATCTCCCATCAGCTTTAGAAAACATTGTGGAAAAATGAAGAAATTGCCTGCAACAAGCAATGTTTTCATTATCCACAACGGTTTCTGCCCAGAAATACCACAATTTTATAAATGACATCAACTTGAAATTACCGTCTGCAACTTCTTTCAATTTGAACCAGTCCAAAAATTTGGCATCTGGTAATGGGTTCTTGCTTATTACAAGCAATCTTTCTTTTTCCAAAAAGTTTTCCATGATTATATTCCTACAAGGTGTCATAAAGCATTACTGTTTGGTAATTGGTCAATTTAGACCTATTGCTGAGCATGCTCAATACTTGCCAAAAAGTTTGTCTAATTTCTCAGTATTCCCCTTATATTAACCCTCTTACCAATTACATGACATACCATTTTTTACTGTTCAAAGTAAAAAGAAGTTGCAGCTAAGATTGAAAAGTGGATGTTACTTGCAAAATATCAGTAATTGCAAAAGGGACAAGAAACATTGTGAAAGAGGT
The DNA here is from genome assembly GCA_946902895.1 of Fragum fragum. NCBI lineage: Eukaryota > Metazoa > Mollusca > Bivalvia > Cardiida > Cardiidae > Fragum > Fragum fragum. The sequence continues at coordinate 38,507,642 of OX336380.1, forward strand.
TACTCATCTTCTTTTTCCACAATGACCCTAAATATAATAATTCAGGAGAAAAATAGTCAGGATTGCTTGATCATAGGTTAAACAATGCTTCATTTTGACATGGTAAACGATGGTCCATGGAAACTGTTATAGGAAATAATTGCAGTCAGTATTTTCTCCTTGTTCACATTAACCCATTCCTACACAATGGCGCTTTTGGACGCTTCTCAAGAAAAATATTTGTAAAACATTGTGTAAAATGAAAAAATTGCTTGTAACAAGCAATTTCTTCATTTTACACAATGTTATCTATTTCATTTTACACAATGTTATTTTTCTAGAAAAATCTAAAATTTCTTAATCTTTAAATTGTTGTCTGCAACTTTCAATTTGGACCAGTATAAAATTTTGTGGTCTAGTAATGGATTAATTCTCTACTTTGTCTATTAGAATTCATTGCTCTTTTGACCACTCCTATCAAGTGTTGTCTGCCATTTCTTTCAATTTTGACCAGTCATAAATTTTCTTAACTGGCCATGAAATAAGCTTGAAAAAATATTGGAGAAAATGAAGCTAATGCTTGTAACAATTTCTTCATTGTCCACAATAATTTCTACCCTAAACCTATAAGATTTTGTTAATTCTTTCAGTTTTAACTAGCTGTAAATATGTCTATGTCTGGTTATTAGTTAAGAACAGTGTTCTTACCTTCAAATCGTGAGTAGTAACTGATTTTTATCCAACGTAAAACTGATTTCACTGTAACACAATAGGAAAGAACTTCAAATTAAGATAAGTCAAAATTACTCAAAATGAAAAGCAAATGAATATTACAGTTTATAAATTTAGCCGAACACTTGACATGCTGAATATAATTTTTTCCAGAATGCATATTAATCAAAGGACTGAAAGCAATGTAGGTACTAACTGCATGTCAGTCAATATTTCTTTTGACAATAAATACAACTCTAGCTTGAAGCGATATATAGGTGGTGGGGTCAAAGAGACTGCATGCACATGCAAGCAGATCTTTGTCTATACCTCCTACCCAAACAGGAATATTCTGGGTTCAGCATGATAAGGGTTAAGGACTGCTGGATTTATGGTTCAAATGGATAACCAGGAGGCCATTGACCCAGGTGTTCACCTCAGAAAAGGCCCTTTTTATTTAAGGCTAAATATCAACTGGGTTTGGAGAAGACTTTTTTCAAATTTAACTTATGTTGCCATGGCAATCAAAGCTTTCAATGAATTTCAAGATCTCTCCAGGGTGGTAACCCAATAGTTCTGGAGATGTTGTCATTTTCAAAATCCTTTATTTCTATATAGGTATCAACCCCCTTGAGCTCTGCCCCTGAGGATCCCAGGGTAATGATTTTAACAATTTTGATTAATTGATTGAATGGGGTTTAACACCGCTTTTAACAGTATTTCAGTCATATCGCGGCGGCTGGAGCACCTAACAATAGATTCATGGTATTTCTCACACCAGTACTACCACTACATCCTTTCCTAGCCTCCAGCTGCTATCCCACATGGTTTCTTTTACGATTATCCACCCATTGGTGAGAGACAAATGTCAGAAAGAATATGTGCCGCTGCCGGAACAATTTTGAAAGAGGTCAATGTACTAATGCTTCTGAATTTCTACATACCCAAACACACACACGTTTTGAGGCTTCACCCCTGGGGACCAGAGGGTAGTGATTTGAACAATTTTAAAGAGGTCAAATCACTGATGCTTCCTGCAAAATACTATATGGCTATACACCTTCAGGGTCAGGAGCAAATGATTTTTAAGATATTTTAAATTCCACTTTTTTGCCATGCCAACTAGAGTTTTCAATGAATAAATATTCTTTTGGCAATTTATAAAAGGGGCCACCCAAGGATCATTACTGCCAAATTTGGTTACAATTGGTTGGGAGGAGTTATCATTTTAAAAATCCATCTTATTTTCTATATTAGCCCTCTTCCCACTGGGGTTGGATCCTGTGGACCCAAAGTTAATGAATTTAGTATTTCTGAAAGATGTCAATGTACTAATGCTTCATGCAAAACATCAAGGCTCTACGCCTTCTGGGCCAGCAACAGATGATTTTTAAGGATCTTTTTGTAATATATCTTTTGCTGTCATGGCAACCAGAGTTTTGAACGGATTTCAATTCTTTTAGCAACTTTAAAGGGGGCCACCAAAGGAGCATTTCAGCCAAATTATGGTTGAAATTGGCCCATTTGTTCAAGAGGAAATGTAATTTGAAGAAAATGTTGACATATGACAGATGTCGGTCAAAATACCTCACCTTCAGCACTTTGTGCTAAAAGGAGCAAAAAGGATAGATGAAGACTATTATTTATTCCTTGATTTTATCCTGTTTTGCTCATCAATTTGTTTCTTATTTATACACTACCCATTTTACTAATAAATCTTTACCTGATTACAAAATTTTAGACTGCTCCAAATTAAAAGGCCTTGCAGACAAAGAGGCATATTCTGTAAATTTGGCATTGATAAGATATGACATTTTATGGAAAATTCTTAACCCTTGTCATGCTGAGCCCGGGATATTCCTGTTTTGGCAGGAAGTATAGACAAAGATCAGCCTGCACATAAGTGCAGTCTGATCTTAGTCTATGCGCAGTCTGATCTTAGTCTACACCACCTGCTTATACCTTTTAACTCATTACCACACGACAAAATTTAAGGCAAGTCAAAATTCAAAAAAGTTGCAGACAGCAAATAAAAGTTGATGAAATTTTTAAAATCTTTGTATTTTAGGGTAGAAAACATTGTTGATAATGAAGAAATTGCTTTTTACAAGCAATTTCTTCGTTGTCCACAATGTTTTCCAAAGCATTTATATTGAGGGGCGTTTAAAAGCGTCATTGTGTGGAAATGGGTTAACCCTTTCCTGTTCAAATTGGGCTTTTACATCAAAGTGATTTTGTACTTGAGAAAGCGAAAAAGCAGAAATTGCTTGTTAAAGCAATTTCTTCTTTTTCCATAATATTTTCTACCACATAGGATGGTTTCATTTCAAATTGTATCAAATTTTCATTTTCGTCATCAACCTCATTTAATTTGGACTAGTCTAGAATTTGAAAAATGGGAAGGGTGAAGCAAACAGGTATGAAATTGTTAACAGTGCTTTTATTTAACCCTTTCCTGTTTTGCGAAGTTGCGAAGACCTGTCCAAATTCAAATGTTTTGCAGATGAAAATTTGAAGTTTATTTAAATTGAAAAATAACCATCCAGTAGGGTAGAAAACATTGTGGAAAAAGAAGAAATTGCTTGTTACAAGCAATTTCTTCTTTTTCTACAATGTTTTCTCAATTATTAAATCACAGGGACATTAAAAAAATGATTGAACAGGAAAGGGTTAAAAGCATATTTGAAAACAGTTTTTATTCAGCATGCTAAGTGTTAATATCAGCATTTACATCTCTCCCCACAATTTTCAAAAGATATACATGTATTTCATGAGTGCAGAATGGGTGTGGAATGGCAGGAAAGTAGAACCTGCTAGCCACAAAAAATGTCTTCAATTGCTACAATTCCTACTCTTAACCCATTACAAGAAAACAAAATTTTAGACTATCTAAATTCCTAGAAGTTTCATGTGACATTGTTTAGTAAATGGAATTTACAAAATCTTTGACTTTTAGGGAAGAAAACCTTATTGATTATGAAAAATTTCTTGAAATAAAGAACTTTTGCCTTTTACACAATTTTTCCTTGTTGTTTTCTTTCTTGGGTGTAACAAGAGCTTTGTCCACAGGACACAGATGCCCCAATCGGTAGCTTTGATAATAACAAAGGGCAATAACTCCAAAATTATGCAAGCAAGAGTTGTGGTTCTCGTGCACTGCCTATCTCCTAAATGAGGTCTATCCATCTGTGAAGTTTCAAGTTGATAGCTATTATACTTTCAGAGATATGCCCCGGACAAAATGTAAGCCCTTAAAATAACAAAGGGCAATAACTCCAAAATTATGCAAGCAAGAGTTGTAGTTCTTGTGCACTGCACTTCTCCTCAATGAGGTCTATCCAACTATGAAGTTTCAAGTTGATAGCTATTATACTTTCAGAGATATGCCCCAGACAAAATGTAAGTCCTTAAAATAACAAAGGGCAATAACTCCAAAATTATGCAAGCAAGAGTTGTGGTTCTTGTGCACTGCACTTCTCCTCAATGAGGTCTATCCACCTGTGAAGTTTCAAGTTGATAGCTATTTGCTTTCAGAGAAATGCCCGAGACAAAATGTAAGTCCTTAAAATAACAAAGGGCAATAACTCCAAAATTTTGCAAGCAAGAGTTGTAGATCTTGTGCACTGCACTTCTCCTCAATGAGGTCTATCCATCTATGAAGTTTCAAGTTGATAGCTATTATACTTTCAGAGATATGCCCCGGACAAAATGTAAGTCTTTAAAATAACAAGGGCAATAACTCCAAAATTTTGCAAGCAAGAGTTGTAGATCTTGTGCACTGCACTTCTCCTCAATGAGGTCTATCCATCTATGTAGTTTCAAGTTGATAGCTATTATACTTTCAGAGATATGCCCCGGACAATTTCAGGACAGACAGAAAGAAGGATGGAAGGACGAAAGTACAGACGGATGGACGGACAAAGGCAAATCTTTATCCCCCCACACACATTAAGTGGTGGGGGCATAAAAATGCAGGACTATGTGGGAATAGGTTAAGGATTTTTGTCAATTTAAACCAAGTTTTGTAAGTGAACTAGCTGAAACTTCTATCAATTAAGACTAATCTAAAATATTGTTGCCAAATTGTCATCCAAGAGAAAAATATGAATAAATGTCTATGTAGTCTAAGTACATATTATAGCCTTTTACCATTAGGATATGTGGTAGAAAATTTTAAAAATATTGCACCTTATCTAAATTCTTTACGCCTAAGTTATTTTGTGAAAATGCGCATTCAATGAATCATGTGCAACTGAAATTTAGCTTTATCCTTGACATTTTATCTTTTCTGTTTACAGTGAATTCACCATATCCAAAAAAGTAAAAAATTTAAAAATTCCATCTACTTGAAATTGTCGTCTACACTTTCTTTGAAATTGGACAAATCCAGATGCTTGTTTTGTGGTAATGGGTTAAATGGTAAAAATTTAACAACTTAAAGAAGGTTATTTCACAAGAACAAGTGCATCACAAGTGAATATCTGATTCTCAGCTGCTGGATGAGATATTCAATCCTTTTCCGCACCATGAAATTTTAGACTCGTCCAAATTGAAAGGAATTGCAGAAGACAATTCAAAACAGATGAAATTTTAGACTTTGATAACTTCCTAGGTAGAAAATATTGAGGAAAATGAAGAAATTGCTTGCATGTTGCCAGCAATTTCTCCATTTACACAATGTTTTCCCAATTGTTTTTCTTGATGGGCATCTAAAAGAAGCATTGTTTGGGATCAGGTTTAAACATTTAAGCAAAATAAGGGGGCATAAGTTATACAAAAATGCAAGTAATCCTACTTTCACAGGTCACAGGTCAAGGTCATTGTCTCAAATGAAAGCCTATCTCCTGGTGAGTACATGTAATAAATATGAGCCATCTTGGTTGAAAAATGACCAAGATAGAGAAAGTTAAAGTTTTGGTTAAAGTTTTTTTTATAACAAGTTAAAGGTCAAGATTACAAAACACAAGGTCAAAATAGTTTTCTCAAAAGAAAGCCTATCTCCTGATAAGTGCATATGTAAAATCTGAGCCCCCTAGGTTGAAAACTAACCAAAATAGAAAAGGTTAGAGTTTTTGATTAAAGACTTTGGTTAAAGCTAATTATAAAGGGTTAAAGGTCTAGATCACAAGGTCAAGGGGTCAAGGTCATGGTCTCAAATGAAAGCCCATGTCCTGATGAGCGCATGTCTGAAATATGAGCTCCTTAGCACTAGTTATGATAGAGATATAAAAACTTAAACCAAGTGGGACTCTGACACCCACACCCACACAGTCAGTACAATAATAGCTCTCCTGAGACTTAAGTCCCAGGCTAGCTAACAAGCAGATCCTCTTTTCACTTCAATCTTTCAAAGCTGTTAGAGTGTAGAAAAGTTTAGTAAAGGGTTCATGCTCCTTTGACTCATTACGTCTTTGCCATAACTCTTTTTTAACTCTCCATTATAACTTATCATAAGGCAAAGAATAACTTTCTTGTAACATAATTTGTTCTTTTCCCACAATGTTATCTACTCATTTGATACTTTAAAAACAACAACTCACTTCAAATTTTCATCTACATGTATAGTATCTTTCACCAATTTCAATTTTTCATACTGGTAATGGGTAAAGGCTAATTCTAGTATTTGACCTCTGATAAGACAGTAACTGCTTGGGGGTCAAAATCTTATACAAACTATCAAAACTTTGACCCATTACCAGACAGAAAAATTTTAGACTGCTCCAAATTGAAAGGAGATTCAGACAACAACGAAGAGTTAGTAATTTTTTATCTTCCAACTTTTTTAGGTAGAAAACATTGTGTAAAATGAAGAAATTGCTTAGTTCAAGCAATTTCTTCATTTTCCACTATGTTATCCCAATTGTTTTTCTAGAGGTGTGTCAAAAGGCGTCAATGTGTTGGCATGGGTTATAGGCCTTAATAAAACAAAATCTTTGTTAGACTTGAGAGAACCTTTGTATTCTTAACAGGGTTTATGAATAATCTTTATTAGAATTACTTAACCAATTCCCACACAATGACACTTTTTGACGCCCCCTAAGAAAACTTCTTGGGAAAACTCCTTGAGAAACTCCTTAAAATAAGCAACTTCTTCATTTCCCACAGTGTTTTCTACCCTCAAAGTCAAGGATTTTTAAAATTTCATTAACTTGATATTATCGTCTGTATTGTCTGTAACATCTTTCAAATTGGACCAGTCTGAAATTATGTTGTCTGGACATGGGTAAAGATTACATAACAACCTGCTAGTTTGTCCTTTTCCAACTAGGTTTCCTGTCTCAGGACTGATTTTTTTTCAGCATTTGATTGATTGAATGGGTCAACATCACTTTTAACAGTATTTGTCATATCGTGGCAGCTGGAGCACTGAACCATGGATTCCTGGTATTTCTCACACCAGTACTAAAACTATATCCTTTCCGCGACTCCATTTGCTCATCCCAAATAGGTCCACAATAAAATTACAATTATCCAAACATTGGTGGGAAACAAATGTCAGAAAGAAATTATTAGCCCCTGATGGGGATCAAACCCGGGACCTAATGACTAGGACAAGTGATCATCTGAGTAGAAGCATAGAAATGTTAAACAAAGGACACATTCATTACAGAGTCACTAGCTGATATCCCATACAATGTATGAAAACCCAAAGCTTAAAGATTTGCTATATGATCATTTTGAATTGGATTTTCTTCTATGTTTCTATCGACTGGTTTCTGAGAAGAGGATTTTCAAAGCTTTTACCATATACGGAAATTAGTCCCAAGGAAAAGTTGTGATTTTTATTTGATCAAAATTCTTAGAAGGAAACTATTAAAGGGTCATCAAGGAATATTCCTGTAAAATTTGGTTGAATTCTGTTCAGCACTTACTGAGGAGAAGATCTTAAAGAAAAAGTTTACAGACGAACACACACACAATCGCATGACGGACACCAGGCCATGACAATAGCCAGCTAGCTTTCAGCCAGTGGAGCTAAAGATGGGGCAAATTAGCATAAACAGCTAAATATACCTTTACTTCAATTTGTTAAATTCTCTATTTATTTAGAGCAAATAAATCAAGCCAGTATACTCAGGAAAAGCGTGTCACTGTGATACAACACAACCCAGTCTAGCTTCGCCAGGTGTTGTAGGTCCCTTTGAAGCTTGCTGAACCTCAAAGAAATTTACATTGCCATTTCATATGAAAAATGATAAGACTAAAGAACTTCATAGACGGTGAGATCAAAACCACATTAAGTTCTCCATCTTATTCAAGCTGTATTAACAATGTTTTTGTCACAAACGGATGATTTTTAGTTTCCTCACATCAATATCAAAGTACACATGTAACTTTGATATCATTTAACCCATTACCATATGGCAAAGTTTTAGACTGGTCCAAATTAGTAGAAATTGCAGACAAACAAGTTTTTGAAATTTTGGATTTTTTAAACTTTCTGGGAAAAAAATATGGGAAAATGAAGAAATTACTTGTTACAAAGAAAAAATTGTACCGGTGATACATGAAAATAAATTTGAAAGCAAATGCTGTATCACTGCTTAATTCTGTGGTAAATCCCAATGAAATTTCTACTTTACTCTTTCAGATAGCAGTTACACATGGATTTATTTGTTCTATTTTGCTAGCTGATATAGACTGGAGTCTGTCAAGCAAATATTTTATTATTATATTACTGCAGAAATATACAGAATTTCAAATGAAATACAAATGAACATTCAAAGGGCCAAATAATTAGAAACATTGGTACCTTTTCACTTTTTGCTTTACGCTAACAAAATACCTTAGCCCTTGTCATGCTGTATAAATTACCTTACTGAATTGCTGTCAAATCAAAGGGCTGAAAGCACTGATAGAACTTGTTGTTCAATAATCAATATCTCTTTTAGAAATTAACTTCATAAACAACTCTGGCAGGAAAAGTACAAGCAGGAAGTATAGACTAAGATCAGCCTGCACGTAAGTGCAGTCTGATCTTAGTCTACACCTCCTGCCAAAACCGGAATATTCCTGGTTCAGCATGACAAGGGTTAATGATAATGTTTAATAAAAAGAGATTACTTACACCAAGGAATGAATGATTGGTTATTTTGGACATGAACTACCGATTATTAATTCATTGAGTCAAAATCACAGTAATACTATCATTCTTACTAATAAAATACAGGAGAGTGTAAATGAGTATTCTACCGAGGAAATTGATAATACTATATAACTGTGGCAAGCACTCTAACAATAATATAAAGCTATCAATCATTGACACTTATTCTAACAAGACCTCACTTTATCCGAAAACTAATCATTGTTCTTGAATACTGAAATTTGAACATTGATTTTCATCTTGAATGTTTTAGAGTTCAGGAGAAATAGTCTCTTGATCTGTCAACCAAATTGGCAATTAACCCCTTCCTGTTTTTTGAAATTTTAGACTGGTCCAAATTGAAAGTTTTTTCAGACGACAATCTAAAGTCTAATCTATGTGAAATGTAATCATTCAATAGGGAAGAAAATATTGTGGAAAAAGAAGAAATTGCTTGTTACAAGCAATTTCTTCTTTTTCCACAAATTTGTCAATGTTTTCTCAATCATAAAATCACAGGGACAAAAAAACCAGGGATTAACCAAGAAAGGGTTAAAGATAATTGAATATTGGGAAAAGATCATGAAATTTGGAGATATCACATGTATGAAACCCTGGATCTACAAAGTTATGTGCAAGCATGAGGCTGTAATAGTCTATATTGACATATCCCTGTGAATATCACTTTATGGAGCATGCACATCTGAAGATAAATGATTAAGCAAACCAGTGAAGAAAATTTTCACATTGGCAAAATAATGCAAGCTTTAGATGAACTAAAGCGATTACCACACAATCCTTCATTTTGATATATTACATAATAACAATGAAAACATTGTGGGGAAATGGGAAATTTCTCCATGCTAGCAATTGCTTCTTTTGCCAAATACTTTGGATTTTTATCTCTTAGATTGGAAAAAAATTCAAAACGGCTCGGTTTGAGTTTTGTTCAACGGGTACCACACTTTTGTTGTCATGTGATGACGCTTGTTCTTATGCTCGCACCAGTCTGAATAAGGTCATTATTTAAGGCTCCTAACAGGGAAAATTTGTTGCTGTTTTTACTTTGATAAAATAGCTATGTAAATTGGTTCACAAAATTGCCTTTGTTTTTGCATATTTAATAAATCAGGGTGATGTTGTTTTTATTGTTGCTGTCCTTTTTATAACTTCTACCGTAAAAGATTCCCTTCATTTAATAAATTGAGTTTTTGACTTTTTGAGGGCAGGGCAAACTCTGGGGAAAAGTACATAGCTAGCAATGCATTATTATGAAGTCAAAAAGTGATCAGAATTTTTCTATTAGTGCTTTCAGTGCTTTCAGAAACAATGTTATCTTGACTCATTAGCATCAGTAACTGTACATCTTTGAATAAATTTATCAATGATAAATGAATGATATTGTGTTTGTAATTATCTTCTTCAAGTACTTACAGTGCTTTGATTACTGAAACAGTCTAAATCTGTTACTCAAATATATCTTCAAATACATTTAGTACTAAGCAACAAATAAGTCTCAGACTGCATAAAGTCATACATATCAAATGTGTTTTGTCTACTACCAGAGATCTCTGTACTTTGATTTCAGTAACAAATTCTGGTAAAAATATATAATGAAGAATCTGTAGATTTACTCTTAAAATCATTAGGGTAGACTGAGATGATGCAATCATTGACCCTTACCTCAGTACGATCTGCTATATCTCACGGAACATATGTGGACTTAGCTCATTTCAACATATTTTTTTTTACTTCCAACCTTACTATACGCCTTTCGCAACTGGAAACAAATTTGGCAAAGATGACAACATCTTTTATGTAAATAAAACTCTTACGAATAAAAACGAGCTTGGTAGTGTGTTTTTTAGAGACAGTCACATTAGTCTATCTTTAAACATCCAAGATCGGCATGATTAAAACCAATTGTTGTTGGACAGACAAAACTTCATAACTACAGTATGGCTAAGCTTTACTTACCATATTTTGGTCCAAAATCAAAGAAGTGAATGAATCATAAAGAGTATAAAATAATATTGTAATTTTCCATCTCGGCTGTAGTTACGATGTCCGACGTCGAATTATTTTGACTACTTTCCCTTTCAACAAACATTTATTGCTAAAAACCCAAAGACCCATTTAATCTTCTTATGTGGCTTTCATCTTAAAATTGTATACCGGGTCTCTGAAAGCAGAGACATCGCGTCCACGGTTTATTGAAGATGAAAATTTTCAGACATCGTCGGAGCATACTGATTCTTTGTGTATAGACTATTCATTGTCCCTGATTTCAGAGTAGGAATAATATTGTTTAGCCCTCGCTCCTCAGAAATACTGTTCTCTGAATATGTGTGTTGAAGATCTCAGTTTTTGGAACATTCATTTTTTTGCTTTGAGTTTAAAAGGGAAAATGATCGTTCTAAGTGGTAAAATTTTATACAAGTCCATTGACATATTCCAAATGGGGTAAAGGTAAATCTTGACTTTGGCCAAATCTTCAAGACGATTCCAGACACGGGAATCGGGACATCCTCGTGGTGACACATGCAATCTTTCAACTCACCCAATTCTTCAACGCATTTTAACTGTATCTTAACCCTTGTCATGCTGAATAAAATCCTTACTCAGGATAGCATTAAAATCAAAGGGATGGAAGCACTGGGATGCCTGCTATTGTTGGTCATTATTTTTTGTTACTTAATTCTATTTACAATTCTGAAATTAAAATACCAAACTGGAGGTTTAGATTAAGATCAGACTGTACATATATGCAGGCTGATCTTAGTCAATACCTCCTGCCAAAACAGGAATAACAAGAGTTAAAACACTTATCAATGTGACATATGACTTTCCCGTTGTACTTTTTTTTGGTAACATATGGACTTGGTCTATAGTACTATATGACATGCTGATACCGGGGTTTGTCAAACCACCAAGACTAAATTTTAAGTGCAAGTGTTTAAAAGTGTTCATATCATTAAAATATGAAAGTGCATATATTTGGATTAATGAAGATGGATATTTGCAGAAGTTACAGTTATTCTAAAACAGACGTTACAATGTTCTGGGTTCTTATGAGAAAGCAGGAATAGAATTCATATGTTCAAAGGACCAAATAATTAAAAAGAATAGTGCATTTTTTGGTGGACACTGCCAAAAGTAATGAAGTTGAAAATTTAGGACACAAAATTATATTATTGAGTCAGATCACATTGAAGAGTCATCTGTCATTTACCATAGATCTTTGGTATGTTAATGATTCAATGAGTCCAGTACATGAAGGAATAGCGACAATATAACCCAAATACGCTATTCTGATCGATGTGGTGTATAAAATTGTATTGGAATCAAAAGTCACGCAAGCAAATTGGGGTCAAACTTTACTATTAAACAGTAAAAGATGTATAGGAACTCTAGAGAATAATCAATATTAGCATGCAACTAGGTGCACACTTAGGGTATATATACAGCAAGTAGGCAATCAAATATATTCCAGCAAGACCACCCTTTGCCTGATGACTATTCCCTGCTCACAGGACCCCATTTTTTTCCATCTGAATTTTTCTAGAGATCGGGTGAATTGATTACGGTTTACCGGATTGGTCAATCGCGAGGACATAAAATATCGGGAGAATACGACGAGATCGGGAGATATCATATGTACAGTTATGTCTGAGAGGTTTAATTTTTCTTATTGTGTTCAGTTTTATAGATACATTTACGTAGAGTATTACAGGTTTTACTAATGCTGCGATATTAGGATAAAACATGCTGACTCAAAACAAAATAACAACAGATCAAAATGAAAATTTCATGCAAATTTTATATATAAACTAAGAAGGATAACGGCATACCACTGTATTTATTGAAAAGGTATAAACATTGAGTGAGGGAAAAGGTTTTATCAGATTCAGCATCTGCTTGGTCGACCGGAACTTCAACGACGATCTTCAAGCAGGGGAGGTCACTTTGATAGTAGATCAAAGAACTTAAGGTAGTGGCATGGTTTTCTAATAATTCAACCAATAATCAGTTATTTGCGACATTTTTTATCTTGTTCCTTGATCTTGATATGTGCATGGAGTTTGGTTTTTAGTTGATCTCGAATCTTTGATATATTGAGCGGGATTATTCTGTTGCTGGACTTGAAATAAACTAGATATATTACCGTATGTACAGAATTTCGGATTAAACTTAGGCGCTGTTCGGTTTACAGTGTTAATTCTTGAATTTCAGAAATTATTGAGGATTTCAATGCACAATCTACACAATTGAGAAATGATTGATTTTTCTTGCCCTTAGTTTTTCTTGGCGGAATTTCTTTAAAGTGGGAAATCCACCGATCTAGCTACGATATCGCAGCTACCACCGATCCTTCTGTCTAGAATAAACACTGGATTTAGAATCTTTGGAGCAAGAAACCACGAAAGTTTACTTTTCGTGCCATTACAATGGAGACTTTCTAATTGGTATGCATGATGTATATTGAGTTAAAGTTTACTTTGATAAATTATTTGTTTTTGACCGTTCAACATATAGTTCGCCTTTGCTATAGCTTGAGTGACATGCATGGTACTCAGGCATGCATTCTAGATACCTGTAACAGGTGTTTTTATGTGAGCAATGCACTACAATTAAAGTTACATAGATGTCTGCCTAGCTGGGATATTGTAGCCCTCTTTCTGACAATCTGCCTCTCCAACAGATTATCAGAAAGAGGACTAATGTTGCAGCTAGTCTTTGCCCAATTAATGGCTTGAACAGCTTATCAGAAAAAGGGCTATGTAATAGCAGCTAAATTCTATGGCTTACAAAACAAGAGGGAAGAACATCATATGTTATAAGATCATTAATTTGAAAAATGGTAGCCCTTAATTTTCTACATGTAGAATTTATTTAAATGAAAATTGTCAGATCACTATAATCAATCAAGAATTTGATCAGTCAAATCTTCAGAAGTAAAAGTTGAACTTGGTTGTAGTTACAACGTTTTGGTTGTCTTTCAATAGCTGATTTCAGGGGGATTTTAGTATTCATAATTTAATCATGTAAATATTTTTTTGTTAGAATCAGTTTTAGAAATTCTCAATTTGCTTTGAGGATCAGATCATTTTCAGTTTTTACAAAAGAGAAGCATCAAGTTTAATTAACTTTGATAAACTGCAGTTCCAACAATGATAGTGTTTAACATAAAATTTCAGTGATCATGCATTGCACTAAATGAATTATTTAATTGATCAATTATTTTTTATTATGATTGTCAATTCATGTTTGTATTTATTTTTTTCAGATCCGAGCGAAGCTATGGTGGACTTTTTGAAAACTTGATTACAAAATTGAATAAAGAATGTCGAGTAAAAAGAGGAAACAATCAAGTCTTGATGTCAAGTCTTACCAACTTTCGAATACAAGCAAAGACAAAGTACTGCAGTTATTTGAAAGAAAGTTTTTGTATAATAACAATTTTGAAGATAATGAGGAAATTACAGGCAATCTTTTTTCTAGAAGCTCTTTTGGAAAGTGGGAAATTGAAGACTTCATCAAAATGAAATCGGATATGAATAGACTGAAGTCGAGTTTGGACGACAAAGATCTGGTTAAATGGCATGTACACACGAAACAAATCCATCCTGCTCGTAAAATCATGCCTAGTTTGACATGGAATTATAGAGCTGAATTTTGTACACAAGCTTGGTGTAAATTTTATGAAATAGCTTGTAATTATTTGGATATTGACAGTAACATGCCATATTTTTCTATCCATCTTTGTGAGGCTCCAGGGGCATTTATTACTAGTTTGAACCAATATATGTTTTCATCAGGTCAGTATATCCTTTGTTACCTAAAGATGTAACTCAAAATCTGACTGCAAAATCATAGCCTGGTCACAAATGAAAGAAATTGTAGACAACATTCAAAGTGACTTTTAACCCTATCCTGTTTTGCAAAATTTTAGACCTGCCCAAATTCAAAGGTTTTGCAGACAAAAATTTACAGTTGATTTTATTTGAAAAATAACCATTTACTTGGGTTGAAAATATTGTGGAAAAAGAAGTAATTGCTTGTTACAAGCAATTTCTTCTTTTTCCACAATGTTTTCTCAATTATAAAATCACAGGGACGTAAAAACCAGGGATTAACCAGGAAAGGGTTAATAGAAAGGGGTCCCAGTGACCCTTTGAAAATCAGCTGTGGAAAAATTTTGAAGTCTGTTTCAAATAGCCTTCATTTTATTTCTGATGTTGAGTCGCAGAGTCATAGCTTTCAAATACAAAATGTACTTTGTTTACCTATAACACAAGAACTTAACCCATTGCCACACAGCAAAATTTTAGACTGGTCCAAATTGAAAGAAGCTGCGGATGACAATTTCAAATTGATAGAATTTTGAATTTTTTCGTCATTTTGGGTAGAAAACATTGTGGATAATGAAGAAATTGCTTGATACAAACAATTTCTTCATTTTCCACAATGTTTTCAAGAGCTTTATTCTTGAGAGGCGTAAAAAGGAGGGATTGAGTTGTAATGGGTTAAAGTCTATAATGTGAATATTCAAAGTTTCATGCTAGCCCTTCAGAATGTACCCTTATGTTCCCATTTAAGACCCTTTTTTTCAGCTCCCGGGTTTGATTCCTGGCTGTGGTGAATATACTTTCCGACATTAGTCTCCCACCTATAGTTGGATAATTGTAAACTTATGTGGGATTAGCAGCTGGAGGCTCGGAAATGATGAAGTGGTAGTACTGGTGTGAGAAATACCGAGGTTAGGTGTTCCAGCTGCTGCAATATACTGTTGAATAAGACTAAAATACTGTCAAACCCCATTCAATCAATCAATCTTTTTGTCAACTCCTGGCCCACCTGCAGTGAGAGAGACATAGTTATCACTTTCAAAACTTATTGTATGTTTGTTAGAATGTTAGTGTGTCAGAATGTCCAATTTGTCCAGAGCTTGTTTCCTATATTTTTGGATAGATTTCGAAATAACTTGGCAACAATGTTCTTCAGTATAATTAGATGTGCTATTTGAAGCAAATTTTCTGGATAGGTCAAGGTTACAGCTCTATGTTAAACATTCAATTTGAGCTTGGCCAGAGCATTATCTCCTACAGTTTCGATAGATTTCAAAATAACTTGGCACAATTGTTCTCCATCATGAGTAGATGTGCTGTTTGAAACAAATTCTTTGATAGGTCTAAGGTCAAGGTCAGGATTCAAGGTAAAATGTTCTCATTGAACTCATCTGGAGCATATCTCGTACATTTTTAGATGGATTTCAAATAACATGGCACAATGGTTCTGCATTATGAATAGATAATTATGTCATTTGTAACAGTTTTTCGGAAAGCTCCTCACAGTTCAAGGTCAAATATTAGGCGGACTGGACTACTTGTCCCCGGACAATTTTTCAGTATTGATGTCAGACTGTTGGACTGTTTGCCTTTGGACTGTTTGCCTTTGTGAAATTAGAGAATTTCAATGCAGACAACATTTCAAAGCAAGCTTGAGAAGTGGGCATCTTAACCCTTCAACAAATTATCCATTTTTTTACATTCTTAGGGAATAGTGTTCAGAAAAACATTGTTGAAAGAAGAAATTGCTTCTTTGCTCACATTGTTTTCTACCTTATTTAGTGCTCATTTTCTAATTCTACATCACCTTTGAAATGTCATCTGATTATTAGGTCAATTTGGACGTGCCATAGATTTTGCCATCTGGTAAGTCGTTTAACCCATTCCCACACAGCAAAATTTTAGACTGGTCCAAATTGAAAGAAGCTGCAGACGACAATTTCACGTTGATGGAATTTTGAATTTTTTTTGGATAGAAAACATTGTGGATAATGAAGAAATTGCTTGATACAAGCAATTTCTTCATTATCCACAATGTTTTCCAGCGCTTTTTTCTCGAAGGGCGTAAAAAGGAGGGATTGAGTTGGAATGGGTTAAGGCTAGGTCAGTGCATTGGTCAATTAATAGCTCCCCTGAGCACGAAATGCTCTGGGGGAGCTAATGTGATCGGTCATCGTCCGTTGTCCGTCCATCCGTCTGTCCGTTCACAATTAAAAAAAAAATCTTCTCCTCCTAAACTAAACATGGAATTTCAATAAAACTTCACAGAAATGATCCTTAGGTCATGCTCTTTCAAAATACTTCAAAGAATTGAAATCCATGAAGAACTCTGGTTGCCATGGCAACGGAGTGAAAACTTAAAAATCTTCTCCTCCCAAACGGTAAGGCCTAGAGCTCTGATATTTTGTATATTTCATCATCTATTGACCCTCTACCAAAATACTTCAAAGAATTACCGTATTCTGAAAATTAGCCCTTTTCTGGGCGATCCCTGATTTTGCATAGAAATAAAGGAGGAAATCTTTAAAAATCTTCTTCTCCAAAACCATAAGGCCTAGAGCTTTGATATTTGATATACATCATCATCTATTGACCCTCTACCAAAATACTTCAAAGAATTACCGTGTTCTGAAAATTAGCCCTTTTCTTAATGAACCCTGATTTTACATAGAAATAAAGGAGGAAATCTTTAAAAATCTTCTTTTCCCAAACCATAAGGCCTAGAGCTTTGATATTTGGTATACATCATCATCTATTGACCCTCCACCGAAATTCTTCAAAGAATTGCAGTATTCTGAAAATTAGCCCTTTTCTGTGCGATTCCTGATTTAACAAAGGAATAAAGAAGACAATTCTAGGATTTCACAAACGTGGGGGAATGTCGGTGCAAAATCTATACAAATGAGAAATGCTTGGTATTTCACGGTCTTTGTTTATAGAAAAAATCCACACTTTTGTTGAAAATATGAGGATCTTTGAAAAAGTAGGAAATTCCCCCACAACCCCCCCTGCAAAGAATAAAGACTGACTTTGAAAATTTGCCTAGAGCAAAATGCCTGTTTGGACAATCTCTGCAGTCTAACAAGGGTCATTACTTTTCCCACTTCCAAGGATTTTCTTTTTCACACAGTTTAACCCATTACCAGAGGGCAAAATTTTAGACTTGTCCAGATTGAAAGGAGTTGCAGACAACAATATAAAGTTGTTGAAATTTTAGATTTTTCAACTTTCTGGGTAAAAATCTTTGTGTAAACTGAAGAAATGGCTTGTAACAAGAAATTTCTTCAGTTTCCACAATGTTTTCCCAATTGTTTATCTTGAGGGGCGTCCAAAAGCTTTACTATGTTGGAATATGTTAGGCCATTTCCTACAAATCTCGTCTTTTATTTCCCTTAAGAACAAAACCTTTGGATAAACTTGTGGACATTGAAGAAATTGCAAATGCCTTTTCATTGTCCACAGTGTTTTCTACATTGAAAAATTAAATTTCATGATTTTCGAAATTGTCGTCTGCAACTTCTTTTAATTTGATGTAAAATTTTGTCTTGTTGGAATGGATTAGCCCATTCCAACACAAGGATGCTGTTTGATGGCCCTCAAGAAAAATAGTAGGGAAACATTGTGGAAAAAGAAGAAATCGCTTAGAACAAGTTATTTCTTCATTTTCCACAATATTTTCTTCCCATAAAGTTTAAACCTTGAAATTTTATTAACTTAAAAAAGTCGTCTGCAGCTCCTTTAGAATTAAAACTCCTTTAGATTTGAAACTGTCAAAAATTTTGTCATCTGGTAATGGGTTTAACCCATTCCAACTCAATCCCTCCTTTTTACTCCCCTCAAGAAAAAAACTTAGGAAAACATTGTGGAAAATGAAGAAATTGCTTGTATCAAGCAATTTCTTCATTATCCACAATGTTTTCTATCCAAATAGGCGAAAAAAATTCAAAATTCCATCAACTTGAAATTGTCGTCTGCAGCTTTCAATTTGGACCGGTCTAAAATTTTGCTGTGTTGGAATGGGTTAAAGGTTACAAAGGAGAGTGGCGCTGGATTGGGACCACCCTGAACCCGTATTGTGAGGGAAACAATGTTGGAGAAATGATTGAGGATGATCGCTTTATTCAACATACATATGACAAATGGTATTTTGGTGTAGACGGAACAGGAAATCTGATGTCTAGACAGAATATGGAAGGGCTGAAAGAGATGTTGGGTGATATCTATATTAACCTGGTAATTATACTCTAACAGGTTGATTGACATTCTGATTAACCCATTCCCACATGACAAAATTTTAGACTGGTCCAAATTTAAGGAAGTTGCAGATGACTTTTTATAGCAGATATGACTTTGGATATCTCTGTTGTTTTTGCTTGTAAGAAGCAATTTCTTCATTCTTATACACCTGAAGGGTAGAATTATGTTATCGCACTAGTCATCTGTCAGTCTGTCTGTCCATCTGTTAGCTATTTTGTGTGTGCGTAATTCCACTTAAAATGTCAATAGTAATGAACTGAAACTTGCAAAAGTGGACCTCTATAATGTCTAGTTGTGCATGCCATAAGAATTGTTTTTATTCGCCAAATCATTTGGAGTTAATTAACCTTGACCTAGTAAAATCACCTAAAATACCAGTGTTCTTTGTATAGACAAGTCCTACATTTTCCATTGGATTTAATTAAAGTTGTCATAATGAATCTCTGATGTCTAGTTGTGCATCAGACAAAATTTATTTTTATCCCTTGAGTCATTTTGGAATAATCTGCCCTTGACTTAGTAAAGTTGTCTAGAATACCAGTGTTCTTTGTGTGCACAAGTCCTCCTATATTTTCCATTGGAATTAACTAAAATTGTCATATTGAATCTCTGATGTCTAGTTGTGTATCGGACAAATATTATTTTGATCCCTCGAGTCATTTTGGAATTATCTGCCGATGACTTCACAAATTAGTTTAACTGTGTAGTTTGGGCTTTTTTCACTGACAAGCATCTTCAGGCATATAAGTGCCATTTTATTAATCTCTTGTTGACAGTTTTTCCCAAGGTCTTTCCTAAAGACTAAGAAAGAAGAGTCTATGGGAATAGGTTTACAACCCTCATGCTAAGAGCTCTGAAAAATATTGCATATAATGATTAAGTGATTGTTACAAGCAATTTCTGCATAATACACAATGTCTTCTAACCAAAAGACATTTTTGTTAAAAAAATCATCAAATAAGAATTGTTGTTTGCAAATGTTTTGAATTTTGACCAGTGTAAAATTGTATCACCTGGTAATGGATTAATGGAAGCAACACCTGGTAATCTCTGGTTCCCCCGTCTTTGTGGAGAACAGTTAACCCATTCCAACACAAGAAAATTTTAGACTGGTCCAAATTGAAAGAAGCTGCAGACGACAATTTCAAGTTGATTGAATTTTAATTTTTTTCGTCTTTTGGGATAGAAAACATTGTGGATAATGAAGAAATTGCTTGTTATAAGCAATTTCTTCATTGTCCACAATGTTTTCCAAAGCTTTTTTCTTGTTGGGCGTAAAAAGGAGGGCTTGAGTTAGAATGGGTTTAAAAAGGTAGTAGGATACTTCCAATCAGGATACAGAGAGTAGAAATGAAAAAAAAGGTAAGAAAACCTGTGCACCTGATGAACAGTTGAACCTTTTGTTAATTCTTTTAGTTTTTTCCTGTTCAAGTTTAAGTTTCTTAGTTTCTTTTTTCTCCAAACAGTAAGGAAACCATTGAAAACTAGGCATTGGTTCTGAGATTTTACTTTTTAACAACCCTCAGATATCAAATTTGAAAAAACGATATTTGCTATTGAATATGATAGTTATTTTTTTTTAATTCAAAGTCGTTTCAAAATTTGGTCTGCTACATCTTAGAACTTGAATCAGTCTATAATGTTGGCATTTGGTAATGTGGTAACCCATTACTACACAGCAAAATTTTAGACTAGTCCAAATTGGAATGAGTTCCAATCATGTTTTTCAACTTTCTTGGTAGGAAATTGTGGAAACTAAATTAATCGCTTGTTTTCCCTATTGTTTTTCTAGGGCAGCATCAAGAAGTGTCATTGTCTGGGGATGGGTAAATAAATCGTTGCCCTGCGTATTTGACTGAATACTTGCCTATTCTCCAAGATACGCAATTGAGAGGGATAAATGTAAGGTGTAAGGACATTACAATGATATCAGAAAGGAATTATCTAAAAATTTTATATGACTATTTTGGTCTTTAGGTCACAGCTGATGGTAGTATAGACTGTCAAAGGGAGCCAGCAGAACAAGAAACTATTGTGTCACAGTTGCATCATTGTGAGGCTTTAACGGCCCTACAGATACTCTCACCAGGGGGCACTTTTATTCTCAAGATGTTTACGATGTATGAATGTGCGTCTATATGTTTGATGTACCTCCTGAATCGTCTTTTTGCAGAGGTAAATCCTGAACCCTTTATCAGAAGACAAAATCATAGATGGGTCCAAATAGAAGTTGCATATGACATAATTAAAAATTATTGCCAAATTTGTAAAGTTTTTTGTCTGATTGGTAGGAAAACTTTTTTGAAAAGATGAAATTCTCTGTACCAGATTTTTTCTGCTCTCGTTGTGTTTTCCTAATTTATATGTGTCATTGGTGGTAACAGGTTAAAATGAATATAAATCTATCTTCAAAGCACCTTACAAAGTCAGTTCAAACAAGCTCAGTCTCAAGGGAAGATGCCCTATAGTTTTGGGGTCAAACAGGTCAAAGATTAATTTACCTTTTAAATGAAAATGTAACTGTACAATTACTCAAAAGACATTTATTCTTGAACTTTTAAAGTTAATATGGCCAATTTTATCAACAGGTCCATGTGTTTAAACCTTGCTGCAGTAAGGGTGGGAACTCTGAAGTCTATGTTATATGCAAGTTCTTTAAAGGCAGACACTTTTGTGATGGTTATTTGGACAGTTTAATTCCTCTCTATTTTGGTAAGTATATATGAAAATTTTATAGTTACCTCTTTAGCTGTACTGAGAACAAGGAGCTTAAGGGGAGGAGCTTTTAGGATCACTCAGTCCGTTGTCCATTGATAACAATTTCTATAAAAATCTTCTCCCCCTAAACAACAGGGTCAATTTGGACCAAGCTTGGTAGGAATGTTCCTAGGTTGACTTTTTTCAAAACTTGCTTGTGAAATTTTAATTCGTGAAAAATATTGGTGTTGCAGGGCCAGGCTTATCAGACTAAGAGAAATCATGGATTAATTCTTTCAAAATCTTTTTCTCCTGAACCACTTAGTTTGGACCAAATTTAGCAGAAATGTTCCTTATGTGACCCATTTTAAAACTTGTTTATGAAATTTTTATTTTTTAAAATAGGGGGCGTGGCAGGGCCAGGCTTATCAGACTTAGAGAAATCATTGAAAAAAAAAAAAAAATTTTCTTCCTAAGCTCATTGGCTGATTTGGACCAAATGCGGCAGGAATTCCTTCTATGACACTTTTTTTTGAATTGCAAGTAAATGTGGGCATGGTAGGGCTGGGCTTATCAGACTTAGAGAAATTATGTTTAAAAAACATCAGTGTGGCAGGTAGGACTTAGCTCAGATCATTCTATAGTGAGCAATGTAAGGCCATTTGGTTTGTTTAGAAGATGGAGGTCTCATGCTCTGCATCAGGGAAACCTATTCTCACACAATGACACTTTTGACACTCCTCAAGAAAAACAATTAGGAAAACATTGCGAAAAATGAAGAAATTTCTAGCAACAAGCAATTTCTTCATTTTCCACAACATTTTCTACCCAGAAAGTTGAAAGAATTTAGAATGCCATAAAGTTAAAATTATCGACTGCAACTCCTTCCAATTTGGACCAGTCTAAAATTTTGTCATCTGGGAATGGGTTGAAAATAGAGAAATATCACAGTTAAGATAATATGTGTATGATAAACAAGAGCACTGACTGCTTTGTTATAGTAAGTTGAAAAATTAAGTCTAAAATGTAAGATAATGCATACAAATGTATTTATCTCAACACATAACAGACATGAAAATTTAGACTGGTCTGTTTTTCAAGAATTTTCAGACGAGAAACTTTAGTTGACAGAATTTTAAAATTCTTTATCTTTTTGGTAGAAAACATTGCGGATAATGATGAAATGGCTTGAAATAATTAATTTCTTCATTTCAACAATGTTTTCCAAATCCTTTTACTCAATCCATTCCCACAAAATCCCTCCTTTTAACTCCCCTTAGTAAAAAATTCTTTGGAAAACATTGTTGACAATGAAGAAATTGCTTGTATCAAGCACCTTCTTCATTATCCACTACTTTTTCTACCCCTAAAGAAGAAAAATTTAAAATTCCATCAACTTGAAATAGTCGTCTGCAGCCTCTTTCTTTTTGGACCTGTCTAAGATTGTGATTTTTGGGAATGGGTTGAGGGGCATCATAGAGCATCTTTGTGTGGGAAAGGGTTAAATATTTTGGGGTGGATTATTGAGGTTTTTCAATAGATTAATACTTGATGATTTCATTGAAAAAACAGTGAAATAATCAAAATGATAATTCACTGTTTTGTTAGATTTAGCCCTGTTTTTATTTATTTCGCATCACTGAATGTCACTTCAGTATTATTTATTTCGCATCACTGAATGTCACTTCAGTAATTTTTTTGCTTTTCAAGTAGCATCAATATAGCTATCGTTGAGTGAACAACAAAATGGAGCTGCTCTTGAAAATATAGCTTTTGTAGTTCAATCAATGGAAGATTAGTTGTACCATGAAATAAATGATTATCCTCTATTTATACTTCTGTAAATTTTCTAGGGACCACCTTTTGTTCAATGATTTAACCAATTACCACACAGTAAGGTTTTCTGATGCCCTGAAGAAATACAATCACAGAAAACTTTGTGAGAAAAAAGAGAAATTGCCTGTTACAAGCAATTTCTCCTTTTCTCACTATGTTTTTAACCCTATTTAGCTCTTATTCTCCAATTGTAGTAAAATTTGAATTGTTGTCAGCAACTTCTTTCAATTTGAATCAGCTTAAAATTTTGTTGTGTGGTAATCGGTAAATGCTTAAAACAAATCAAATAACAAAATGCTTTTTTGTTTATAAAAGTAGGTAAATATGCGCACTTGATGACCCTGTAGCAAAAATGTTGATTAAGCATGTATACTATGCAAAAGGATCTTTGGAAAAGACATACCAACTAAAAGGTGTTTCATTTCACTTGGTATCTTCATGTGGGTTGGTACATTTAGCAAACTTTCAACAAAGTTATCACAAGTTTTAAATTTTAGATTAATTTATATTTCAATATGGCAGATAGACGTTTAAGACACCATCTTATTCAAGATGAGATTAATAAGGGAATTGGGATGCTTCATTCTGGGTTATCCCAAAGGCATGTTGCTATTGTCCTTATTGTTTCCCAGAGTGTTGTGTCCATAATGGGGAATCTGATTATTTCGGCCAGAAATGTAAGGCATTTGCATATAGGGGGGGGGGGGGGGGAGCAGCACACTCAACAGATGTGGTTTAAGACCAATATCAGGTGGTTCAGGCACAGTCTCACTGATTTGACTTCGCAATAACGTTACGTAGTGACTTCCATAACGCTACAGCTGCCTGAGTTAAAGATGACCTGTAATCCTTGTTCCGTTGACCTGATATCATGTGCAAACTCATTTAGTATGAGTACAGGATAATATCATTTTGGCTCAAAATGAATAGGCTCCAGTCCTGTAAACTTGGCAGGAAGCATCCCCCATGAAAAGGCGCTTCAGATTTGTATACTTCATGGAGTAATCTCCCCTGGGGGCCCCTTAAGGGGTCAAAAAGGAGCAAAAAAGGTACATCTTTTAAAATCTTCAGATTTGTATACTTCATGGAGTAATCTCCCCTGGGGGGCTCCTTAAAGGGTCAAAAAGGAGCAAAAAAGGTACATCTTTTAAAATCTTCTCGTCATGAACCGGCAGTTGGATTGGATTCACATTTTGTACTTAGAGTCTTAAGGCCAAGGACTAAAAAGTTTGTACAAGAAAAAAGAATCTGTCAAGTAATGGCAGTACTAGGGGGACAAAGGTGTGTGTGTGGGAGGGTCATAAGCTTACATAGTGACAACTTTGAAAATCTTTCTCTAACAAATATATTATAACTTCCATCTGTATTGATGATCATTGATTAGGTTTTTGAAATTCCAGGAGATAATAATGTTATTGTTTTAGAATAGGCAGGCCTTGAAAAATGGGGGTCCATGACATGTAAACCTTATAATAAACAAGGGTCAAAGCCAAAATTTCAGGGGTCACATAACACATTGCCAACCAACTCTTCATTATTTGCCTCCTATTTTGATCTATGTATAACAATGGTAAAAATGATTGTCTTAGATTCTAAGGATTCTATCTTCCTGTGCAATGTTGTATTCAATATTTTGAAATGATGTTTTTAAAGATCAGAATTTATAGCTTAGAATTATTAGATATTCTTTTGCCCTGGTATTTGTGACCATATGATAGTACTCAACAATCTTACCCTCCTGCTCGAACAAGCAATAAACATAGAATGTGACTTATCATAGAGGCTTTTAGCAAGTTTTTGAGAAATGGGGGTCCATGGGATGCAGTGTTGTATACAACAGGGGTCCAAGCAGATATTTATGCGTATATGGACTGGAAATCTACGTCCTGTAAAACCCTGATAGGCATTCACCCTCATTCTGAACAAAGTCAAATTGATGTTTTTAGTGGAGGAGATAAAAGGCAAAGATGAATGTTTGGATAACTTAAGGTAGATGAAAATGTATTTCATTTAGACCATATTTTATTTGTGTTGATATGCAAGAAAAGGAAGACTTTGTAACACAAGTATGGGAGTAGGCAGCCTACTTTGTTTCTCGAAAAAAAGGCTGAGTAAAAAATAATATATATGATTTCAAAAAAATAGTTTTCATGGCTTCTATAGATATGCTTATCTACACCATTTCTATATTTAGTATCATTTACTCCATGTGATCTAACTCATTTTTACACAACCCCTCCTTTTTACTCCCCAAGAATTTTTTTTGAAAACATGGTGGACAATGAAGGAATTGCTTGTATTATCCACAATGTTTTCTATCAAAAAAGACGAATTTTTTTTAATCCCATCTGCTTGAATTTCTCATCTTCAGCTTCTTTCAATTTGGAGCAGTCTAAAATTTGCTGTCTGTAAATTGGCTAACAGTACCAGGTAGTGTAAGTGTTTTGGAGGTTACTGTGCTCCCATTAGGGAAAACATATGTGTCTCTGTCACTATGTGTGTTTCTGTCGACACTAACTGTGCTTCCATGGTATCCCACAAGAATCTCTACCTATTACTTCAGGGTTTCCTCCAGATAATCAGGGATCCCTCCTTTATATACATTAACTCATTCATACACAATCCTGCCCTTCTAAAAAAACAAGCTTTGGAAAACATTGTGGAAAATGAAGAAATTGCTTGTTACAAGCAATTTCTTCATTATCCACAATGCTATCTACAAAAACAATCAGACAAAAAAATCAGGAGCTTTAGTTGATACATTAAGAGCTATTGTACTGGAGAAATATTGAAGGATCCTGACGGAATCCCTAGCCTGAGATTGCTGGGGCCCCTTCCAATTTTCAGGGCTCCTTGGGATCCCGGGACACTGTTAGTGTGGACTCCTGGTCAAATTATCCGTAATCTTATGCCAAATTTAATAATGACTTCATGTACAAACTTCCTATGATATTGAGCTTATGAGCTTTCCCAAATTACCGATTTTAGGCCCTGTCATGCAAAAAGGGACTTCATGTAAAATGTGAATTTTATTTCAAGTGATCAAGGGCTTCGATTTGATGGAGCACAATATGGAGGAGTTAGTGCAAGAAAATTGTAAGTAACTATACATTGTATATACACTTACAATGTTTTTGCATTAACCCATCAATGTGTTTTGTTTGTTAAGAGCTGTATTATAAAATTATCCATTGGATTTGTAGATTAGATAGGTAAGTGAATAGAAGCCTTTTTAAGCTTGCCCAGAACAAATGTCTCGGAAGAGCTATTGCCATACCCTCCTTTGAAAATAGGCTTTCATTTAAGACAATGACCTTTACTTCTTGACCTTGACCTTTAACCTTATATGAAAAAAAAACTTAAACTTTTTTTTACATTTTGGTCATTTTTCAGCCTAGAGTACTTATACATGTATTTCACACATGCATTCTTCAGGTGACAGGCTTTCATTTGAGACAATTTCCTTAACGATGTGACTGAACCTTTACAGGTTGTAAAAGACTGTAACCAAAACCATCAATTTTTTCTATCTTGGTCAATTTTCATCCAAGGATGCTAATATTTCACACATTGATTCAACAAGAAACAAAAAACCTTTACTCTGTGACCACGTGACCTAAACAAGCTAATGTTGGCTTACTCTCTTTTCTAAGACAACTCTTGTTTCAAATTTCAGATAACTCCATGCCACCAGACTGTATTTTTGACAGGTCATCTATTCCTGACAGTTTTCTTGAACAACACAGAGAGTGTGTCACATTATTCAGAGACAGTCAGAGGTTGTCGATAATGCGTAACATAGACCTTTACAAGGAACTCAATGATGAAGAAATGTCATTGTTGAATGCTGAACAAGATTTTTGTCAAAAATGTTTCTTTGATGTATACAAAGTAGAACCTCTACTGAGACAAAAGAGAATTTCAAAACGTAAAATTGTGAGTATTGTCAATATATCACGTTTGATACTTGTTTAACCATTACCAAACGGCAAAATTTCAGACTGGTCCAAATTGAAAGGACTTACAGACCACAATTTCAAGTTAGCAGATTTTACAAAATCTTTTTTACAAGCAATTTATTCAATGTCCACAATGTTTTCTAGAGCATTTTTAGTTCATCTGACCAAAGGTCATGGTAACCTATTGCAATCGTGTTTGTCTATCGTCGTCTGTCATGCGTTATTTTTTTACATTTATCACTTCTTCTTTAGAACCCTTGAATGGATTTCAACCAAACGTGTCAAGAGATATCCCTATGGGAAGGCCCTCCAGATTTATACTTGTGATGGAGTTTTCTCCCCTTGGGCCCCATAAGGGGCAAAAAAGGGTGCATCTTTAAAAATCTTCTTGTCATGAACCGGCTGTTGGATTAGATTCATATTTGGTATTAAGGTCTTTAGGGCAAGGACTATAAAGATTGTACAAGAAAAATAAATGTCAAGAAACGGCTGTGCTGGGGGGACAAAAGTTTACAAAGTGACCACTTTGAATTTTTTTTCTACCAAACCAAAAGATATACAGCTCTGATATGTGGTATTCAGCAACATCTGGTGGACCTCTATCACGATTGTATAAATTATGGCCCCATGGTCAATATTAACTTGTTCCCGGATGTCACATTTTCAACCTAGGCTTATATAGTGAAAATTTTAAAAATCTTCTTCTCCAAAACAATAGGGCCTAGAGCTCTGATATTTGGTATGTAGCATTGTCAGGTGGACCTTTATCAAGTTTGTATAAATTATGGCTCCAGGGTCAGAATAAGCTGGATCCCAGAAGTCACAAGTTTAACAAAGGCTTACAATTGTAATGAAAACTTTGAAAAAAAATTATTCTACACCGAAACAGAAGGGCCTAGAGCTTTGATATTTGGTATGTAGCATTATCTGGTAGACCTCTATCACAATTGTATAAATTATGGCCCAAGGTTCATAATTAGCCTATCCACGGACTTCACAACTTTAAAATAGGCTTATGATTATAGTGAAAACTTTAAAAGTCATTTTCTCTGAAACAGAAAGGCCTAGAGCTTTGATATTTGGTATGTAGAATTATCTGGTAAACCTCCATCGTGATTGTTTGAATTATGGCCCCATTATAGCCCATCCCCGGACATCATAAGTTTTACATAGGCCTTATTGAGTTAAAATTTTCAAAATCATCTTCTCCCTAACAGAAGGGTCTTAGATATCTGGTATTCAGCATCAGTCGATTTATTTCAAGATATATTAATGTATATGTATAAATTATTGTCTCAGGGTCAAAATTAACCTGTTCCCAGATGTCACAAGTTTATCATAGGATTGTTTAGTGAGAACTTATGAAAATTCTTCCTCTCCCAAACAAAATGGCCTATAGCTTTGATATTTGGTATGTAGCTTTTTCTGGTGGACATTTATCTGTTTTATGCTTTTTGATCTCAGGTTACCCTTACGGCCCTATTGGCCTCTTGTTATTGAGGGGCATGTAAAGGTGTCATTGTGTAGGAATGGGTTAATCCATTCCCACACACTCCCTCTTTTTTATGACCCAAAAGAAAAAAAGCCTTGTCAAACATGATTGAAAATGAAGAAATAGCTTATAATAAGCCATTTCTTCATTTCCCAATGCTTTCTTCCCCATGAGATAAAGACTTTTAAAATGTTATCAACTTTGAATCATTGTATATAACATCTTAAAATTTGGAGCAATCTAGATTTATTTTTGTGTTGGAATGGGTTAGTAGGCTATTACAGATGAAAAAAAGAGTTTCATTCACATAAAACATTGACATCATTTTACAACTGCATTGTATGTGTTGCAGAATATCATAAATAAAAAAAATTACAAGTAATTTATTGATTTATTGCCCTAATTCAGGTCATATCATAAAATAGAAAATACAAAATGTGTTAATGACATACCAAATTAAAAAAACTGGTCATCTTAACATTTCTTAGTTTCCAAACTTTTAGACTGGTCCAAATTCAAAGGTTTTGCAGACGATAATATCAAATTGATTTTATATGAAATAATAATCCTTTATGTAGGGTAGAAAATATTGTGGAAAAAGAAGAAATTGCTTGTTACAAACAAGTATAACAACACAAGGCATTAAATAACGGGATTGAACGGGGAAGGGTTAAACATGAGAAATATCAGCAAAGTCTCATTTCTATTTGTTTATATATATTTATTACTTCATTACCACTCCTTCATCATCCTTTAACCCCCATTCCCTTTCAAGCAATATCTTCCTTTTCTACAATATTTCTTTTGTATAGGATGGTTAGCTTTTAGCTCACCTAAGCATGAAGTGCTCATGTTGAGGTATTTTGATAGTCCTGTGTTCGGCGTCCGTCCTGCATCGTCTGTCGTGTGTCAACAGTCTTAAAATGACATCTCCTCCCAAACCGTTTTCAACTAAATTTGGCAGAAATGTTCCTTGGGTGGTGCCCTTTAAAATGCTAAAAGAATTGAAATCCGTTAAAAGCTCTGGTTTCTAAGGCAACAAAACTGAAATTATACTGAAAACTAAAAACTTTAAAGATTATCTCCTCCTAACTTAGAAGGCCTAGAGCCTTGATATTTGGCATGAAGCATCAGTACAATGACTTCTTTCAGAAATGCTAAAATCATCATTGCTATTACAACAAGAGTAAAAATGAAAAAGAAAAAAAAAAAAAAAAGATCCTGACCCAGAAGTTGAAGAGTTTTGAATTTTGCATGAAGCATTAGTTTATTGACCTCGTTCAAAATTGCTAAAATTTAAGAGCCACAGGCTTAGATAGAAATAAAGAACGCAACCCTTTCAAAACTATTTAGCCAATTTAAACCAAATTGAGCTTGTTATTTTAGTTAAATGTTAAAGGAGGTCTTCTCCTGACCCAGTTTGTATTAGGCCTTGAAGAAAAAAAGAGCCTTATCTCAGGTGAACGCCAGGGCCACTGGCCTTCTTGTTTAATTTTGATATTTCAGTTATACATGGGTGTTAGTATTGTAATGTGTTGTCACAAGCAATTTCTTCTTTTCCCACAATAATTCTATTATATAGGATACCAGGTATTTAGTTTTTGAATGTGTTGCCAAAAGCAATTTTTTCCACATTATTTATTTTCTATAGGTTATTTAGTTTTCAATAATTGTGCCTACTTTACAATATCATCTGCTATTGAAGTTGGACAAATCCAAGTTTTTGAAAAACAGTTAAGGGTTAATTATTATATCATGTTCTTGCCGAAGAATTATTTTACTTTTCATGTTACAGAAAAAAGAATTCCGTATACCTAGAACTAACAAGGACCATCAGTCTTTTGAAAGCCACTACAGTAAAAGGGTGAAACTTGATGGCCGACTGACTGGTAGCTTGACTGAACGAAAACAAAATGACTTGTTGCCATGGAAACAAAAGGTTATGACCTTAGAGACGTATGAGGAGGACCTAGAGAAAGAGTTTAATTTTACTTGTTGGATAATGGTAAATTCAGCTTTTTAGATTTCAGAGTTTTTGAATACAAAAACGTATATATGTTGTGAGAGCAGTAGTATTGTAAAAGATATTGTTTGCTAAGACACCAAATCCCTCTAACTTCAGATTTAAATATCAGTAGTAACAAGGTCTTGGTCTCAAATGTAGACATTTTCCTGAACATTGAAATGCAGCATATGTAGGCTATCTGAAGAGTTGTCAGTACTGTCTAATTTTCTGAAAGAATTATGCCCTTTTTTAACCCTGAAAGGTTTTAAACCATTCCCACACAATGACGCTTTTTGACACACACCCCCCAACTAAAAAAATATTGAGTTATAATTGTGAAAAATTAAAAAAATCTTAAACCTAGCAATTTCATCTTTTTCCATGATGTTTTCAACTCAGAAAAGTAAGTAAATGTAATAATTCATAGACTTAAAAATGTCATCTGTAACCCTTCAATTTGGACCAGTCTAAAATTGCCATCTGTTAATGGGTTAAAGACCCAGAAACATTTGTTTTGTGGGGATATACTGGAATTGACCTGTCTGTGTGTCTGTCCATCTGTCTGTGTACAAAACTTGAAAAAAAATTATGCATCTGCAACATCTTTAATTTGGACCAGTCTAAAATTTTGTATCACCAGTACTTGTCATGGAAATGACAGTGTAGCAAGGATTAACCCTTGTCATGCTGAACCCGGAATATTCCGGTTTTGGCAGGAGGTGTAGACTAAGATCAGACTGCACTTATGTGCAGGCTGATCTTAGTCTATACCTCCTGCTTGTACTTTTCCTGCATGAGTTGTTAATGAAGTTGATTTCTAAAAGATATATTGATTTTTTAACAACAAGTTTTATCAATGCTTTCAGCCCTTTGATTTGACGGCAATTCAGTAAGGTAATTTATACAGCATGACAAGGGTTAAGACCAAGTATCTTTCATTCTTATCCATTGATGGATGGCAGGTGTCAATCAAATTATCAGTCTAAACAATGACTGGAAGTTAACTTTGAACTCTGACATAGGCCGCCATTTACATGAAGAAGTTTCGTTTGTTTGGTGACTTAAACATCATAACTACCGCTTTTTCAAGCTGAAGTTACGATGTTTAGGTAGCCAACCAACCATTCTATTTTATACTACATGGCACTGGCCACAAATTTTACAGACACTTAAGTTGAACTTCCTGATATAGCCAATGGGCGGGCCAGCGATTAGACAATTCAGAAGTGTACCACCCTAACCACTGAGCTAAGACAGATACTTGCAAATTTTTCTATATTATTATATGCCCATTACATGTATTTCATTTTACCCTTAGAATTCCAAGGACCAGCTGAGAGCCTCTGATATAGTGGGTTTAGAACCTGTGTCAGGACAGACTATACCCTGTATCCTTAGTTCCAGATTCTGTGCTGGATTTTTGATAGCTCAAGCAAGGGAAATTATTCAAAATGTTCAGGTAAAGTATGTCTTTTGTATTTACTAAGTACCCCATTGTCTATCTGGTTTAATAGGTTTAAGTTGTTAACCTGGGGACACTAGGTTTCTCAAAAATTTAGCAATCATGACTGTCAATAAAAAAAATCCTGATTGATCAATCAAATTCAATCATTCTTTTAGACAGGAGTTGAACTTTGAACTCCATCATATATGTTGAGAATTTTGTTGGTTTGGTGACTTACTGAAGCTGCAGGTACAATGTTTAGGTCGAGAACCAACCATTCATTTGTTACATGTTACTGACCATATATTTTGCAGAATAATGCAGTTAACCCAGTTCCACGATGTTTTGAGTAGACTAGTCCAAGTTGAAAGACGATAATTTTAAGATGATGAAATTTTTTTTTCCTTTTTGGATAAAAACATTGTGGATAATGAAGAAATTGCTTGATCTTCATTTTCGCCAATTTTTCCAAAGCTTTCTTCTTGAAGAGCCTAAAAAGGAGGAATCTTGTAGGAATTAGTAAAACATTTCAGTCGAATTTCCTGTCAAAGCTCAATTGGAGAGGCTAGCAATCCATCAATTATATCTGGTTGCTGACTTTTCTTATACAATGGATTTGTAAGAAATGAGACAATGTTTTTGTGATTATTTGTGCTTAACTAAAACATAATCAGTTTTCCAAGGAAGCATTTGACTCATTGTAAAATTGTAGAAAAGTGCAAATAAATTAGGAAACAAAAGATTTAAACCATTACCACACAGCAAGTTTTTAGACTGGTCTTAATTGAAAGGAGTTGCAGACAACAATTTAAAATTCATGAAATTTTAGATTTTTCAACTTTCTTGGTAGAAATCATTGTGAAAAATGGAGAAATTGCTTGAAATAAGCAATTTTTCATTTTACGCGATTGATTTCCCAATGGTTTTCTTGAGGGGGCCTTTCACTGTGAGAGAATGGGATAAATCTTAGTATGAGTTTTTGATAATTTCTCATGGACATATTGTAGACACTTTATAGCCTTGACACCCACACAGTAGGTTTTCTTTTAAATTTCTTTTGAACCCTTTCCTGTTCTGTAAAACTTTAGAACTGTCTAAATTCAAAGGTTTTACAGACAAAAATAATTTGAAAATATCCATTCAGTAAGATAGAAAATATTGTGGAATAAGAAGTTGCTTTTTGTGAGCAATTTCTTCTTTTTCTACAATATTTTCTTTTTTGGCTCATCTGAGCACAACATTCCGAAGATGAACTATTGTGATCACTAAATGTCACTTGTTACAAGCTATGTCTTCATTTTACACTATGATTTCCCAATTATTTTTCCCTGGGGCGTCAAAAAGCATTATGTGGGAATGCGTAAAGACATATTTTCTTAAATTATTTTCTTCAATACTCCAATCAAACTGCCATGTCAGAGGTCAGTGGGTGTGGCCAGGGAACTGTCAGTTGTTTGATAAATCGTTGTCATGCTCCTTTGTTATAGAGTATCAGTGTTCTATGTTGAGTTCATAATATATTCCAGTGGTTATCAACAAAACTGAAACTTGGTCCAGACACAGTTTTAGAGACAGTTAAACACATCAGAGAAACCATCCTTCACCAACTTAGTGAAGACACTTGTTGTGATACTGTGGACTCGGGCCCTAGTCAAAACAACCATGTTGGTGATAAATCTGACTTACCTAACCATACTGCCAATAGTTTCAATGATTATAAAACCATAGAACCCCATCTCAACAATAAGGAAAACTCTTTTGATACGACAGACTCTAACGACTGTCATGAAATCCCAGATTCAAGTGGAACTGTTTATAGTGTCAATAAAAGTGATTTTGTTCAAGGAACAGATAAGGATAGGTTTGTTAAAGATGAGAAAATAGATAGTTCAACAAACAAAACAGAAACAATCATCTGTGACATGCCTGACCCTCAGACTTTCCCTTCTATGAATTCCCAAAATGAAGATTCAAAGCAACAGGAAACAAATGGACGTATTACAATATTAAATGGAAACAATTCTGATTCACAAATCTTAAAAGAATTGAAGTCACAAGTAAGAATTAATTTTATATCAATTCAGACATTTATGTTTGTAGTATATATTTTAAAATTCTGATGCTTAACCCTTTCCTGTTTTTCAAAATTTAAAACTTGTCCAATTCGAAAGTAGCTGCAGACGACAATTAAAATAGAGTGCAATTTGAAAAGTAGCCAACCCACAAGATAGAAATATTGTGGTAAAAGAAGAAATTGCTTGTTACAAGTTATTTCTTCTTTTTCCACAATGTTTTCTCATGTATAAAATCACAGGGACGTAAAAACCAGTGATTGAACAGGAAAGGGTTAATCTTTCAATTGATTTCCAAAAAAAAAGCTGATATGGATATTATAAGGACAAGGTTTGACCCGTTACCAGATATCAAATTATGGCGGTCCAAAGACTGGTCCAAATTCAAAGAAGTCAGGGACAATTTTTTGTTGATGACATTTCATAAATCCCTGTCTTTTTGTGTAGAAAACATTGTGGTCAATGAAGAAATTACTTTTACCACAAAGATCTTCAAATTCAAACCAGGTTTCAAACAACAACTTCAAGTTGATGAAATTTAAAAAAATCTTTGTCTTTCTTGGTAGACACTATTGAATAAGCAAATTCTTCATGTCCAACAATATATTTTGAAACATTTTTTTGGAGGGGTGAAATGCATAAAAACGAATTATATGGAAAATGACAAAGCTATCCTTATGGAAATCCCTTTAACCCTTTCCTGTTTTTTGAAATTTTAGATTGGTCCAAATTGATAAAGTTTGCAGATGACAATAAAAATTGGATGCAATTTGAAATGAAATCATCCTATGTGGTAGACAATATTGTGGGAAAAGAAGAAATTGCTTGTTACAAGCAATTTTTCTTTTTCCACAATGTTTTCTGGCATATAAAATTGCAGCAACATAAAATTCAACATAAAATTCCGGGTTTGTAAAGGTAAAGGTTAAGGATTTACCACTTTGGCTACAATCAGAGATAACTTTTTCTGTACATGTTAATGCAGACTGTGTATCAATCTTAATGATTTTTTACTAATCTACCATTCACCAACCAAATTATTTGCTGAGTATTTTTAAACTGCTTTTATACTAGTATTTCATAGTGTTGAAATTCCTATATCTGAATCCTTGTTTATCTCACCTGAGCACAATGTGCTCATGGTGAGCTCATGGGATACTTGATTGTCCGCATTCGTCAACAATTCCTTTTTACCACTCTACAGGCCACAATATGGTTCAATTTTCTCAAATTTGATGAAAATGTTTATATAGTCATGAGGAAGAACGTCATTAAATGTAGTGACATTCTGTCCGATATCAAGGGAAAAGGAACCTTACTGACCTTGTTACTACTACAGAGAACACAATTATTGCTCAGTCTTTCTCTACCTTGCTAAAATTTTTTGTTCAGTCAAGATGATCCCTTCTGAATGATGTGACATTCTGACTTATCTCAAGGGGAAAAGATGCTTAATTGATAATTTCCCTGTTACTGCTCTAGAGGGCACAATTTTGGTAGCTTACTGAGAATGTTTGTTGTACAATACATTGCCTTATGACATCCTTTTGATTGGGCTTCCGTAATTCTTCGACCTATCACAATAAAGCCTAGAGCTATATGGATCTGGTAAGCAATATAGGACCATCATGGTCCTCTTGTGTTATATCTGTAGCAGTGAAATCCAGGAATTTACCAGTGTAATGGATTTTGGCTATAATCACTAGTAATGATCTTAGCTTTCACATTAAAAGATCAACATCAAAAGAAGTTGCAGACGGTAATTAACCCTTGTCATGCTGATCCCTGAATATTCCTGTTTTTACAGGAGGTATAGACAAAGATCAGCCTGCACATAAGTGCAGTCTGATCTTAAAGTATACACCAACTGCTAGTACTTTTTATGCAGTTTATATATGTAAAACTAATTTTCAAAAGAAATACAAGTCCTTTATAAAGACTTTCAGTGCTTTGATTTAAAAGCATTTTAGTTGACTGATTTTTAATCAGCATGACAAGGGTTAAAGTTTGATTGAAATCTAAATACAAGGAAATTTTAGGGTAAAAAACATTGTGAGAAATCGAGAAATTGCTTGTAACTAGTAAGTTCTCCCTTTTCTCACAATGTATTTTTTAACCTATTTTCCTTGGCATCAAAATGTGGGATAGTTTGGTAATGGATTAAACTATAAAGCCATAGGCTTTCATATCTATTGTATAACATTACTGGATAGTTTTTTGCTATACCCAAAATCTTATTTTTGTTTTATTTATTTGGCTCAATCTGTGTCTTTTTTATACAAAAAGTACTGTAATTTGTAGCTGCCTCAGGTGAGCGATTTAGGACCATCATGGTCCTCTTGTTTCCTCTTTCTGTGAAGAAAACATTGCGGAAAATGATGAAATTGCTTGTTGAAGCAATTTCTTCATTCTACACAATATTTTCAAAGTAGGCTTTCTTGAGGGGCGTAAAAAAGCATCATTGTGAGGGAATAAGTTTTATAGAAAATTTCCCTGCACCCAGCAGATTTGCTTTTCAACCGAGTGGTTTATCTTTTCACAATAGACAGTCGATTATTCACTATATATCATACATTTTTATTATTGTGTAATAATAATGAGATCTTTTATCTTCTGACAGGGTCTTTCGATGGACAGGACTTTACATTTCTATTCATCTATCTCTAACTACATCCAGTCCAGATATGAATTAGTGGACCAGGAGAAAATGTTACAGTCCATCACCCAAATTTTACAGGTATGTTACATACCTCTACTGCTATAGACTTGCTGCTGTCTCTTTTATGTTTGTTCATTTTCTGATATCTCTGGTATTACTATTGATATCTAACCCATTACTAGACAACAAAATGTTAGACTGGTTCAATTTTAAAGAAGTTGCAAAAGAATATTTTAGTTGATGAAATTCTAAATTTTATGGCAGTTTGAGAAAGAAAACATTTTGAAAAATGAAGAAATTGCCTGTGACAAGCAATTTCTTCATTTTCCAAAATCTTTTCCAAACCTTAAAGGGTGGGTCAAAAAATTACATTGTGATGGATCGAACCCACGACACCCCATGATTGAAGATTGGGCTTCCATTCTTTTTTAAAACCACCCCTTCTGTTACCTTTAACTGTTCTTTTTTTTTTTTTTTAATTTCAGACTGGTCTAGATTGAAAGTAGTTTTAGACAACAATAAAAATTGGATGCAATTTGAAATGAAACCATCCTTCATGGTAGAAGATATTTTGGGAAAAGTAGAGATTGCTTGTTACAAGCCATTTCTTCTTTTTCCACAATATTTTCTCACATATAGAATTACAGTAAAGTAAAATCTCGGGTTCATACAGGAAAGGGTTAACTTAGAAAGACAATACTGCCTCTGATCTGGTAATATATTTCATTAAATTGCATCTGGAAATGTAGGATCTCGATTATGTCCAAATTTTGCATACATCCATGGAACTTAAATAAAATATACAAATCTAAGTTGTGTTTTGCATTGGAATTTTGGGTCCGTATAGATTCAGAAACTCTGCAAGCAGATAAAAGTTTTGACCCTAGTCAATGTGTGCAGTCTAACCAGAGTTGATACTGTTTGTATTTCCAGGGAGGTCTCACTTTCAGGGAGAAATATATATTTAAGTTTGACTTTGAAAATCCTTGTTTTAAACCTTGTCATGCTGAATTATAAATTCTCTAGAGAATTGCACTATAATCAAAGGTTGCTGAAAGCACTAAAGAACTAATTGTTGAATAATGTTTATTTTGAAGATTTATTGTATAGACAATCTTGGCTGAAAAGGGACAGATGGTGTAGACTTAGATCAGACTGCACTATTCTGAGTTGAGCATGACCAGGGTTAACTTTGTACATGTCTATGTTCTACAGATAAGTACACCAGGTGATTTGGTTGTCATAGAGATGGGCAGCTGTTTGACCAGATTTAGTGCTGGATTAGTTTATGTGCTCTACAGAAGCTTTGAAAAGGTATGTAAACCACTTACCACAGTCCTTTGATTTCATGTTGCTTAAGAGTAAAACAAACAAAAACCATGGTAAAGGATCTCTTTTTTTTAAATGTCTAATTCTTCTAATCAGTTTTATTAACAGTCTTTTAACCAAATCCGAAACAAGATTTTAGACTGGTCCAAGTTGAAAGGAGTTGTAGATGACAATTTAAATTTCATCAACAGAAAGTTATTTGCAAATTCTTTCAATTTGGACCTGTCTAAAAAGTTTTTGTCTGGTAATGGGTTAATCATTGACATTTTCAGATTGGGTTTCTTCATCACCATGGTAACCATCTACACAGCCACCTGGTGTGCATGTCTTTCAAAGGTTGTCCAATAGAAATACAGGAGTATCTTCACTCCATATATGATCTCATCTCAACCAATCATTCAGAGGCAGTGTTGGAAATCATCCCAATCATGCTTTTACTCGAAGGTAACTGAACTATAACCATATGATGCTATTGAGACTGGTCCAAATTTAACCCATTCCAACACAAAATCTTTTTAGACTGCTCCAAATTGAAAGAAGCTACATGTGACAAGTTTTAGTTAACCCTTGTCATGCTGTATAAATGACTTTACTGAATTGCTGTTAAATCAAAGGGCTGAAAGCACTTGTTGTTCAAAAATCAATTTTTTTTTTAAGAAACTTCAAAAGCAACTCTGGCAGGAAAAGTACAAGCAGGAGGTATAGACTTAGATCAGCCTGCACATAAGTGCAGACTGATCTTAGTCTATACCTCCTGCCAAAACCGGAATATTCTGGGTTCAGCATGACAAGGGTTAATTACATTTTAAAAGACATTGTCTTTTCGGGGAGAAAACATTTTTGATAATGAAGAAGGGGTTAAAATGACTCTTGAACAGATTTTCATGAAAACTTGATAAAGAAAATTTATCTGCTTTTCCAATAGTCATTAATGTCAATTTCACTATTGATGTTGTTTTTTTTCTCCCTGTCTAATCTACTAGATTCAATATTTAATTTTATGTGGTATATTCCCCATGCCCTACTTTAAAACATCAGATTTATTGAATAAGATATTCTTGAGATAATTTTGAAAGGACTGAATTGCTAGCCAAAGACAATGACATCATTGATACGTTACGGAAAACACAAATAAGGTAATTTCCGGTGCATTCAACAAATCACGTATTTACCCAATGAATTCTGGTTCCATTCTGATTACTTTTTGTTGACTTTTTTGGTCTTTTTGCTTCTTTTCTTTCTTTTTTGTAAGTCACAAATAGTCATTTTCATTACAAAATCAGCTTAATCCCCTTCTTTCACAAGTCTTTAAGAATTACAGTTGAAAATTTGAAGATTGAGAGTGACAATATTGCTTCAAAGTGATATGCATTGACCAAGACCTTTGACCCGAGCAAGAGCCGCTTTAAGAATTTTAAAGAATTCAAAATTGGTTAAAACATTCCAAAAATTTTCTTAAATTAACAGGCTATTCCTAGTTAATTTTGTTACTACAGAGATATGGTCAACACAGTTCTTAAATTTTTCTTGCACAAAATCAACTAACGACTTAATGTTGTAGTACACACTTCCTTTACATAGGTAACAATAATGGGGCATGTAATAAATGGGATGAGTGTCTGTCCATCGAAAAATTCCAGGATGGTTAAAGTTCTTTTATTCCATTAAAAATAAAATATGATAGTTGTCTGTCTTAGACTTATTTATCTTTCATCATTTGAACAAGAATAAATGTTTTCATGAGAGGTGGGGCACAAGTGAAATTACAGCTTTGTTGTGAAAGCCTTGAAATTATATCAATCTTAAAAGACTAGATGGTTGTTCCAGTTGGGACCCTAGGGTCATGATTTTAGCAATTCTGAAAAAGGTCAATGTACTGATGCTTTATGAAAAATATCAGACCTAACGCCTTCTGGGTCAGGAGGAGATCATTTTTAAAGATTTTTTTAAAAATTTTGTTGCCATGGCAACCAGAGTTTTCAATGGATTTCAATTCTTTTAGCATTTTTCAAAGGGCACCACCCAAGGAACATTTCTGCCAAATTTGGTTGAAATTGGCCCAGCAGTTTGGGAGGAGATTTCATCTTAAAATTGTTGACAGAGGATGATCAAAATACCTCACCATGAGCACTTTGTGCTCAGGTGAGCTAAAAAAGCGACTTTATTGGCTGCATTGTACAAAAAAGGGTAAAAGCTAATTATGATGAAGACAATGAAAATAGCATGTGAATGGGGTATGAAAAATGCATTGTACAACTGTCTTTTAATTGACTTAGCAAACATTTGTGTTAAGTAAATTGAATCTCAGCGTTGGTATTTTATTATGTTTAGAAGGAAAGATTTGATGAATTCATTATTTTGTATTTAAATTTTTTGGAAAGATATGAACCGCAAAATAATGCAAACAGTAGATTGCTGCAAAAATTATCAGTTATACTGTATTTTGTATATTGCTATGGGTGAGTGAAAGACAATCAAGTGTTTGGACAATCTGTAGACAATTTGCAGTCTTAAGCTTGTAGAGTGTTGGCTTCCTCATCAAAAGGTTCTGAGTTAGATTCCTGGGAATGGCTATAGATCTTGGTTCTTTCATTGGTCCACATAATCAATGCAAGTACCAGTTTATTCTCGAGGAAGTAGAATTGACAGGAACTGATCTTATTTTGAAGAACTTGTATCCCAATCCATGTAAAATAAGTAGGTTTAAACCATTTAGTAATTTAACAAGATCAGTGTAAGTTATCAAGTCAATATTCCAAACAATTAGATGTTGCAGAGTTGTGAGTGTTTCACAAACCCATCCTGTTTGGTCTATTTTATTTTCTTACAGATGAAGATTTTGTGACCTTTTTGACCTCAGCCAATACACGCTTGTTACAGTCATTCATTACAACAGTTATTTATAAAGAAAGGGACAGACAAGCACAGAGCTTAACAAGCTGATACTGTACAACTACTGCTTTTTACAAATATACAAACAAATACAGCACATCCAAATAGTGGTCTAATAAAGAATTCAAATACAATTCCGCTTTTATTTCTTTTTAACCTTTCCCAGACAATCCCCATTTTTTATGTCCCTGTGATATTAATTAAAAAAAAGCTTGTCTCAAGGAATTTTTTCTTTTCCCACAATAACTTTTATCGTATAGGATGGTTAATGTAGGATGGTTACTTTTTGAATTGAACTTGCTATCTAATGTCATCTGTTTACCCCTTTTGATTGGACAAGTCCAAAATTTTGAGAAACAGTAAAGAGTTAAGCTAAAAAAGCCTTAGAAAGTTTTTTGGTAAAAGTGGAAAATTCTTGTCATAAGCAAGTTCTTCATTATCCACTTTAGACAAAGATTTTTCAAATTTAATCAAACTTGTCATCAGTCTCTTTTTGAATTGTGGCAAACCGAAAGTTTGAAGCTACTCATTGTTGTCGCACAATTTTACCATCTCATGTATTCCTCCGATGGCCCGGGACAATTAACCACCCTGACAGTGTCAAATTTAGTCCATTGCACAGCATCTGCAATTTACGCTGTACTCTTAATCTTGGAGTTATGAGTTCTAACAATGGCCGACATTCTCTCCGACATTTGACATCACATCCATAATTTTTACCAATGGACAATTGATAAGTAGTTGGCCTACTTGGGATGAGCAATGTTGTGGTTGAACTGCTGTGAGAACAAACAGGTAGACATGCGTAGGCTCACCAGCTACCAAGATGTAACTGAAATACTGCTGTAAAAGGCATTAACCTTTTCCTGTTTTGCTCAACTTTAGACCTGTCCAAATTCAACAGTTTTGCAGATGAAAATTTTGAGAGGATTTAAATTGAAATATTACATTTCTGTAAGGAAGAAATTGTTGTAGAAAAAGAAGAAATTTGAAGCAAATTCATTCTATTTCTACAATGTTTTCTCAACAAGAGGGCCGTTGGCCCTGGGGTGCTCCCCTGAGATAAAGGCACTTTTTCTTTGAACAGTCATGTTAAGTTTAGGATTATGATAAAAGTGGGTCATACTTACAGATATAGACTATGTACCTGGGGATCCAAAAGTCTAAATTACAAATTCTAAGGCTTTAGGGCAAATTTGAAAGAAGGAATTAACTTTTTTCTCCCTCTGGATCCATGGGTTATAATTTCAGAAAAAAAGAAAGAATTCTGTGATCTGACACTTCATGCCTATAACCCCCCTCCCAGGAATCCCCCCTTGGGGACCCAAAGATCATGATTTTAGCTATTTTGAAAGAGGTCAATATTTTTCATGCAAAATATCAAGGCTCTATGCCTTCTGGGTCAGGAGGAGAAGATTTTTAATTTCATTTCTGCCAAATTTGGTTGAAATTGGCCCAGTGGTTTGGGAGTAGATGTCATTTAAAAATCGTTCCTTATTTCTTTATAAACCCCTCCCCCCTGGGACTCAGCCCCTGGGGACCAGAGGATTATGATATTAGCTATTTTGAATGAGGTCAATATACTGATCTTTCATGCAAAATATCAAGGCTCTACGCCTTCTAGGTCAAGAGGAGAAGATTTTTAAAGATTATTTTAAAATTTCACTTTTGTTGCCATGGCAACCAGAGTTTATATTCGATTTTAATTTTTTTAGCAATTTTCAAAGGGGACAACCTAAGGAACATTTCTGCCAAATTTGGTTGAAATTGGCCCAGTGGTTCGGCAGGAGATGTCGTTTAAAGAAATTGTTGACTGACGACGCATGACGGACAGACGCCAGACAAATAACTCACAATAACTCACCTGAGCACTTCATGCTCAGGTGAGCTAAAAATAAAACAGAAAAGGGTTAAACCCCTATTAGTCAGTTTTATTTTCCAGAAGGCAATTTTTTGACCGGTTCAAATTGAATTTCAACTTTCTGAGTAAAAAACATGGTGGAAAATGAGAGAATTACCTGTTCCTTCATTTTCCACCATGTTTCCCCAATAATATTTTTAGGGGCATCAAAAAGTGTCTGTATGTGGGAATTGGTTAACCCTTTTCTAGATGACAAAAATTTGGTAAAGTCCATATTGACAGCTTTGTAGATAATAAATCAAAGTGTGTGCAAATAAAAAAATAGATGCTTGATAGAGTAGAAATCATAATAAGCAAAAAACAATTTAAATTCCAATTAAAATGAAACATTTGCTTGGCTAAATTTTAGCTCTACTGACCGAAGGCCAATAGAGCTATAGTGATGGGTTTTTCCTGTCCAGCATCCATGCATCCGTCCATCAGCATGTCTTAACTCTTCCTTGTTTATGCAATAGAGTCAACAGATTTCATCGGATTCTCTTCAAATTTTGTCAGAATGATTGTACCATCATAAGGATCATTCCTTTTGAAATTATGTCTGTTCCGTCATAAAACACAGGAAAGGGGCCTAATTAAAATTTAATTAATAAATCCTCTTTGCGCGAAAGAGTCCACAGTTTTCATCGGATTCTCTTCGAATTCTTAAAAAGATTATACTATCATAAGGACCGTTCCTTTCAAAAATGGGGCAGATCTGTCAAGAAAAACAGGAAAAGGGGCCTTATGAAAATTTGATTAAAAAATCTTATTTACGCACTAGAGGTCACTGCTTTCATCAGATCCTCTTCAAACTTTCACAGGAAGATTGTACCATCATAAGGATCATTCCTTTCAAAATTGAGTCTAATCTGTCAGGAAAAATTGGAAGTACGGGCCTTATGAAAATTCGATTGATTTATTGAATGGGGTTTAACGCCACTTTTAACAATATTTCAGTCATATTGTGGTGGCTGGAGCACTTAACAATGGATTCCTGGTATTTCTCACACAAGTACTACCACTACATCCTTTCCTAGCCTCCAGCTGCTATCCCACTTAACTTTACAGTTATTTACTCATTGGTGAGAGACAAATGTCGGAAAGGATATGTGCCATTGTCAGGGATCAAACCTATGACATCCCATGATTGAAGATTAGGACTCTGATGCGCTACCGACTGCCCTATGAAAATTTGATTAAGAAAATCAATTAAAAAAACTTGTTTATGCACTAGAGTCCACAGTTTTCATCGGATTCTCTCCAAACTTTCCCAGAAAGATTGTACTATCATAGGGTCATTCC
This sequence comes from Fragum fragum, assembly GCA_946902895.1. Classification (NCBI taxonomy): domain Eukaryota; kingdom Metazoa; phylum Mollusca; class Bivalvia; order Cardiida; family Cardiidae; genus Fragum; species Fragum fragum. The sequence goes on from OX336380.1 coordinate 38,552,108, forward strand.
TTTCGACATCTGGTCTGATCCTTCAAGAAACGTAGGAAAAGGGGCCTTTTGAAAATTTTATTAAAAAACTCCCCTTTAACCCTCTGAAGTGCACAGTTTACATCATATTCTCTTCAACCTTTCACAGAAAGATTGTACCATCATAAAGATCATTCCTTTTGACATTTGGTATGATCTGTCAAGAAACACGGGAACAGGGGCCTTATGAAAAAAATAAATGAAAAATTAATTAGAATTCCTCATTAACACTCTAGAGTCCACAACTATCATCCAATTCTCTTCAAACTTTCTCAGAATTATATCACAATGATAAGGATCATTCCTTTCCAAATTCATTATGATCCGTAAAGAAACAAAGGAAAAGGGGCTTTTCAAAAATTTAATTAAAAATTTTAATTAACACGCTAGAGTCCAGAGCTTTCAACAAATTCTCTTCAAACTTTCACAGATTGTTTCTTGCAAATTGGGCCTGATCTGTCTAGAATCACAGGAAAAGGGGCTGTATGAAAAATTATTACCAAATCCTCCTTAATTCAAGAATGTCCTCAGTCTTTATCAGATTCTCTTCAAACTTAAATAGAATGATTGTACCATCATTTGGATTGTTCCTTTGTAATTTAAGTCTGATCTGTTAACCAACGCAATAAAAGGGGCCTTATGAAAATTTTATGGCAAAAATATCAATATCACAATAAAGTCCTTGGTCTTTACCATTTTCTTCAAACTATCTTTTATTAGGATTGTTTGTAAATTGGTTCTGATTTGTTAAGTTTTATGGGAAAAGGGGCCTTATGAAAATTTTATTACAAAAAATTCTTCACACAATTCAGTTCACTTTTTCATTTATTCTCTTAAAACTTTTACAGTATGATTGTACCTTCATTAGATTTGGTTCTTTTCGAAATTTGTTTTGGTCTGTAAAGTATCTTGGGAAAAGGAGACCTTTGAAAATTTCATTATTAAATCCTTATTAACACAATAAATTACACAGATTACACAGATTGAATATACCATCATTACAATTGTTGATTTTGAAAGTGGATTTGATATGGCAAGTATCGCATGAAAATGGGCCTTATGAAAAACTTTCTTAAATATTCTAGTTCACAATGATGTCCCTAGATTTCACCGGATTCACTTCAAATTTCACAGAATAATTGTACAATCATAAGGATGGTTCTTTTCAGAATTGGGTACAATCCACCAAGTATCATGTAAAAAGGGGCCATATGAATTTTTTATCAATTATTCTAGTTCACATAATGAAGTTTCCATATTTCATCGTATCACATTAAACTTTCACAGAATGATTAAACCAACGACAAAGTATCACAGGAAAAAGGGGCTTTATCTTTGTTAACACAATACAGTCCACAGTTCTTATCGGATTCTCTTCAAAGATGCAAGGAATAATTGTGGCATTGGAAACATAGGAAAAGGTGCCTTACAGATTATCACTCAAAACATTCTTGTTCATATGATGAAGTTCTTAATTATTATCAAATTGTATTTAAAATTTCACAGAAATCTAGTGTATGGTTGTAGGGAAAGTTACTTTTGGAAATGAAATTGATCCATAAGAATACACAGGAGAAGGTCGGCCTTATGGAATTTCACTCATAACAATCCAGTTTACGTGATTAAGTCCACAAATAATATTGGATTCTGATGAAGGTTTCATAGTATGATTGTTGGGTCATGAGGAAAATTCCTTTTGGAAATGAAGTGAAACACCAGAAAAGGGGCCTTAAGGAAAATAATACAGGGGATAAAGTCCAATTTATTATTTTTTTTCATGCATTCTTCTTTAAGCAATTAACTTCCTTAAATGTTAGATTTCTTTAAAAGGAAAACTTGATAACCAGTTGAGAGTCTCAGGCCCTCATGGGCCTCTTGTTTCTATATTTAAATTATGATTGGTCAATTAATTGCTTATTCTCATTATTTTTTAATACCTATAATCAAAGTAACTACAAGTCAGGTTTTTATATTTTTTATTTTAATAACAGGTCTTGATTTTCCATAATTAATATTTCATCAGGGCCATTCACTCTAAGAGTTTAAATTATTACCTGACAAAATTATTTAGACTGATCCAAACTGAAAAAAATACAGACATTAATTTTATTTTTTGGGGTAGAAGAGCTTTGTCTTTTGGGATAGAAAACATTGGCATTTGAGAAAGTTACCAGCTATTTTTGATTATCTACAATGTTTTTCATTTATTTCTTCTTGAGAGCCATAAAAAAGTGACATTGAATGGGAATTGGTTATACCAACATTAGCCTTCAAGCACCAAAGAAAAAAAACCAATAGGAAACATTGAGAAAAGAACAAACTGATTAAAATGAGCAATGTCACTTATATCGTCAGATGATAGGCAATACCTTTTTCTGGCAAGCATAGTCACAGATTTGAAACAAATTTAATTAGGGATTGGGTTTGCCAAGTGATTACACATTTGCTTTTCATTCTGGGGTTCCAGGTTCTATTACCCCTGTCCTTTTTCCTCAGACTTTAGACCATAACTAATGAATTTTGTTTAGTCTTGTACGAGTTGAAAGAAGTTGCACATCTTTTCCTAATATTCTCACAAGTTTTTTTCTTCATTGTGTTAAAATGCGGGGTAAACTCAGTCTCTGGCTTCATAATGACTCAAACTATTACAAAGAAAATAAGAAATCGGGGAAAGTATCCAACCATAAATGAATACGCTATCAAAAGATGAATACGCTACCAAAAGATGTCTTTAGAACTTAGGATCAATTAATCTTTGAAGCCAAAAATATTTCTTAAGTGAGATTGTCTTATTCACATTCACCGTCTTAACTTAGTCTATTTTATTGGCTAAGAATTTTAGGATGCATACATTTTTTTGTAGTTGAAATGATTTCTTTTTAGTAAGTTGTTACCAAGTTGAAACCTCAATTGCTGGCTGTTTAATACAAACTTTAATTTGTAGCATAAAACACAACACTATGTCATACAACTGGAACATCGCCCTCATCAAAAGATTGAACAAATTTTGTCAACTGCTCCTCTTTGTTCGAACTGAGTTTCAACTTACGGATGTCTTTCAATTTGATTGGTCGTCTTTTTATTGCACTGTATTGCTGAACACGCCGCACACACTTTTTGATTTGTTCCATAATCATGTCTTTGCACAATGTGGTGTTGAATTCTGTAAGATCTGCTAGCCTATCAAAAGCTTTGTTAGTGTATTTGAAGTTAAATGTTGAATAAGGTTTGTTGGGATCGTCAAAAATGTCAAAATCTGCGTACTCCTTTTCTTCCTTTGTCCTTCTTCTCACACCTGCAATAAAGGATGAAACATGTTAGAATTTTCGTCAAATGAAATATTTTGTTTACAGAATAACAGTGCCTATAAAACAAATTAATGCATTCATAACTTTGCATGGAAGCCAATAGGATTCCTAATCATGGAGTTCTGGGTTTGATCCTGGCTGTGGCAAATATCCTTTCCTAAATTTGTCTCCCCCTAATTGTTGAATAATTGTGTAACTAAATGGGCTTCACAGCTAGAGGCTTGAGGTATTACTGGTGAGAGAAATACCAGAAATCCATGGTTAGGTGCTCCAGTCACTGCAGTATGACTGAAATTCTGTTATAGTTTCAATCTATTCAATTTATCACAACTTAGTATTTACCCTTTATTATGAATAAAGATCTTTCTTTTTATTTGGACAGTTCTACAAAGTGTATGCACAGTTGCTTAGAAAAGAATTTTTGCCATTCTTTTATGTCATAAAATCGCAATGTCAAGTTGAACCTAGAACACTCATTAATAAGGAGGTATGAACAAAGTTCTTTCTTTGATCTAAGAATACACCATATGTTTGACCCCTTCAAACCAGAGTTGTTCATAGAATTTATCTAAAAAAAAAACATTGACCAACAATCAGTGCTTTGAGTTCTTTAATTTCACCCATTACCAGGCAACAAAATTTCAGATTGGTCTAGATTCAAAGAAATTTTTATAGGATGATCGCAAATATTGGAAATGAAGAAATTACATTATTTAAATAATTTCTTCATTTCCATAATTAACCCTTGTCCTGCTGAATAAAATCCTTTTCTGAATTTGTATTAAAATCAAATGCCTAAAAGTATTGAGAGCACTAGTTAAGAGTCAAAATTAATTTTAAAGTTTATTTTATAAACAACACTTGGTTAAAGGAGACAAGCAACAGGTGTAGACTATGATTAGACAGCTGATCTTGGTCTATACCTCCTGCAAAACAGAAATATTCGGGGTTCAGCATGATAAAGGTTAATGTTTTCTAAATCTCTTTTCTTGATTGAAGTCAAAAAGCAGGGTTGTGTGGAAATGGGTTGATACAATTCAAGTTACGATTTAATCTGGTAATACAAAACTGTAACAAGAAATTTGTCAAATCTCACTGAGTATACCCTGCATGCACTACCATAACTACAGTGAAAATAAAATTCTCCCTCAATGGAACATATTCAGTGAGCACCAAGTAGGACATCTAGCTGCATCTTCACATCAACCAATGAAAAGATACCACCATACCAGGTAATGTCCAAAATAAACAAAATCAGAAAACAGGAAATAGATAGCTTGCAGATCTAAATTTGTAAGTACCAAGAGGACCCCTGGTTGAGCATCCATACAATGTTTAATTGATTGAATGGGACTTGAGGCCGCTTTTTTCAGTCATATCGCGGCGGCTGGAGCACCTAACAATGGATTCCTGGTATTTCTCACACCAGTACTACCACATCCTTTCCTAGCCTCCAGCTACTATCCCATTTAGGTTTATGATTATCCACTCATTGGTGAGAGACAAATGTCGGAAAGAATATGTGCCGCTGCTGGGGATCGTACCCATGACTCTCATGATTGAAGATTAAAAAGTCTGACGCGCCACCGACAGTTTTAATAGATGCTGAGAAAAACTATACCAGGCAATGCCCAAGAATAAACTTAATCGTAAAACAGGAACTAGTTAATCTGCTGATGTAATTTCAGTAAGCCCCCTGTAGGACCCTAAGCTGAACCTCACACCAAATTTCTAGTCAATGTTATGAATAGTTGCTGAGCAAAATGCTACAAAAATATACAACTATACCAGGCAAAGTTGAAAAATTATCCAAGACCTAAACAGGAAATGGATAACTTTTGGAGCTAAATTCGATATACACAATGAAGGACCCAAAGATGAACCTCCACATCAACTTTCAAGTCCATGCTATCAAAAGTTAATGAGAAAAATGAAACAAAAATATTTCACTAACCAGGCAATTTCGGAAAATAAACTAAGTCATTCATTAAAAAGGAAATCGTCTAAACTCAGTGAGTGGAATGAAGGACTTCTAGATGAACCTCCAAACCAAGTTTCAAATCAATGCTATAAATAGTTACGGAGTAAAATGCCTCAGATATTTAAAACCATTATACCAGGCAGTGACCAAAAATACACTAAGTTATAAAACAGGAAGTAGTCAACTTGTGGTCCTTAATTCAATGATCACCATGTAGGACCCGTAGATGAACCTCCATATTACGTTTGGAGTTGGTGCCATGAATGCTTACTGAGACCAATGCTATTAAAATATACCACCATACCAGTCGATGTCCAAAAATAGGAATTAGTTAACTTGTAGACTAAATTTGGTAAGCACATGTAGGAGATGTATCTCTACTACAAATTTCAAGTTGATGCTATGAATAGTTGCTTAGAAAATTTGACAAAAAACATGGTTACAGAAGGACGGACAAAGGTAAACTATGAAAGCCCTCTCTCTTGAAGTAGGGGTATGTAAAATTAGAAAAAAAATGTATGAATGTGAACAGAAGAATAATAAAAAATGAAATTTTTTTAACAGATTATTAAAAACCATTAATTTGAATAAATGATTTGTTACCAGGTGCCTTTTCCTCTCTAAATGTGATGTTAACCAGTACAAAGTGCATCACAATAGGGCATCGAGGGTCATGTGGATTCTCAAATACGTAACATTCCTTCAGACCCTCACGATCAACAACTGTTGGATCAATATTTGGGAACGGTACATTGTTCAATCGAGCCCAGTTCATTGCTAACATCAATTCCTGAAACACATTGATGACTCTTTTAAACCCTTTACTGGATGGCAAAGTTTTAGACTGGCCCAAAGTAAAGGAATCAAAGCCAACAAATTGAAGTTGAGGAATTTTCTTAATTTTTTTAAATTTCTTGGTACAAAACATTGTGGACAATGCAGAAAATTGCTTGATTCAAATTGTATTTCTTGAGGGGCGTCTGAAAGCGTCATTGTGTGGAATGGGTTATTGACTCTTTTTAACCCATTCCTACAAATCTCTCCTTTTTATGCCCCTTAAGAAAACAGTTTTGGAAAACATTGAGGACAATGAAGAAATTGTTTGATACAAATTGTTTATCTTGAGGGGTTCTAAAAGCGTCATTGTGTGGAATGGGTTATTGACTCTTTTTAACCCATTCCTACAAATCTCTCCTTTTTATGTCCCCCAAGAAAACAGTTAGGAAAACACTATGGAAAATGAAGAAATTGCAATTTCTTCATTATCCACAATGTTTTCTATTCTAAAAAAAAAAAAAATCCATGAAAATGGCTTTTGCACTTTCTTTTTGACCAGTGTAAAATTTTGCTGTGTGGGAATGTGTAAAAAGTTAGTCTTATGCTATGTGAAAGAACAAAATTTACATATTTATGTAACTTTACGTTAAGCCTTATTAAAGACTCCAAAAGTAAACAAATCTTAGGATAAATGCATTTGAAATTATATGCAAAAGGTGAACTAGTTAATAAATATGATCTGCATATTGTATTGACCAATTTCCAGACAAGAACTTTTTGGTCATAAATGAAAAGTTGCAGATATCAATTCAAAGTGAATATGAAATAAAAAATAATAATAATTATATATTGCAGGAAACATTGTTTAAAATTGTGAATTATGGAAGAGAATGCTTGTTCTAAACAAATTCTCCTTTTCTCTCAATGTTTCTAATGTTATGCTATAGGTTTGCAAAAATGTGATTACATCATATATCACTTTCTCTTTTGTTTTTAGCTCACCTCAGCATGCGTTGCTTGGGGGTAATCTATTGTGGTTCATCCATTATTGTAAGATTGATATGGATAAGAGTAACTTTATACCACCTATAATTATTGTGCCCTTGTATAGTTTCAAAGTTTACCACATTTAATGCCTTTTTGACAAAATTTTATACTGGTCCAAGTTGAAAGGAGTTACTGACGATGATATAAGTTGATGAAACTTTAGATTTGTTCAACTTTCTGGGTAGAAAACATTGTGGGAAATGATGAAAGTTATTTAGTCATTGTCCACAATGTTCTCCCAATTATTTTACTAAGGGGAGTCAAAAGGTGTCATTGTGTGGGAATATGTTAAAAGACAGACCATGGTAAGATTGTACAACTATAAGTTTTTGATCTCATTTGTAAACAGTCCTGCTTTTTCACATCTCTAAAGAAAATATTGTGAAAAACTAAGTGCTATCACTGCAAGTGATTAATACCTGCAATGGCTCCATGTTGCAGAAAAATTGTTTTGTCACTGCAACACAGCCTTTTTCAGAATTTTCAACAAAGAGCTATAACTTGAAGAAAGGTAAATGGATCCTATCCTTAACCCTTGTCATGCTGAACCGGGAATATTCCGGTTTTGGCAGGAGTTGTAGACCAAGATCAGTCTGCACATAAGTGCAGTCTGATCTTGGTCTACACCTCCTGCTTGTACTTTTCCTTTCTAGAATTGTTTATGAAATAGATTTGTAAACGAAATATTTGATTTTTGAAGATGAAGTTCTATCAGTGCTTTCAGCCCTTTGATTTTACAGTAGTTTAGTAAGATAATTTATACAGCATGATAAGGGTTAACATCATTTACCCTTCCTAGCTCAATACAGAGTGCGTGTGTGATTATTGAATCAAATCCATTAAGTTGAAGAGATAATATTAGTGGATAGGATTTTTAAACAACTCTGAGAACAATGAATGGAACATACGCTGTATATGAAAAAGGATGTGCATGGATTTTCTTGATATCGAATTCTTGTGTGAAATTTGAATCAAATAGATTAATAGTAAATAAACAGACAAGAAAAAGCTTCAGACAGACTGAAGTACAAACCAAAAGACTGGCAATCTGCCCCATATATAACTTTTGGGTGGTTGTAATGAAGAGGTTGCTTCTTACTAGAAATTTCTTCATTATCCACAATGTTTTTTTACCCCCACAGACAAGGATTCGTAAAATTTTATCACAAAAAAACAGTTGTTTGCAACTTCTATGAACTTGGACCATTCTAAAATTTTGTTGTCTGGTAATGGCCTAAAGCAGGAGGATAAAAACTTTACTTACTTTGAAAGGAGGAGTGGTATCTGTCTCTCTCGCACTAAAGTCAAATGACAGAATTAGGTCAACACTCCTCTGTGGGCGGAGTAACAATGGGTAAGGAGAATTAAAGGAGAGCCCACCATCAACTACATACAGCTTTTTAATGGAAGTTGGATACATCTCAAATATACCATCAAACTGATCTGCATCTGTGAATGAAAAATAGATATTGAAATTTACTCTAACAAGAGCACTATATGTGGATACCAAAGCTAGGCTATTCAAGTGCTGCATAGTGGGTAAAACTTTTAAGATAAAAAAGAGGCATAATTCCTTTACCCATTACCAGAATAAACTGATGGCTACATTTTAGAAAGGAGTTGCAGACGACAACTTAAAATTTATGAAACTTGAGATATTTTCAATTTTCTGGATAGAAAACATTGTGTGTAAAATGCCGAAATTGCTTGTTAAATGCCAAAATTGCATGTTACAAGCAATTTCTTCATTTTACACAATGTTTTCTCAATTGCTTTTCTTGAAGGGCATCAAAAAGCGTCACTGTGACGTCTCTTAAGGTCATAAACATAATATATGGTCGGGATATGAAATAAAAGGCTTATCGTTTGTTGACTTTAACCCTTATCATGATAAATAAAATCCTCTACGGAATTGTATTAACCCTGTCCTGTATAATTCCTGGTTTTAATGTCCCTTGGATTTTATAGTTGAGAAAGTTAGTAGAAAAAGAAGAAATTGCTTGTAACAAGCAATATCTTCTTTTTCACAATATTTTCTACCCTACTGAATGGTTATTTTGCAAATTAAATACACTTTAAATTTTTGTCTACAAAAACTTTGAATTCAGACAGGACTAAAATTTTGAAAAACAGGAAAGGGTTAAGTGCAAAGTGATGACTGATCTGACTGTGCAGATGTTAAGTTTGTTTGTTTGGGATTTAACGCCGCTTTTAATAATTTTTCAGTCATATCGTGGCGACTGGAGCACTTAACATTGGATTCCTGGTATTCCTTTCCTAGTCTCCAGCTGCAGATGTTATGGCTGCATCGTCTCAACTTGGGGTACATGTCCATTGGAAATGCCTCTCACAAGCTCATTTTTAGCTTGCTCGTTTTCAGGGAAATCTCAAGGTAAAGCAGTGATCGTCTGTGACATAAGCAATATATGTGTTGCTCAAAACATAGTTCACAAATCACAAAAGGTATGGCAAATAAAACATGGTTATACATTAACGCGATCTTGTAAACAACTTTAGCTTGAACATGATCGTTAGAAGCAAGCTGATTTCCTTTAAACCCTTTCCTGTTTTATGAAACTGGTCCAATTTGAAAGTGGTTGCAGATAACAATGAAAAATGTATTCAATTTGAAATCTGACCATCCAATGTGGTAGAAAATATTTTGGGAAAAGGAGAAATTGCTTGTTACAAGCAATTTCTCCTTTTTCCACAATGTTTTCTCAAGTATAAAATCACAGTGACGTAAAATCCCGGGTTTGTCCAGGAAAGGGTTAAATCCAGTTTTATAGGAACTTCCATAATCTACCATATTTATCATATGGTAGGTCAACCTTTGTTTGTCCTAGCTTTTGGGATGGGAGACACGCAGGCCCCCAGATTGTTTCTTATCTCAGTAAGAAATCCCTTAATCGATAGCTGCTATTACCATAGCTGTATTTTGTTTTTGTTGACACTGTCATAGAGAGACTTTAACATGCTGTAATAGCCCTGTATTCCTGAAGGCATTCAGTTGAAACTATGAATATATGTTCACTAACGAAACAGTCAAAATTAATAACACTTTCAAGGAAAGTAACTCTAAACCTTTTTTCCACAATGTTTTCTAAATTATTAAAACACAAGGACGTTAAAAGCAAGGATTAAACAGGAAAGGGTCAAGTAAAAGAAATAAAGTACAATATTGAGAGTCAAATTTAACCAGATGCAATTACCTGCCAGGGGACTTGTTGCCTCACTTGGGTGTCGAAACATAGGCTTGGCAAGTTCTTGTTGTAGAATAACCTCTTGTCCCCCAACACTACCTCTATCAGCTGAAATTGTATTCTTTTATCTTTGACACATTTTCTTTAAATCACAAAAACTTTGTTATTATAAAGTCAGAATTTTCCTAGCAGGTACATGGAAGTATGTGTGTAATAATCAGCCTTATATTGCAGAGGATTTATCAAAAGAAAAAAAAAATGATATAAATTTTGGCTTTGATACACTAAACTCACACAGATGTTGGATACTGAACACTGTTTGTTTGATTGCACAGCACTGGAGTGATGTCATCAAAAAGTTATTCATTGTCTAATATAGATTTAAATCAAACTGTTACATGAAGACAAAACTTTAGGCTGAGCCAAATGAAAGAAACAAGAAGCAATATTTTTTGGTTCATTAAATTCAAAATTCTATGTCTTTTGTGGAAGAAAACACTGTGGACAATGAAGAAATCACTTGTTTCTTCATTTTCCACGTTTCCCCAACAATTTTTTCTTCGGAGGTGTAGAAAAATTCAGAATGTGTGGGATTGGGTTTAGAAAGTTGATACCAACTGTAGACAATGTGATGACCTTAACCCATTTACACATGACACAAATTTAGACTGGTCCAAATTCAAAGATGTTACAGACAACAATTTTAAGTTCATGAAGTTGTCTTTTTTCAGTAGAAAACATTGTGGATAATGAAGAAATTGCCAAGCAATTTCTTCGTTTTCCATGATGTTTTCCAAAGATTCTTTTCTTGGGGAGGTGTCAAAAAGTGTTATTGTGTGTGAATGGTTCAACAGTAGTTAGCTCATCACAAGTTGCGGCACATATCCAACATTTGTCTCTCCCCAATTGGTTGATAATTGTAAGTCGTAAACCTAAGTTGGATAGCAGCTGGAGACTAGGAAAGGATGTAATGGTAGTACAGGTGTGAGATATACCAAGAATCCATTGTTAGGTGCTCAAGTCACCGCAATATGACTGTTAAATTGTTAAAGCTGCATTTAACCCCATTCAAACAGACTATTACCTTTGTACAGGAAGTAGTGTGTCATTAATCTGCTACCAGATGACAACAAATTAGACTGGTTCAAAGATGGTGCAGAAAACAAATTTAATTCATTTCCTCACCACTGCATGTTTTTATGCCCCTCAAGAGAAGAGCTTTGGCAAACATTGTTGAGAAAAAGACAAAGATTTTTAAAATTTCATCAACTTGAAATTGTCTTTTCAACATTTTTGAATTTGGACCAATATTTCGTTATCTGGTAATGGGTTAAATTGATGATTTTTTTTATTGTGAAAAAATGAAGAAATTGCTTTTTAGGAGTAATTTCTTTATTTTCCACAATGTTTTCCTATTCCTTTTTCGTGAGGGGCATAAAACGTGAAATTGTATGGCAATGGGTTAAACTTAAGATACTTGAGGAATGTAAACACTTTTTAGTTTAATGAATAACATTACTTCAATTTTAATTCTTATCAAAAAATTCAAAATGAAACTACTTACTTGAGTCTCGACTAAGTTTTTTGCTGAAGTAACTTGATGCTAAAAAGAAAAATGATAGAATATCAATTACAAAATTTAAACGATTCATTAATGAAATATTAAAGGTAGCTCAATGTGTAAGACTTGAATTTTGTCAATGTCGTAATAAGAGTGCCCAATGTCTTTACAAGAGTACCATAGTCACAAAAATCCATGAAGAACTCTGGTTGCCTTGATAATGGAAGTGAATTTTTTTTTTTTAAAAATCTCCCAACTAAAAGGCCTAGAGCATTTATATTCTAATGTGAAAATGCCCAATGGTCCTCATCCTAAATACTTCAAAATTTTGCTCTTACTTGAAAATTTGCCATATATTGTGCAATCCTTGATTTTACATAGAAATAAAGAAGGAAAGCTTAAACAAGAGCTGGTCACAGTCATGTGACAAATGCCCGCAAAGGACAAGGTCAAGCATGTGGCACTTTGATTTGTTTTGTAAACACAAACGCATGCATTTGTAATCTATATGTCTGGATTTTAATAAATGAGTTTTAATACATATAATAATTTCTATAAATACAGAATGAAATCGTGAAATGCATAATGGACGGATTTTTCTGAGGTCAAAAGTAGGTCAAAGGTCAAGGTCACTGGGTCAAGGTCCACCCAATTAAGCATCTGTCCAAATATGGAAGCAATCCATTTAAGAATAAGAGAGTAAATACAATTTAACCATTCCGGATGCAATTTAACCATTCTGGACACTCCTTTGACCCAAGAATGTGACCTTGATCTTTGAGATAGGAACCTGGGTCTTTTTCGCAACACGTTGTCTGAAGATGGTTAACATTTTTATGAAAGAAATTTGAACCTACTTGCATGATTATAGAAGTTACAGAGCAGACACGGCAAAAAGTTCCGATTTTTTACCTTTGACCCCAGATTGTGACCTTGATCTTTGAGATAGGAACCTGGGTCTTTTTCGCGACACGTCGTCTGAAGGTGGTTAACATTTGTATGAAAGAAATTTGTACCTACTTGCATGATTATAGAAGTTACAGAGCAGACACGGCAAAAAGTTCCGATTTTTTACCTTTGACCCAAGATTGTGACCTTGATCTTTGTGATAGGAACCTGGGTCTTTTTCGCGACACGTCTTCTTATAGCAGTGAACATTTGTGCAAAGTTATATTGAAATCCACTTATGCATGTAGATGTTAGAGAGCGTAAACGAAAGTGGGACGGATGGAGGGACAGACAGACAGTTCGATTACTATATGCCTCCCTTTGGGGGCATAAAAATCTCCTTCCAAACCAAAAGGTCTAGAGCTTTGATGTTTGGCATGTTAAATCAACTAAAAGTCCTTTACCAAAATACACCCTTTGTTTTAATATGCCACTGAAGGTGTATACATCCACCTTCAGTGGCATATTAAAACAAAGGGCAATTTTCTATTGAAACAAAGAAGATGGTGTGGCTATGAATGTGGGATTGTGTTGTTTCAAATAGGTTAATTTTTGTGGCACTCTCCATTCAAGAATATACAGACTATGGATTCTGGACCATTTTAAGATTAGCTTTAACCCATTGCAAGACAGCAATATTTTACACTGGTCCAAATTGAAAGGAGTTGCAGACAACATTTTAAAGTTTACGAAATTTAAGATTTTCAAATTTCTGTGAAGAAAACATTGTGTAAACTGAATAAATTGATTGTTTTAAGTATCTTCTTCATTGTACACAGTATTTTCCCAATTGTCTGTCTTGATAGGCATCAAAGAGTCATTCAGTTGGAATGGGTTAAACCTATTACTAGACGATAAAAACTTAGACTTGTCCAAATTGAAAGAAGTTCATGCATTACATTCAAAATTATATAGAAAATATTCTATTAAGAAGGAGAAAATGCTTGTCACAAGGAATTTCCCCTTTTCTAAGAAAGATTTGTTTACCTATCTTTCATTTTGGCATCAAAAAGCAGGATTTTTGGTAATGGGTGAACCCTTTCCTGTTTTGCAAAGTTTTAAACCTGTCCAGATTCAAAGGTTTTGCAAACGCAAATTCAAAGTGGATTTAATTTGCAAAATAAGCAATCAGCAGGGTAGAAAATATTGTCAAAAAAAGAAATTGCTTGCTACAATGTTTTCTGAATTATAAAATCACAGGGACGTAAAAACTAGGGATAAAAAAGGAATGGGATAAACAGAATTAGAAAGTGAATATTCATGTTGCCTACCAGTCAATTTTTCCTGTGATGTTCTAGCGTCATCTACAGAAGTGAACGGTGAGAATGGATATGCCTTATACAACGACAAACCGCGCATAAAGTTATGGACACTTGCTGCTCTACCATCAATTGATTTCAATAAAGGATGATTCGCTAGATAAGATCCAAACCATGAAGATATTAAAGATGATCTCCGTTCTTTTTCAGGTGGTTTATTTTCACCGTTTTTTGTCTGTGTTCCGTTTTTATAATTTTGTTTTCCATTCTGAATTTTGTTGTTATTGTCTGTGTTTCCATTTTCAGGTCCATCTTCGTTATCACTGGTATCACTTGACTCATCTTCTTGAAATGACATTTCTGCTGATAACTCTCTCTCTAAAACATAAATTGACATTTTGTACAATTACACATGTTTAACCCATCACAGATAGACAAGATTTATGAACAGGGACAAAATGAAAAAAAAAATGCAGACAACAAGTTTAACCCATTTCCACACAGTGACACTTTTGGAGACACCTAAATGATGTAACTACAGCTTGACCCATTCCCTTAACACTAAATCTTAGACTGATCCAAAAGAATTTGTAGAAGACAATCTTAAATTGGTGAAATTTCAAAAATCTTTGTCTTTAAGGGGTAGAAAATATTGAAGAAAATGAAAAAAATTGCTTGCAACAAGTAAATTCTTCAATACCCACAATGTTTTCAAAAGCTTGTTTCTTGAAATACATATAAAAGTTGAATTGTGTGGGAATGGGTTAAATAATACTGTAATCCTATTCATGTTCCTTATGACAACTTTCTTTACTTAACCCATTTCAACGCAAAGACGTTTTTTGACACCCCTCAAGAGAAACAATTGGGAAAATATTTCCATTTTTTTAATTTTCTACATGCTTTCTACCAAGTTGAAAAACATGTTAAAATTGTTTTCAGCAACTGCAGTCAATTAGGTCAGGTCTGAAATTTGAAAAGGATTAAGACGAATATGTCAATGACCCATTCCCACTCAAGGACACTTTTAGGACACTTTTAGACACCCCATGAAAAAAAAGCTTTGAAGAAAATTAGTGGATAATGAAAAATATGCTTGTCACAAGCAATTTCTTAATTATCCACAATGTTTTTTTCCCAAAAGGTAAAACATGAGGGCTGTTGGCCCTTGAGCGCTCACCTGAGATAAAAGCTCTTTTTCTTTAAACAGTCTAATTTCATTTTTCGGTTAGGATTATGATACAAGTTGCACATCCTTTATACTTATATAGGCTCTGTACCCTGGGGATCCAAAAGTCTAAATTACAAACTTCAAGGCTTTCTAAGGACACATTTGAAAAAAGTAAAACACTTTTTCCTCCCTCTAGATGCATGGGTTATAATTCCAGAAATAATAAAGAAGTCAACGAACTTACGCTTCATGCAATATATCTTGGCTCTACGCCTTTTAGGTAAGGAGTAGAAGACTTTCGATGATTACTTTAAAATTTCACTATTTTTGCCATTGGAACCAGAGTTTTTGGCGGATTTTAATTCTTTTAGCTATTTCTAAAGGGGACCACCTAAGGAACATTTCTGCCAAATATTGATTCAAATTGGCCGAATGGTTAGGAAAGAGATGTTGTTTCAAAATCGTTCTTTATTTCTATATAAACACCAGCCCCCTGGGGCTCCACCCCTGGGGACCCAAGGGTCATAGTTTTAGCTATTTTGAAAGAGGTCAATATACTAACGTTTCATACAAAATATCAAATTCCTATGCCTTCTGGGTCAGGAGGTGAAGATTTTCAAAGATTATTTTAAAATTTCACTTTTGTTGCCATGACAACCAGAGTTTTTAACCGATTTCAATTTTTTCAGCTTTTTCAAAGGAGACCACATAAGGAACATTCCTGCGAAATTTGAAAAATCATTCTTTATATCTATATTTAACCCTACCCCCTGGGGACCCAAGGATCATGATTTTAGCTATATAATTAAGGTCAATTTACTGATGTTTCATGCAAAAAATCAAGGTTCTATGCATAATGGGTCATGAGGAGATGACTTTTCATGATCATTTTAAAGTATCCCTTTTGTTGCCATGGCAACCAGAGTTTTTCACCGATTTCAACTTTTAAGCTGGTTTGGGAGGAAATGTCATTTAAAAATCGTTTTTATTTCTATAAAAACACCAACCCCCTGGGGCTCCTCCCTTGTTGACCCGAGGGTCATGATTTTAGCTATTTCAAAAGAGGTCAATATATTGATGTTTCACACAAAATATCAAATTCCTATGCCTGCTGGGTCAGGAGGTGAAGATTTTCAAAGATTATTTTAAAATTTCACTTTTGTTGCCATGTCAACCAGAGTTTTTTAACGGTTTCAATTTTTTTAGCTTTTTCAAAGGAGACCACATAAGGAACATTCCTGCGAAATTTGAAAAATCATTCTTTATATCTATATTAACCCTACCCCCTGGGGACCCAAGGATCATGATTTTAGCTATATAATTAAGGTCAATTTACTGATGTTTCATGCAAAAAATCAAGGTTCTATGCATAATGGGTCATGAGGAGAAGATTTTTAATGATCATTTGAAAGAATCCCTTTTGTTGCCATGGCAACCAGAGTTTTTCACCGATTTCAACTTTTTAGCTGGTTTGGGAGGAAATGTCATTTAAAAATCGTTTTCATTTCTATAAAAACACGAACCCCCTGGGGCTCCTCCCTTGTTGACCTGAGGGTCATGATTTTAGCTATTTCAAAAGAAGTCAATATATTGATGTTTCACACAAAATATCAAATTCCTATGCCTACTGGGTCAGGAGGTGAAGATTTTCAAAGATTATTTTAAAATTTCACTTTTGTTACCATAGCAAACAGAGTTTGAGACAGATTTCATTTCTTTTGGCTATTTCTAAAGGGGACCACCAAAAGAAAATTTTTGCCAAATTTGGTTCAAATTGGCCCAATTGTCTGGGAGGAGATGTTGTTTAAAGTAATTGTTGACGGGTGCTGGACAAAAAGGTGATCACAATAGTTCAATTTGTGCTCAGGTGAGCTAAAAATGCAAAATTTCGTAAGCCTTAAATTGTCGTCTGCAACTCCTTTCAATTTGGACCAGTCTAAAATTTTGCTATCTGGTAATGGGCTAAGTTCTTATAATAGGCCAGAAAGGCTTGTTGGCCAAGTGGTTAACATGCACATGTAGTTGGATGGCTGTGGGTTCCAGTTCAAATTGAAATTGGTAATGTATTTGAACAGGAGACTTTACTGATAAGCCCCAGTCAACCCAGTTTTAAAAGTGAATGGCATTGGTTACAACCCATAAATTCACTCTCTCATGGGCATACAAATATCTGGAATGAGTTGGAACCACAGTGGATAAAAGAGTTTCTCTTTTCAAATGTTATCCTCAAGTACACAAATAAGATCTGTCAGTGGCTATCAACACTCCACTAGGTAGTAACAGCAATTCAATGTCAATGTAAGGCATAATTCCACTAAATGAAAGTCAGAATAATGAGTATTTGTTCAATTATGACTCTGAACACATGTCTTAAAGTTTCTAACCATCACCTGAAGTAGTAACAGAGATGAAAAATCTTGCACTTACAATTCAAAGTGGAAAAATATATACAATTTAAAGAAACGGCACTAAAATGAATGTCTGAGTACCAAATATTTGCTAACAGGTTGATATCATGGTCACAGCAGTGTGTACTTGTTTCAGAGCAATGGCAATAGTAGGAACAGAGATTTGACAGATGCATGTCAAACTTTAACCAAAAATTTCTAAGTCGAAAGAGAGTTAAATTCCACTAAAATGAATATCAGATTAATGAATCCTTGCCTAGGGGATGATATGATGGTCACAACAGCAAGTTCAATGATTTTAACAAGATATTTGAAACAGAGAAAAACAGAGGTATGATAGTTGCAAATAAAAATTTAACCAAGAATTTCTACAGAATTTCTAAGAGTTTTGTTAAAACGAATATTTGCCTGGAGAATGATATGATCGCAAAAAGGTTTATAAAATGTTTTAGATTAATAGTATTAATAAAAATGGTGATATGAGACTTGCACATAAATCTTTAACCAAGAATTGCTAAGTCGAAAGAGGGTTAAAATTCCACTAAAATGAAAGTAAGAGTAACACATCTTTGCCTAGGGGATGATATTATGTTTTCAGAACAACAGCAGAAACAGAGACATGACAGTTGCATGTAATTACAGCTTGTTTAAAAGTAGTTAATGTCATTAAAGGGAGGTATATGTTTCTATAACCTAGATAAGAAAAATTTGCCAATTACCAAAAAGTACGCTAAAACGTACGCTTAATACTTAAATTTGAGTCAGACATTGTCTTCACAGTAATCTGATAGGCTGAAAGTGACCTTTTTTGGTTATATAGGAAAAGTTCAGCAGAATTCCAGGTTATATTTAGATATCATGGAATTTGGTTTGAGATACCACATGACTTCATTTGCATATGACCCAAAGTCAACAGAAGATAACAAACTGACAAGCGGAACAATCAATGTCCTACATTATGTCATATCTAATGGTTGGCGCAAAACTATGGTAAGTGTCTATATTCGTTTTAATGCTTCAGACAGTTTTGGACGGATCTTTAAAATTTTTAAGACAGGCTAGCGAACAAAACTCCTGATGACGTATATATGGCGTATTGATGACGTTGTTTAAGCAAATTCAAAGGGAATTACGGGATTGAAACGGTTATACGCACCCAGTGAATGACCCAATATTTTTCGCAACTGTCTTGGCTAAATCTAAAAATAGATTAACAGCCTGCGTAGGCTTTTAGGGAAATACCCTTGTTTATTCCGATAAACAGCCTCTGATTTAAGCAAAACTACTTTTCAGAAAATTGTATTGAAATAGTATACGAGATTGAATAAGAATAATCAAAATCTGTGACATGAAAAAACCATCAATACCTATCTTTAAAGTAGTCAAACCAAAAAAAAATACTTCCCGCACATATTCAATATCAGAGTTTAAAGTTCACTTCCTGTTTAAACTGATGATTTGATTGGTTTTTGATTGACAGCCGTGGTCCCTTCATTCAGGTAACACAGAATAGGTAAAAAAACATGAATACTGACCTAACTCCTCTCTTTCTTGTTCTAAAGCCTGCAACTGATTGGTTTTCTTGTCGTCTTTCAGAAGTCTTTTAAACTGTATACAGAATGCACTTCCCCAAATACCTGTAGAAAATGGATTAACTTGTTACTAGAAAACAACATTTTAGACTCAAACTAATTAAAAGAGATTGTAGGGAATATTTCAAACAGACGTAATCTTAACAAATGACAGACAAAAAAGGTATAGACTGATCCAGATGAAAAGCAAGGAAGTTGTAGACAATGTTTAAAAGAGGATTAAATTGTAAAAAAAAAAAAGGCACCTAGTTTAGAAAGCATTGAGAGAAAAATAGAAAATCCTTGTTACATGCAATTCCTCCTTTCTCACAATGTTATCCTTAATATAAATCTCCATTGGCATTAAAATGAGGGGTTGTATAGGAATGGTTTGATAACACAGAGTACCAGATATGGATGCATGAAATTAACCTGATGAGTACATAATAGAGTTTGAAAGAAATCCAAGTCATAAAAGAGATATTATCAACTTGAATTTACACAAAAATCAATGAAGAGTTACCTCCATTGAAACTATAACTTTTCTCTTTTGAATCAAATTTTTAATTAGCA
Organism: Fragum fragum; assembly: GCA_946902895.1. NCBI lineage: Eukaryota > Metazoa > Mollusca > Bivalvia > Cardiida > Cardiidae > Fragum > Fragum fragum. The sequence continues at coordinate 38,571,933 of OX336380.1, forward strand.
GTTACCTTTATACATTAGTCTCTCTGGATATAGTGTTGTCTCTGCATAAAACAGCCTGTTTCAGTATGTCCATGTTACTTATGTACTCTTAGCAGCCAGTACATTGTTCAATCTGACTTTGACTGTGATTGCAGTAATAGGATACAGGACTGTTACAGGACTTATATTTTATCAGAATTCACCTAACTCAAAGTGCATACAATTGTCTGTCAGAAACTGAATAAAATTTATTTATGTACAGAGGGGGGCAATTCATGAAATTTCAACATCTGCAAAAATATTTATGGGGTTTTATTCAAGTTTTGGCTGGCAATCAATGCATGACAGGTCACATTAACCCACTCCCACACAATGACACTTTTTGACATCCCTCAAGAAAAATATTGGAAAACATTGTGTGAAATGATGAATTGCTTGTTACAAGCAATTTCTGAATTTTACACATTTTCTAAACAGAGAGTTGAACAAATCTCAAAGTTGATCAACTTTAAATTGTAGTCTGCAACTCCTTTCAATTTGGACCTGAGTCTAAAATTCTGTCAACTGATAATGGGTTAAGAAATCACTTACTGAATTTTTTTCAACAACATCATCTTTTAGTCACCTTGAAATGTCACACAGTATGAGTGGTTATGTCATTATTTTACTATCTGAGAGCATAATCTAAGACAGAGACCATTTCTTTAGTTGTTCTAGTGAGTCCCGAATATTATCAGGCTTAACGCATTTTAAGATGACAAATCATATTTTACTAGTTGGCTGAATTTCAAGTATCTCTGTCATTCTGGGAAGAAAACAATGTGGAAAATGATAAAATTGCTTGTAACGAGCAATTTCTTCATTTTACACATTGTTTTCCTGAACTGTCTTCTTGAGAGGTGTTAAAAGGCCGGGTTATGGTGGAATGGGTTCAACCTTGTTTGTGACATTCAAAATAGTTCATCTTTACCTGGTCCCTGTGTTCAATATTATTAGAAAAAGTTTATCAGTTTAACTTGGGACAGATATCATAGTGTATGTAAATACAAACTTCAGCAAAAGATCAATGAATTGTTTTAATTTGGAGTAGTTTACCCAATATAGATATTTTTCAGCCAGGGGAGTGGGATGTGTTTTGTTAACCCATTACCAGACGGCTAAATTTTGAACTGGTCCAAATTGAAAGGAGTTGAAAACAACAATTTAAAATTTATCAAATTTTGGATTTTTTTTTAAATTTCCTGTGTAGAAACATTGTGGAAAATTAAGAAATTGCTTGTTTAAACTAATTTCTTCATTTTCCACAATGTTTTTCCCTCTACGTTCTTGAGGGGTGTCAAAAGGCACAATTGTGTAGGAATCTGTTGAACAGCAATCTCACATAAGTGACAACATTGATTTAGCTCGTCCCTTGGATGGCTGCTAGAGATAGATGTAATCATATTCTGAATTTCAAACAATTATCTCCAGTCACAAGATTGATTGATTTATTGAATGGGTTTTAACGCCACTTTTAATAGTATTTCAGTCATATTCTGGCAGCTGGAGCAACCAACAATTGATTCCTGGTATTTCTCATACCAGTACTATAGCAGCTAAATCATAAATCATATTCTTCAAATAAGAATGCTGATTTGTTTGTATAGGGGCTATTGGATTTCAGTCATATCCTAGCAGCCAGTTCACCTGAAAATGACTTTTCTCACACCAGCACAACTACAACATTTGATCCAAGCCTCCAGCCACTTATCCAATTTGGTGCACTTCTTCTCATTCACGTATCATAAAGGAAAAATGGTGCATGCTGGGGCAACTTTGGTCAAATGTGGGAAAGACTGTTGTTCGAGCCATTTACAGAACTAATGACCCCAAGACTGACAGCACAGCACACTAAGTAAACCCAAAACCACATGGAAAGAATTTGGACTGGTCTAAATTCAAGGAAGTTACAGACAAAAATTTCAAGTTGACAGAATTTAGGTATCTTCATCTTTTCGGATAGAAAAACAAAGTTGAAAATGACACAAAGTGCAAGCAATTTCTTCATTTTAAACCCTATTTTCCTAAATTCTTTCCTTGAAAAGAAAAAATAAGGAGGGTTGTGTGGGAATGGGTAAACTGGGCTTGGCAAGCATAGTTATTTGCTGTCATAGTTTTTATAGTCACAGTGTATATTCAATAAAATTACAATAAGGCACTTACCTTGTAAGAAATGTAAAGGTGGTTCACCAAATTTCTTCACCAAATGGCCAATAAAGAATTTACTACCAAACACATCTGGTTTCATAAAAGTCCCATATTTGGGCATCCCAATCTCATATGGACTAAACTCCATCCATTCTGTGAGATATATATATATATATATTGTTACAACACAAAATTACAAAACTCAGCTTATTATTTGATGTCTGCTTTGTTTTCTAACACCATTCTGCTTTTTTACAACCTCCAAGACAAAAGTTCTGAAAAACAAGATCACTGCAAACAGATGCCAATGCTCAGCTATTCAAGTGAGAGTGGGTAAAATTTCGAAGTCGAAAAAGGGCATAATTCATTCAAAAACACATTTCTAGTTTAAAAATCTATCAGTTGCTCATTGACATCTGCAACTGTTTTAAATATAGACCTTAAATTTAATTGTCTGGTAATGGTTGAGGTAGGTATTTTTTCCCTTTGTCTACCATATTCTACGACACCTAGTTGTTTAATTTTATACTGAATAAAATATATAAATCTGCTAAGTCAACATATGGAAGGCTAAAGTATTTAAGATAGAAAAGCCTTTGATTTTGGCATATATAGAATGTATCATATATCATTTCATTTTCTGCCCAGATTAAAACCCATTATTGAACAGACATGGCTAAATAAAGAGAAATTGCAGACTACAATTTCAAATTGAAAGAAATTTACATATATTTTGTCTTTCTCTGTAGAGAACAATTAGGAAAACGAAGAGACAGCTTGTTACTTGTCGACTGTGGACAGACATATGAATAGACATATAAGTAAATGATCGCGTTTATACTAGTTTATCCATTTCCAGACATCAACAAGAGCACCGCCAACGGGTGCCAACGCTTGGCTGCAGGTGCTGGATAATGCAAAATTTCTAAGTCAAAAAAGGGGCATTACTCTTACAAAAATGCTTTTAGAGTTATCCCCTTTGATAGTCTAGATAGCTCTTGTGATGGTCAATACACATGACAAGTTTCATGAGGATAACTTCAATAACAACAGAGATATGACATAGGTTAAAGTTTGTCACACCAATGCAAACGCCGAGGCACACGACACCAAGGTGATGACATTACCTCTGATTTCTCCGAAAACAGCCGAGCTAAAAATTTACACAGGTTGAAATTCAAAGAAGGTGAACACAGTAATTTTTTATTCATAATTTTTAAAATTCATTGTCATTTTGGGTAGAAAACATTAAGAAAAATGAAGAAATTGCTTGTTACAAGCATTTTCTTCATTTTCTATGTTTTCCAAGCCTCTATTCTTTGGGTGTGTAGAAAAGCAGCATTGTGCAGAGGAATAGCTTTGTTCACTGAATAGAAATAAGATAAATGTCAAAAGTGCATTCAAAGAAAGTTAATTTCTCTCACCATGAAACACAAGAGCTGATACATGCTTTTTAACATGAAGACAAGAATACATTGGCATGGGAATGGCTCCTTCTTTAAGTTTCTCTTGTTGATCTGTTAATCTTGATTCCAACCTCTACAAGAAAAACAGTGATTACCTTTTTTCACACAGTGACGCTTTTTGACGCCCCTCAAGAAAAAGAACTATGGAAAACACTGTGAAAAATGAAGAAATTGCTTGTAGCAAGCAGTTTCTTCATTTTCCACAATGTTTTCAGCTCAGAAAGATGAAAAAATTCTAATATTTCATGAAATTTAAATTCTTGAATGCAAATTTTGCTGTCTGTTAATGAATTAATAGAAAGAACACACATTTCTTTCAATTTACTAAATTTCTAAGATTTAGGGTTAATCCATTACCAGACAGCAAAAGATTAGACTGACCCAAATTGAATGGGATTGTAGACAACAATATAGAGTTAATCAATTTTGAGATTTGTTCAACTTTTTTGGCAGAAAACACTGTGTAAAATGAAGAAATTGCTTGTTATAAGCAGTTTCTTCCTTTTTTAAAATGTTTTCCCAATTGTTTTTGTTGAGGGGTGTCCAGAAGCATCATTGTGTTGGAATGGGTTAACATACAACTAGATGGTGTCCCAGGCTTTGAAATACAATGTGGACTAGATGGTTGTCCCAGGACAACTGCTGTCGAGCCCGCAAAGTTTTGTAGGCATTATGCTCCGGACAAGCACAATCTTAGTGTTTGACCTTGAGCTTTGACCAAGAAGCTATCAAAAAAATTCTTTTAAATGGCATATCTACTCATGATGGAGAATAATTGTGCCAATTTATTTTGAAATCCATCCATAATTGTAGGAGAAATGCTCTTGACAATCACAATTTTAGTGTTTGACCTTGAGCTGTGACCTTGACATTAGAACTATCCCAAAAATTCTTTCAAATGGCACATCTACTCATGATGGAAAATAGTTTTGTTATGTTATTTTGAAATCCATCCATAAATGTAGGAGTGATTGTCTGGGCGAATTCAGACGGACGGACTAACAGACTAACGCACTATTGCACTTAAACCGACTTGTCATAGTGACAACTATGTCTTGCTCACCGCAAGTGGGCCCGACAAAAAGGAGATAAGACTTTTGTTGAAGTGACATTCAGGTCAATTCCAGACTAATGCAATCTCTAACACACTACAGCACCTACACTGAGGAGTAACTATGACTTTCTTCCTATTCACCCTAAGAAGGCTCATTATCAAATGACAAAAGCATACCCCTTTAAGAAGTGTTTCTCCGACCAAATGACCAAACAGATCAGTAAAGCTGATTGGCTGTCCTTGTCTCCGTTTAGAATAAATTGTAGAGAGATATCTCATCATACTTGATGGACTGAGTAACCAGAATGGACTAGAACCAATGTTGTTACGCAATTCTTCACGAAGTAGTTTTGGTGATTTCTTGGGCCAATCAGGATGTGAATATAAAGTAGAGAGATACCTGAATAAATGATAAAATGAACAGCTTTACAGCAAAAATTTAAGACTTGACAATTTGAAAGAAGACAATTCAAAATGCACTAAAATTTGGAAATTGTAACAAGCAATTTCTCATTTCCAAGAAAGTCTTTTATGATCATATTACTAGACGGCATCAAAAGTATCATTTTGTGGTGTTGGATTAAAGAAAACCAAGTAGGAAAAGGAGAAATTTCTTTATAAATGGATCTAATTTTTGTTGACGGGTACTTTGCTATTGTTATAGTCTAATTTATAGGGTTGGAATTATTGTCAGGAAAGCAGAAATGTTTTTCTCTTTTTTTTCTTGAGTGGTGTAAAGTCCTGTCATGATTTCAAATTTACCCATTACCATACAACAAAATTTAGACTGTACCTAGAAATTACAGACAACAAATTTTAGTTGATGAAATTTCAAAAGCCTCTGTCTTTTTGGATAGAAAACACTGTGGATAAGTAAGAAATTACTTGTAATGAGCAATTTCTCCATTATCCACATTGTTTTCTACCACAAAAGCCAAAGATTTCTTAAATTCCATCAACTAAATAATGCCATCTGCAACTTCTTTCAAATTGGAACAGTCTAAAATTTTGTTGCGTGGGAATGGGTTAACTTGACTGCAATGGTTTATCATTTCAATGAACAGTGAAGAGCAAAGTATGATGAATGATTCAAAAACAGATAACTTAGAAGGGGATGCATTTCTCTTGTAAATCAAAATAAGGAAAAGATATTATCTACCAATCAGTGCATATAAATGTGATTTTAAATCTTGTAACCCTTATTATGTTGTTTTCACCGCCTTGAGAGATAATTTGAAGGAGTGTATTGCGAGAAAAGGACTTCATTTTCAATAATGTTTAGTAAATTTTAACCCTAGTCAGCCTGAATAAAATTTCTTTTCATTTAAGAGATGAAGAGAATATTTTTTGTTTTCATGGAGGTATGAACTGAAAAACCTAATCACACTGTATGAATCCACAAAGCCAATTCATACAATGTGTGACTAGGTTTTAAAGTTCATACCTCCATGAAAATAAAAAATATTCTCTTCATTTATTATAATTTAATAGCATCGAGCGAAAAAAACAAAAGCTTTACAATTTTTGATACCTTTTTGTATGGGACTTTTTTGTGTGAAAGCATAATTTTTTTGACCAATCAGAATGCTCGTTTTGATAGACAAAACTAAAGATTAAATTATTAATGCATCAAAATTAAAGGATTGATAGTACTTGAACACCTAATTGTGGGCCAATATTTTTTTGGAAAATCAATTCTATAAACACAGGTTTCTGAAAAGGAACAAATAGGTGGTGCAGACTAGATCAAACTAATTTTTGTCTACACTTCTTGCAAAAAGCACGAATAATCTGGCTTCAGAATGACATATATAATACGCAATTCGCCTTTTCTCACAATTTTTTCCATCTAATATTGCATTTATTTTCAATTTAATTACACATTGAAACTTCTTCCAATTTGGACTAGTCTAAAATTTCATCAATTAGGAAGTTTCTTGCCTGTTCTTGAAACAAATCTTTCACCCATTTCTACAAGAAACCACTTTTTAATGACCCTCTAGAAAAAAGCTTTGGAAAACATTGTGATAAATGAATATTTGCCATTTCCTCCCCAATAGACAAAGATTTTTAAAATTCCATGCACTAGAAATTATCGTCATCAAATTCATTGACTTTGGAACAGTCTTAAATTTGTAATGGATTAAATCATATGTTCTCTGCAACAATTTTCATTTTTGACTTATCTAAAATTTTGTCATCTGGAATGCATTAAAATAAATTTATGCAATATTCCTTTAACCCATTCCCACACAAGCCCATCTTTTAATGCCTTTTCAATAAAGAAAAAGCTTAAGAAACATTTTGGTAATTGAAGATACAGCTTTAATTTCCACATTATCCACAATGTTTTCTACCCAGAAAGACAAAGATTTTTGAAATTTCATCAACTTGAAATTGTCATCTGCAACCTGTTTCAATTTGGACAAGTCTAAAATTTTGTCACTTGGGAATGGGTTTAGTGCTTCCAAAAGTTTCTAAAATAGCTCACCATGCTGACCCAGACAGCCCTACATTGTAGGTAACCATATCTAGGATATTTGTCTCCACCAGTCCACTCATGACCCCACAAAATGAGGTCATGGCCCTGAACCCTCCTCCAGACCCTAAAACACCTATCACAGGGGTCTGAAAATGAACATAAAAATGTGGATATAATAAACAATCTCAAAGGATCAAAGAAAATACATGGTTGGATACAAATATCAATATTACCTAACAGGTATTAATATAAGTACATCCAATCATTCAAACCTTACCCAGTCAAAACTAGAACTCACAGTTGCCTGTAAGGGCTGACAAATACCCCCACTGCCACCTCTTTTTAAATGAGGCCAAATTGTACCCATTTAAATGTTGGCCATTCATGATTCATCAAGTGGACAATTTTTTTTACAAATTTTAAGTCAATGAGGGGCAATGACTGTGTAAAAAAAGGGGATTTTGTTCAACATTGTTCAACATTGAAGATGGAAATTAAAAATGCGAACCACTTTTATTTTTTTAATCTGTCAACCTACTCAGGAGTTATGATTTATTCTTTATATATTATATATAAGAAAATAAATCAAAGCGGCATTACTCTTGAAATAGTTACATGTAATGGAAACTACAGTTGCAGACTCCATTGAAGTTTCAGCAAAATTGGATAAGAACTGTAGAAGAAGAAGCGGACACAATTTTAATTCTCTATATATTCTACCCGTATATAGGATAATAATTCAGAGGGAAATAACTCCTGAAATGGTTAATTAATAGATGATGCCACATACCAAATATCAAAGCTGTAGGCCTTTCTGTTTTTTGAGAAGAAGATTTTTCACTTATATGCATCTATGTCAAACTTCAATTACTTGTGATCCCCAGGGACGGGCAAATTCTGACCCTGGGGCCATAATTCGAACAAACTTGATAGAGATCCACCAGATGATACTACATACCAAATATCAAAGCTGTAAGCCTTATGGTTTTGGAGAAGAAGATTTTTTGAGTTGTCACTATATAAGCCTATGTAAAACTTGTGACCCCTGGATAGGCCAATTTTGACCTGGGGGCCATAATTTGAACAATCTTGGTAAAGGTTCATTGGATGATGCTACATATCAAATATTAAAGCTGTGGGCACTCCTGTTTAGGAGAAGAAGATGTTAAAAAGTTTTCAATATATGAGCCTTTTTCTGACCCAGGAGGCCTAATTTGAACATTCTCTGTAGAATTCCACTAGATGATGCCACATACCAAATATCAAAGCTCTTGGCCTTTCTGTTTCATAAAAAAAATATCAAAGTTTTCACTATATACACCTATGTAAAACTTGTGCCCCCTGGGGATGGCCAATTTTGATCCTGGGGCCATAATTTGAACAATCTTGAAAGAGGTCCACTAGATGATGCTACATACCAAATATCAAAGCTGTAAGCCTTTTTTAAGAAGATTTTAAAGATTTTTTGAAATTCGCCCTCTTTGTTGATTAATAATCATTATGAAATTGCAGGTGCACAAGTTCCCATTGCAAGGAAGATTTCAGTAAAGTTTCAGCAAAATTGGTCTCGAAATACAGGTGGAGATAAGGAAACAAAATTATGTCCACAGACGGACGGACCGACAGACGGATGGACAACCTGTATACCCCCATAACTTCATTGTTTGGGGTGCTACATACCAAATTTCAAAGCTGCAGGCCTTATGGTTTTAGAGAAGAAGATTTTTTTCAGATTTTCTAAAATTCGCCCTTTTTGTTGTCATGGCAACCAGAGTTCTGTATGGAATTAAATTCTTTGAACAATTTTGGAAGGACTAGACCAAAGGCACATTCCTGCTAAGTTTTATCAATAGTTTCCATTGCGAGTTTCAGCAAAATTGGTCTAGAAATGGGGGAGGAGATGAGGATTCAAAATTATGTCCATGGATGGATGGACAGAGACAGACAGATGGATAGACAAATGGACAGACAGACAATCTGATTCCAGTATAAACCCCCCCCCCATAACTTCATTTTTGGGGAATAATTATTTTTGAAAGGTCAAAATTCACAAAAGTTGCAGACAACAATTTTCACTTGACAAAATTGAAGAAATTTTCCTCTTTCTTTATAGTAAACAATGAGAAAATTAAGAAATCGCTTGAAACAGGAATTCTCTTCATTGTCCACTCTATTTTGTAAAACATGGTTATGCAAGGACATAGTCATAAAGGCATATTGTTGGATGGTGACCTAACTGCTGCACCTACAGTTTGAATAAGCTGTACAGTTTAACCCCTTCCTACACATACTGGTTGTTTAAGCCATTCATGATGCTTAACCCATTTCGACACAATCCCATTATTTTTACACTTCTGAAGAAAAAGATTTGGAAGACATTATGAACAATGAAGAAATTGCTTGTAACAAGCAATTTCTTTATTATCCACAATGTTTTCTACATTAAAAGCAAAAGATTTCTTAAATTCTGCCAAGTTGAAACTATTGTCCGCATCATCTTTCAACTTGGACCAATCTAAAAGATGTTTGAGTTGGAATGGGTTAACATAAGAGTTGGAAGTCAGACTTAACTTCCAGTTTACATGAAAGATTTAAATGATTTGATTTGTCAATTGATTTCCATAAAGGTACAGAGACAATCAGTCAGTTGATTATCATGTGATTTCTTTTTTGTTAACCCATTACCACATAACAAAATTAGTAACTTTTCCAAATTTAAAGAAGATAAGACGACATATTTGAGTTGATAAAATTCTAAAAATCTTTGTATTTTGGGTTAGAAAACATTGCGGATAATGAAGGGGTGTCAAAAAGCGTCACTGTGGGGGAATAGGTTAAGACAATTTTTTTATTGATTATGTACTGTCACATTAAAACTATAACTCACTACAACAGTCTCACCTGTGTACACTCTATATGTATTAGGTTCAGGGAAAAATCATGAAAAAAGAAGAAATTGATTGATTTTAACGATTTCTCCTTTTCTCACTATGTTTTTAACCATATATGACATTTTCTTTAATCAAATAGCAATCTGAAATGTTGTCTGCAAGATATGTCAGTCTAAAATATCCTCTTGTAATGAGATTAAAATCATATTCACATTATAAACATTAATCCTTGTCAGGCTGATTAATATCCTAGTTTACTATTGAAATGAAATGAAAAAAAAAATTTACACTGCCAGTTTAGCATTGACCTGCCAAAATAGACATTTCTTATACATGTCTAGAATATTTTCATGTTTAACTCTGACATATACATGTATAGGGCCATGAGGCTGGATGTTATTCATGTATATTTTGTAGAACTATATTCAATTTGGTTGTTTCACATGTCACTATAATAACAACTTACTTAACCCTTGTCATGCTGTATAAATTACCTTACTGATTTGTTGTAAATCAAAGGGCTGAAAGGACTGATAGAACTTGTTGTTTAACAAGATTGTTTGTGAAACACTATGCCCCCAAAACAGGAAATTCTTTAGAAACGGGTAAAGGGTTAAAATTTTGACCTTGACCTTGATGAAATGACCTTCCCCAGTTGCGCCTTGTTGAGACCTATCTACATACCAAATATTAGCATTGTAACTTAATCAGGGTTGAAGTTATAGGAAAATGTTTAGTTGGAGGTTAAGTTTTGCAGACAGACAGACAGACGGACATGGTAAAACAATATGCCCCCGATCTTATCGATGTGGGGGCATAAAAATCAATATTTCTTTAAGATATCAATTTCATTAACAACTCCGGCAGGAAAAGTACAAGAAGGAGGTGTAGACCAAGATCAGACTGCACTTATGTGCAGGCTGATCTTGGTCTATATCTCATGTGAAACCGGAATATTCCGGGTTTAGCATGACAAGGGTTAAACTTAAACTCAAAGGCTGGATACACAGGGAGGCATTGACCCATCCCCACACAATCCCGCTTTTTAAGCTCCACAAAGCAAACAGCTCTGGGAAATACAATTGAAACAATGGAATTGCTTGTGATAAGCAATCTCTTTATTTTCCAAATTTTTCCCATCCCAAAGACAAAGAGCTTTAAAATTATATCAACTTACAAATTTTGTCTGGAAATTCTTTGAAATTGGACCAGTCCAAAACTTTGTTTACAGGCAATAGGTTAATTGTTGGCGAAAGTATTTCTTTGGTTTAGTAATTTTAATTCAGACTGATCTTACTCTAAACCTCCTGCCAAATCCAAATTATTCCAGATTCAGCGTGACAAGGGTTAAATACACCTAAATAATTCAAGTATTTTCTTTTCTCCATGATCTTTATTAACCAGTGTCATGCTGAACCTGTTTTGGCAGGAGTTATAGACTAAGATCAGCCTGCACATAAGTGCAGTTTGATTTTAGTCTACACCACCTGCTTGTCCCTTTTAAGCCAGGGTTGTGTAATAATAAGAATTATTTTCAAAATGATTATTACTTCATGATTAGCGCTCCCAGTGCTTTCAGACCTTTGATTTCAATTTGACCCTGTGTAGGATAATATTCATCATGAGAAGGGTTAATTATTTAATTACCTCACTGGCATTCATTGGGGCCTCATCTCCAAAGATACCCTGCATGGCCTCAAACACTTTCTGTTTTCTTTTCTCAATAAATTCTTTCTCTTCATCACACAGAGTCAGACTGTATCGCAGCTGAGGGTTGTTACTGGAGAAAATAACAGAAATGGAAATTAACCATTTTCATGCTGAACTCAGAATTTTCTTGTTTTGGCAGGTGGTATAGACAAAGATCAGCCTGCACGTATGATTATGCTGTCAGATTTTAGTCTACACTACCTGCATGTCCTTTTTAAGCCAGAGTTGTTTAACCCTTTCCTGTTTTTGGAAATTTCAGACTAGTCCAAATTGAAAGAGGTTGCAGACGACAATGAAAACTGGATGCCATTTGAAATGAAACCATCCTATGTAGTAGCAAATATTGCGGAAAAAGGAGAAATTGCTTATTACAAGCAATTTCTTCTTTTTCAACAATGTTTTCTCGAGTATAAAATCACAGGAACGTAAAATCCTGTATTTGAACAGGAAAGGGTTAAAAGATTATTTTTCTACATACTAATATATATTAACTCACAATGAGTGCTTCCAATACTGTCAGCCCTTTGATTTTGATGCAATTCTTTCAAGGATTTTATTTAGAATGACAAGTGTTAAATTAACATTATGAATAATTAAAATTCATTGGTTCAAAATTTTCCTCTATAAATTACAGTTCTTGCCCTATCAAAATCATTAGCCCGTAATTTGCAAATTCAGACAAAATTTTATTCCGGTCCAAATTGAAAGAAAACACAGGTGATTTTTCATGCATATAATTCAGATATATAAATGGGGTACCTGCAAAGATTTTAAGCCAATGTGCTATGGCCACCATACATCAATAACCACAAGTAATTCAATGATACAGAAATTAACCCATTACCAGATGGCAAAATTTTAGACTAGTCCAAATTAAAACGAGTTGAAGATGACAATTGAAAGATGATGAAGTTAAGATTTTTTTAAACTTTCTGGGTAGAAAACATTGTGGAAAATGAAGCAATTGCTTGTTACAAGCAGTTTCTTCATTTTACACAATGGTTTCCTAATTGTTTTTCTTGAAGGGTGTCAGAAAGCTTTACTGTGTGGGAATGGGTTAAAGTGTGAAGTCAGTTGAATATGCAGATTATAAACCAATCAGTTAGAGAATTAAATTAAGCCATTACAAGATGAGAAAAATTAAACAAGAGGGCCAGTGGCCCTGGCGCTCACCTGAGTTAAGGCTTTTTTTTTCTTCAAGGCCTAATACAACCTGGGTTGGGAGAAAACCTCCTTTAACATTTAACTAAAATCATCAAGCCCAATTTGCTTTTTTGGCCGAATAGTTTTGAAAGGGTTGTCTTCTTTATTTCTATTTAAGCCTAGTCACCCTGTGGCTCTAAAATTTATAAGAGTTTTAAACCAGCTTCAATTCTTTTAGCTATTTTCATATGGCATCACCCAAGGAACATTCCTGCCAAATTTGGTTGAAATCTGCCCAGCGGTTTTGGAGGAGATGTCGTTTTAAAGATCCTTCTTTATTTCTATATCAGCCCTATTCCCCCTGGGACTCCACCCAAAGGTACCCAAGGGTGATGATTTTAACAATTCTGAAAGAGGTCATTGTACTGATGCTTCATGCCAAATATCAAGGCTCTTCGTCTTCTGGGTCAGAAGGAGATAATTTTTAAAGTTTTCATTAAAATTTCAGTTTTGTTGCCATGGCAACCAGAGTTTTAAACGGATTTCAATTCTCTTAGCAATTTTCATATGGCATCACCCAAGGAACATTCCTGCCAAAAATCTGCCCAGCGGTTTTAGAGGAGATGTTGTTTTAAAAATCCTTCTCTATTCCTATATAAGCCCAACCCCCCCACCCCCCTGGGGCTCCGCACCTTGGTACCTAAGGGTGATGATTTTAGCAATTCTGAAAGAGGTCATTGTACTGATGCTTCATGCCAAATATCAATGCTCTACGGCTGCTAGGTCAGGAGGAGATAATTCATATAGTTTTCATTAAAATTTCAGTTTGTTGCCATGGCAACCAGAGTTTTGAATGGATTTCAATTCTTTTAGCAATTTTTAAAGGGCACCACCCAAGGAACATTCCTGCCAAATTGGTTGAAATCCAACCAACAGTTTGGGAGGAGATGTCATTTTGAGATTGTTGACACACGACGGACAACACACGCAGGACACAGGCGGATCAAAATACCTCACCATAAGCACGTCGTGCTCAGGTGAGCTAATAATGAACCAAATTTAAAAAATTTGCTTGCAAAAGCAATTTCTGAATTTTTCACGTTTGCCTTATCGTTTTTTTAGGGGGGGGGGCCTCAAAAAACATCATTGGGTGGAAATGAGTTAAGGGTTTAAAATATTGTTGGTCATCTTTCATCTTTTAAAAATGTTTTTCAAGCTCAACTGAACACCAAAAGATTTGTCAGAATATTGTGATAAAACCATACTGATATCAATTCTTTTAGCAATTTATAAAGGGCACTAGGGGTCACTAGGTTTAGGTTTAAACCTATTTATTTTTTATTTTACATCGATTGGGAAATAAGTTCTTCAAACTAAGATTAATCCCTCTCGATTCTGCTTCCTAGAAAATGCACAAGTACTCGTGCAAAAGTGTGGGCCAATGACAGAACCAAGATCGATAGCCGCTCCCGGGAATCGAACTCAGGACCTCTGGATCTGGAAGCCGATGCACTACCCACTAGGTCTCAAGATCGATTCATATAAAAACCTTGTATACAATCTAGAGGCCACAATTTGTGCTCAAACTACCTGAGTATTTGTCAGAATGTTTGTCTTGAAGGAAATCTTTAGATTATTTTTCTGACAAATCATTAAGCATAAAGGTTCATGTATCATATTACATGTTATGTCACACAATGACACTTTAAGACGCCGCTAAGAAAAAAGCTTTGTAAAACATTACAGAAAATGAAGAAATTGCTTGTTACAAGCTATTTCTTTATTATCCACGATGTTTTCTAATCCAAAACAAAAAGATTTTTAAAATTTCATCAACAAAAAATTGTCGCCTGCAACTTCTTTGAATTTGGACTGGTCTGAAATTTCGTTATCTAGATATGAATTAGTAATGTTTCTAAGGTTTTATTATGGCTCTACCCACTCATTCACCATATTTCCATCTAGCCCAGTATGTCACTATTTGTGATTGTTATTCAGGTGAGCGAATTAGGACCATCATCTTGCTTAGAATTGTGTAATTGTTCCTAAAAGTTCAGGTTATTATGAACATTAAAATCAGTTGTTTGAATTATGATACTTAAGGAATTCTGGATCATAAAACGCCTACATTTCAGAAATTACTGCCTGCTTTTCTTCAAAGATGAAATAATTCTTCTCCTACTTCCATTAATTATGTATCAATTCCAATTCCAATTCTGTAATTTTTGCCTTCACCTATTCCTACACGATCCCACTTATTTTACCCCCTCAAGAAAAAAACTTTTTAAAAGTTTTAGGAAACTGAAGAAATTGCTTGTTTTCTATGCAAAAAGTCACAAACATTGAGATTTCAACTAAAAATTGTTGTCTGAAGCTTCTTCAAATAAGGACCAGTCTAAAACTTTGTGGTCTGGTAATGGTCTGTGATTTTATACTCGAGAAAACATTGTGGAAAAAGAAGAAATTGCTTGTGACAAGCAATTTCTCCTTTTTCCACAAAATTTTCTACCACATAGGATGTTTTCATTTCAAATGGCATCCAGTTTTCATTGTTGTCTGCAACCTCTTTCAATTTGGACCAGTCTAAAATTTCAATAAGCGGGAAAGGGTTAAGCTGAATAAATCCTATAAAATCTAAAATCAGAGCAAAACACTTTAATTTTAAAAGACATGAGATCAAACACAGGTCATTTAATGATGATATTTCTAGAATTGACAAAACACCATGAAAAAAAAAACTTACCAGTAAATTCATTACTTTACAGAGGCAAATAAGGACCGCCTACATTTGGTTTTGTGACTTAACCCATTCCTACATGACAAAATTTTAGACTGGTCCAAATTGAAAGAGGTTGCAGACAACAATTCAAAATTTGTGAAATTTTATATTTTTTCAACTTTCTGGATAGAAAACATTGTGTTAAATGAAGAAATTGCTTGTAAAAGCAATTTCTTCATTTCACACAATGTTTTCCCAATTGCCTTTCTTGAGGGGCATCAAAAAGCGTCACTGTGTGAAATTTTATATTTTTTCAACTTTCTGGATAGAAAACATTGTGTAAAATGGAGAAATTGCTTTTACAAGCAATTTCTTCATTTTAAACAATGTTTTCGAAATTGCCTTTCTTGAGGGGCATTAAAAAGCGTCACTGTGTTGGAATAGGTTCACCCATTCTGACACAGTGACACTTTTTGATGCCACTCAAGAAAAGCAATCAGAAAAACATTTCTCCTTTCCTGGCAATATTTTCAGCCCTATAAATAAGACTTACTTTTTTTAGTTTGAACACATCTGAATTGATTTCTATATGGAATGTAAAATTTGGAAAAGTATTAATATGCATTGATTAGCACATGCTATCTTTTCACTACTTGATTCAGAAGAAATATGCACCCAATTAAAACTAGAACTTGTCACAGTATGTGACTTAATACCCCAGTAAATGCTTTCAATGTAATGAAAGCTTTAACAATACAAGGACATAGCTACTGACTTTGCTTTTCTAGAAAGGATGAGTTTGTGACACAAAGTTATTAGTTAAAACAGCTGTTTATGTCTACAAAGCATAAATAATGTCAAAGTTCAAGGGGAGATAATTCTTGAACCAGGGGAAATGTAGACTTCAAAATGGCGTCTTGCAAAACTTCAACATGTGGTTAATCGTTGTATGAAGTTTCAATGGTATTAAAGCAAAACTGAAGGAGGAGTTTGCGACACAAAATTTGTAGCATTTTGTACACAGACAGTCAACAAAGCATAAATAGTGTTTAAGTTCAAGGGGGGATAATTCTTGAACCAGGGAGAATTAAGACTTCAAAATTGCGTTTTGCAAAACTTCAACATGTGGTTAATCATTGTATAAAGTTTCAATAGTATTAAATCAAAACTGAAGGAGGGGTTTGCGACACAAAATTTGTAGTATTTTGTACAGACAGACGGACACACAGGCTGATTCCTGATTCCAGTACACCCCCGACAACATTCGTTTTGCTGGGGTATAACGATTTACTCCTAAATCATTTATAGTATTGAGAACTTCTTTGTTAAGCATAAAGTTTCACGTTGACCATTATTTTGTCATCCTATTTAATCAATTTGTCATCAAATTAAGTTGATAACTTAATCCTTTTATTTGCAGTAATTTTATTACACTTGTAAAACTTAAATTATTTTCCTTTTCTAGTTTTCAAGTACTTAAAGCCTATATCGGTCCAGTCCAGTCAGAATTAATGACCCATTCCTAAGCATTTTTTTTCTAAATTTTCCTTCTCTAAAAGACAGCAATTTTCAAACTACTTTATTCTTTAACGTAGGACAAGTCTAACATGTTGTTGTCTAGTAATGGGTTAAAGAAGAACATTAAGGATTCAGGGGTTGAGTTTTTTTTTTTTTTTTTTTTCTTTTTTGTAGGAAAATTTTTTTAAAGTGTCAATTTATTCCTTAAATGGAAATAAGCTAAGACCCTACAAATTTCTACAATGAGTCTAACAAGAGGCCTGTTGGACCTGATGCACTCACCTGAGATAGAAGCTACTTCTCATTCAACAATCAACTTTAATGTTTAGGTAAGGATTAGGATACAAAAGAGCCTAATGGAAATACCCAAGTCATTCAAGTCTTGGTTGCACTAATATTTATGTCAGAGTAACAAATCTTAACCTATGGGATGATATGATGGTCACAACAATAAGTGCAAAGTTTCAGAGCAATATCTTTGTAGAAACAGAGCTATGAGACTTACACACAAAAAAATTAATGAAAAAACTACACAGAGACTGACAATCTGGTGATCAGAATAACCCCCCATTCTCTGCATATTCAAGCTAAAAATAGTCAAACATTGGATTGAAATATTATCAAAAGTTTACAAGACTAAAGAACTTACTCATATTCTGCCCACATTTCTATATCAACTTCTGACGTCTGAAAATAAATATAACTAGATCCTTCAATACCAGCTCTTTAACCCATTACCACACAAAAGCAAAAGCCCTGAACAAATATGATCATGGAAAACTTTGTTAGACAAGGAGAAATTGCTTGTAACAAGCAATGTCTCCTTTTCTCACAAAGTTTTCTTTCCTATTAGGTATTTATTTTCCAATTTCAGAGCATTTGTAACTGTTGTCTGCAACTTCTTTCAATTTGGACCAGGCTCAAATTCTGTTGTCTGGTAACGGGGTTACCAATTACTGGTTGACAATAATTTAGACAGGTACAAATTCAAGGAAGTTGAATGTGACAATTTTTTAAAGATAGATATTTAGATATCTCACCATTCTTTACAAGAAAATAATGTGGAAAATGAAGAAATTCTTTGTAAAAAGCAAATTTATTCAATTTCCAGACAATCTTTAGGAATACATAAAAGCCGGGTTGTTTGCAAATTTGTTACATTTACTACATATCATTTTTCATTTTTCTTTTATTGTAAAAATGCATTATTTTGCTTGGGTTTTGATGGAGAGAGGATTTTCATGAAGATGGATCAAGTCTAGAGACTTTTCTCTTGCCGAACACCATAGGTGATTGAAGGTATAACATAACTTTTTCCATTCCCACATAATCCCACTTTTTTAAACACTTAAAGAAAATAATTCCGAAAAAAAATGAGGAAAATGAAAAAATTGTTTATTAACCCTTTCTTGGTCAAACCCGGGATTTTACAACGCTGTAGGTTTATAGTTAATATTGTGAGAAAAGAAGAAATCGCTTGTAACAAGCAGTTTCTCCTTTTCCCACAATATTTTCTACCACATAGGATGGTTTTGTATCAAATTGAATCCCATCTTTGTTGTCGTCTGCAACCTCTTTGAATTTGACCTCTTAAAATTTTAAAAAAGGGGAAAAGGTTAACAAGCACTTCTTAAAGTAAATAAAAGATTTCTTTATTTTTCCATATTGTTTTCTATAAGAAAGAAAAAGATTTTTTAACTTGAAATTGTCATCTACAAGTTCTTTGAATTTGAATTTGGACAGGTCTAAATTTTTCTTGTTTGGTAATGAATTAAATTGAGAACTGTTGACAGCTAGAACTGCCACAAAGTGATGACTGGCCCAATAACACAGCTGTAAGCATAGTAAGATGTGTCAAAGCCGCATTGTACTTTACTTGGATGATAGTTCCAGATTGTAATTCCTTACAGGTTTGGAGAAATTTTGTTTTTTTCCTAGGATTTTTACTCAACTTTGATATGGCTTGAAATATAGTTATACTTATATTATGAAAAACAGTTAATAGTGTGGGACGGGGTAAAGGCCACAGTGCCAATGACCTTGGTCACATATGAAAGCCTATTACCTGATAAGAGAATGCATAAAAAAAAATCAAAATTAGGTTAAGGATCAAGTACTTTATTGCGAATGAAAATCTATCCTTATATGAGTCAAATATGATTGCCAGATGTAAAGGCATCCAAAAAATATAAGCAAAGTTTATGTTTTGATTAAAGTATTTTAAACTGGGTCAAGTTCACAAAGTAAAGGGTCTA
Organism: Fragum fragum; assembly: GCA_946902895.1. Classification (NCBI taxonomy): domain Eukaryota; kingdom Metazoa; phylum Mollusca; class Bivalvia; order Cardiida; family Cardiidae; genus Fragum; species Fragum fragum. The sequence continues at coordinate 38,591,337 of OX336380.1, forward strand.
GATCAAAAGTGAAAGCCTATTGCTTGGTGAGTGTAGATATGAAAAATGATGGCCCTAGGTATAAGCATTCAGAAAATATAAGCAAGGTTAAGATTTGGTAAAAGTTTTTTGGTTGTTGTTTTTTTTAGTATGTCAAAGGTCAAGGTCACAATGTCAAGGACCTTTATCACAGGTGAAAGCCTAATACCTGATGAGAGTAGTTATGGAGAATGATGGCCCTAGGTATAAGTATTCAGAAAATATAAGCAAAGTTAAAGTTATTGGTAAAAGTTATTTCAAGTAGGCAAAGGTCAAGGTCAAGGTCACAGTGCCACAGACCTTTGTCACAGGTGAAAGCCTATGGCATGGTTGGTGTAGATGTGAAGTGTAAGCAAGTATAAGGTTAAGGTTTTTGGTTAATTTTTTTTTTTTTTAACATTTTTAAAACCATGTCAAGTTCAAGGTCACAAGGTCATTTGACATTGTTATTAGTCTTAACTTGAAGCGTATGCTCTAATGAGTGTTTCTGTAAAATATAAATCCTCTAGGGTAAACACAATAAAAATAAACAACATTAACCCATTCCCACTCAATGACGCTTTTAAACGCCCCTAAATACAAAAGCTTTGAAAAACATTGTGGATAATGAAGAAATTGCTTGTTACAAGCAATTTCTTCATTATCCACAATGTTTTCTACCCCAAAAGACAAAGATTTAAAAAAATCTATTATCTTTAAATTGTCGTCTGCAGCATCTTTCAATTTGGACCAGTCTAAAATTTCATTGTGTGGGAATGGGTTAACCAAAATATGGATGCTGACACTAACGCTTACAACAATATGCGAGGTTATGACAACAGCTCTTCCGGGGCAAGCTTAAAATTGGAGACATCCACTGATCCACCTGCCTAGAATAAATACTACTTACCTCATTAAAAGACAGTCTCTGTTTAACCGTCTCCTTGAATATGGGTAGGTCTGTGACATTGATGGTCCTTGTACACAAATGTTCATCAATGAAGTAGTTGGCGTCCATCAAGGATATTTCTGAATTGTGAAAAGATTGTAAAAAACCTTTCACCCATTCCCACACGCAGACGCTTTTTAACAGCCCTCAAGAAATCCATTAGGAAAAACATTGTGTAAAATGAAGAAATTGCTTGCAACAAGCAATTGCTTCATTTCACACAATGTTTCCACTAAGAATGTTGAAATAATCCAAGATTTCATTAACTTTATAATGATGTCTGCAACTACTTTGAATTTGGACTAGTCTAAAAATGTGTTGTGTGGGAATGAGGTAATGGGGTGTGTGGGAATGGGTTTACCCATTACCAGACAACAAACTTTTAAACTAGTCAAAATTGAAAGATGTTGCTGACAACAGTCTTCAGTTGATGGAATTTAAAAAATCTTGAATGAGGTAATTTTTAAAGCCATTTTTCTTACACTCCAAAGAATCATTTTAGCAAAACATTGTGAAAAAGAGAAAATTGCTTGTCTAAAGCAATTTCTTCTTTTTTTCCTCACAATGTTTTCAACCTGGACTGACATTAATTTTTACAATTTTTAAATGAAAGAACAAGAGTACCATCGTCACAATATACGCCGCCACTTTGCTGCTGTTTCAAGAAAAATAATTGTAGACACTACTTATTTTGACAGAACCAAAATAAAAACATTTGCCGACTACCTTTTTGAATTGTCATGTTCAAAGTGTTTGTTATGTTTGATTGATTGAAAGGGCCCAGGGGCATAACTCTTGCAAAAATCAATTAACCATAAAATCTTTGATTCATGTACATCTACAAATTATGGTGATGACAATGACTAAGTTTCATTTAAATCAAGACAAAAAAAAGGAGGAGTTGCGTTCACAAGGCTGCTATTTCAATAAGTCCCAGATACTAAGTTTTAAGGGGGCATAACCGAGGCAAAAGTCAATGAACCATAAAATCCTTACTTCATGCACATCTACCAATTAAGGTGAAAATATCCACCAAGTTTCATTTAGATCCAGCCACAAACCTAGGAGGAGTTGCTTTCACAAGGCTGCAATATCTATAAGCCCCAGAGACTAAGTTTAAAGAGGGCATAACTCAGGCAAAAATCAATGAACCAAAAAACTCTTCTTTCATGCACATCTACCAATGATAATATTGACCAAGTTTCAAAAAGATCCATCCAGAAACTTAGTAGGAGTTGCGCTCACAAGAAAAGTGGATGTACGTATGGACGGTTGGACGGACGGATGGATTGACGGACAGACGGAGAAGATGATGCCAATATACGACTGCCTCCGGCAGCGTGTAAAAAATTGTCTGAAATATCTTTGAGCTTGGTGCTCTGACTGGACAAAAATGATCTGGATCCCTCATTTTAACCCTTTCCTGTTCAATACCTGGTCCCCATGTTTTTATACTTGAGAAATATTGAGGAAAAATAGAAAATTGCTTATGACAAGCAATTTCTTCTTTTTCCACAATATTTTCTACCCCACTGAATGAGTGACTTTAAATTGTCGTCTGCAAATCCTTTGAATTTGGACAGGTCTAAAATTTCACAAAACATCCAAGGGTAAAACTTACTTAGGTTACTAAAACAAGCCAGTTCCTTGTGAAGATTGTAAAAGCCTTGTACAATTCATAAGGACTTGCCAACATGATGCAGCAATTATAGAAAAAAATTCTAAATGAAAGAACTGTTTTCAAGTAATACCTTCCTTTCTTACATCATAGACCAAAACCACTGTGCCACAAAGACCACTCTTTGGTGGAAATTTCTAAGGTATCAAAATATTCTTGTTAAAACTGGACAAATTGACCCATTTCCACTCAATGACTTTGTTAGACTCCCCAAAGAAAAATATCCTTGAAAACATTGTGGAAAATGAAGAAATTCCTTGTTACAAGCAATTTCTTCTTTATCGACAATGTTTTTTAACCAAAAGGTTAAAAAAATTCATATGTTTGAAATTGTCGTCTGCAGCTTCTTTCAATTTGGGAAGTCTAAAATTTTGTTGTTTGGGAAGGGGATAAAACAAAATGGTTCAAGTTTTAAAGAAATGTAATATCTGATATTTTGTTCTATTTTGTACATTCAAATACAATAAAATGTCTATAATGTCAAAAAAGCAAAATATCCCCTTTTTAAACTTTTCTCAAAGATTTCCCCCTATAAGGGGCACTCAGACCCCATCCTCAAAAATCAAGAAAGATCCCCTAACTGAACATATTTTATGTATTCAACATATTGATAGAGAAACAAAGTACCTAAAATGTTATCCATATTAGGATGAAGATAAAACTTAAAGGTCTCGTTCCATACAGGACTGACATCGTTGTCTTTTGCTGTAGTCTGCTGTACACCATGTGGAGACGTCTTTATTGAGACTGTGATATATGGATCTGGGACATCCACTGGAAATAACACAGTAGATGTGAATATCGCAAAGCAGTTATGTATTTTAATCCTTGTCATGCTGCAAAAATCACCTTACTGAATTGCTATAAAATCACAGGACTGAAAGCACTGATAGAACTTGTTGTTCAATAATCAATTTTTTTCTTAGAAATCAATTTCATAAACAACTCTAGCAGGAAAAGTACAAGCAGGAGGTTTAGACTAAGATCAGACTGCACTTATGTGCAGGCTGATCTTGGTCTACACCTCCTGCCAAAACTGGAATATTCCGGGTTCAGCATGACAAGGGTTAACCCTTTCCTGTTCAATCCCTGGTTTTATGTCCCTGTAATTGTATGCATTAGAAAACATATTTCCTACTCTTTAGGTTGGTAACTTTTCAAATTACACTAACTTTTAGTTGTCGTCTGCAGCTTCTTTCAAATTGGAGAAGTCTAAAATTTTGAAAAATAGAAAAGGGTTAACCAATTCCTTCACAATAATACTTTTTGTTGACCCTCCAAGAAAACAGCTTGGGAAAACATTGTGAAAAATAAAGAAATTGCTTCAAATAATCAATTTCTTCTTTCCCACAATGATTTCTACAAAGAGAAAGATTTTTTAAATCTATTAACTTAAAATTGCTGTCTGCAACTTCTTTCAGTTCCGACCTGTCAAAATTTTGTTGTCTAGTTATATGTTAAGGTTTTTGGGGTTCTTTTTCATTAAGGTATGAAACAACGAGACAGTATCACTGAAAGAAAGCATAACCTGAACAGCTCCATGTTACAGAAAAAAATATTTTCTCACCGAAAATAAACCTTTATTTCAGATTTTTATAACAAAAGGGCCATAACTCAAAAAAACAAAAAAAGATTTTTCTAGTCACCATCATACGTGAGACTCTTTAAACACGATAGAATTTCAGACCGGTCCAAAGTCAAAGAAGTTGAAGACAACAATTTAAAGTTAATGATATCTTTGTCTATTGGGGAAGAAAATATTGTGGATAAAGAAGAAATAGCTTGTTACAAGCAATTTCTTCATTTTCCACATTGTTTACCAAATCTTTCATATTGAGAGGTGTTTAAAAGCGTCATTGAGTGGGGATTGGTTAATACTGTACTGCTGGCAGATTTCAAAATAAAGGCAGGAAATGAATCCCGTAGGAAGGACCAGAAACTTGTATGTATGAAATCGAATTTGCTTTCTGAAATTTTGATTTAACTTTCCTCAAACATAGAGGGCTTCTCATATGTACAGACGTAACCTCAAAAATACACAAAAGGCTTACAACAAAATTTCACCAAATGGTTTCGCCATGACTTCTGACTTAACCCATTACCACACATCAAAATTTTAGACTGGTCAAAATTTAAAGGTGTTGAAGACAACATTTTGAAGCTTATGAAATTTTGCAATTTATTTTACCTTTGGGTAGAAAACATTGTGGATGATGAAGAAATTGCTTGTAACAAGCAATTTCTTCATTATCCACAATGTTTTTCTGAACTTTTTTCTTTTGGGCGTCTAAAAGCGTCATTGAGTAGGAATGGGTTAAGCAAATCTCATTTCATGAACACCTTTCTATATGCATTGTTTGATAGAAATTGGTAGAACAAGATGTGTTTGTGAAACACTATGCCCCCGAAACAGGAATTCTTTATAAACGGGAAAAGGGTTAAAATTTTGACCTTGACCTTGATGAAATGACCTTCCCCAGTTGCGCCTTGTTGAGACCTATCTACATACCAAATATTAGCATTGTAACTTAATCAGGGTTGAAGTTATAGGAAAATGTTTAGTTGGCAGGTTAAGTTTTGCAGACAGACAGATGGACAGACAGACAGACAGACAGAAGGACACCTGTAAAACAATATGCCCTCTATTTTATTGATGCGGGGGCATAAAAATTACCAAGACCTGGACCTTTGAACTGGTGACCTTAAAACCAACTAGAGGTGCTTGAGCCCCTGTATCACTCCACAGGCCTGATTTTACTGATTAAGCATACGGTGTTTTCAGGAATTCAATATAAACCAAATCATATTTATCATGTTTGGCCATGTTTTTCATCCGATCAAACTTCTGATAAAGGGTCTACCAAGGATCATTTTTGTGAAATTAGTTGAATTCTGTTGTAAATTCTGAGAAGAAGTTTTTTTAAGAAAAAGTTTACAGGCAGACAGACTGACTGACGCGCAGACGGATACACAAAAGACACAAGCCAAGACAATAACTGGCTGGCTTTCGGCCAGTGGAGCTAATAAAGTTCCTTTGCTCACCAAGGGCTGAACAAAGTGACCTGTAGATAGTTTTACAACATAATAATACTTACAAAGATCTTTTGCCCATCCTTTTGTGATATTATAGCCTTGAACTACTTTTATATAAAACAGCATACATGGTTGATGTTCAACCTGAAATATGGGGTAGAAAGAGTAATCAATCCATTACTAAATGAGAAAAAAATCAACTAATCCAGACGATTTCAAGATGATATTGATAACATTTAAACCTTATCATGCTGTATAAATTACCTTACTAAATTGCTGTAAAATCAAAGGGCTGAAAGCACTGATAGAGCTTATATTCAAAAATCATTATTTCTTTTAGAAATCCATTTCAAAAACAACTCTGGCAGAAAAAGTACAAGCAGGAGGTGTAGACTAAGATCAGACTGCACTTATGTGCAGGCTGATCTTAAACTACACCTCCAGCCAAACCGGAATATTACAGGTTCAGTATGACAAGGGTTAAAATATTTAACTCGGAGTTTCTGGGTAGAAATGGCACTGTTAATCCTTAACCAGATGACAAAACTTTAGACTGACCCAAATTGAAAGAAGTTAAAGATCACAATTTCAAAATGATGAAAATCTTAAAAATCTTCGTCTTTCTGGGTTAGAAGCAAATTCTTAATTTTCCACAATGTTTAAATGAACTCTATTTGTAATGGTTGTAAGAAAAAGTCAGACTTTTTGGGAATGGCTTACAGTGATAAATCCCAGTGATTAGCCAACTCCAGCACAATAATGTTTTGTAATGCCCCTCAAGAAAAAAGCCTTGGAAAAAATAATGAAAACATAGAAGTTGCTTGTTAGATGCCATTATCTATAATATTATTTTAAGGTAGGTATCAATGTTTTTTCATGTCATAGATTTTGATTATTCTTATTCCCTCTCATAATACTATTTTAATACAATATTCTGAGAAGTAGTTTTGCGAAAATCAGATGTCGTTAATCAGAATAAAAAGGGGTATTTCCCTAAACCTGACATAGGCTGTTAATCTATTTTTAGATGAAGCTGCAATGAATATTGGGTAATTCATGCAGAGCTTATAACCGTTAGAATACCGCATTCAGTTTATATTTGCTCAAGCCATTGTCATTGTTATGTCATCAGGAGTTAGGTTCGCTACCGGGTCTTCAATTCTGTAAAGATCAGTCCAAAAATGATGTAAGCGTCAATATAGACTCTTACCATAGTTTTGCTCTAACCATTTGGTATGACATGATTTGGGACATTGGTTGTTTTGCTTGTCAATTTTTAACCGTCTTTGACTTTGGGTCAAATGCAAACGAGGTTGTGCAGTGTTGACAACTGATTTCCATGATACCTAAAAATAACCTGGAATTCTGCTGAATCTTTCGTATATGACCAAAATAAGTAACTTTAAGCCTATCAGATTACCACGAAGATAATATAAGTGTTAAGCAACTGTTTGAGCATATTGGTTTCAAAAACATCTATTTCTCCCTTTAACCAATTCAATCACGCTGATAGCTTTGTTACCTCGAGAAAAAAAAAGCTTTGAAAAACATTCTGAAAATTGAAGTGATTTCTTCATGATTCACAATGTTTTCAACACCAAAAGAAAATAGTTTTCAAAAATTCAAACAACTAAAAATTGTTGTCTGCAACATCTTTCATTTTGAACCAGTATAAAATGTATCAAGATTTCACTGCAAATTCTTCAAATTTTGACCATCCTCAAAATTCATCTTCTGGTAATGAATTACGAATTACATGCTTTGAACTATAGTTATGAACAACAGCATGAATGGTTAATGTTCAGACAAACATAGTCATGAAAAACTATTTTCATGTACAAGAACATGTATAGTTAATGTCCAGACAAATAGAGTCATGAAAAACTATTGTTATGTACAACAGCATGTATGGTTTAAGTCCAGATAAACACAGTCATACACAAGAGCCGTCGGAGACGGATTATGCTCCCCCAATAAGGCTTTGTCACAAAACTGTATGCCAGTATAGGACTGCAACTATAGTTTGAGAGGCCAGTTCACAAGAAATTTGGAAGTTTGACAAACATTGAAGGAATCTGTTTAGCTTCACAGGCCTGATTCTAGTAAAATTCAATACCATTATGTGGTAAAGGGTTATACGTTTTACCTTGACCATCTAAGTTATCAATGAAAAATGTCTACATACAAAAAATGAAGACTCTTACTCGATAGTCTTATAGAAACAATAGACTGATTAATTTTAGAGTAGGAAGTATACAAAATGTAAAGCTACATGGCATTAAGCCCCCTTTTAGCATGGTAAGGTTCATTGATTCAAAAATTGAAATAAACATTACCTAGGGCACTTAATAAACAACATTTATGTAAAGTAACAAGAAATTTTGGCACTTGGTAAAGGAGGTATATTTGAAATTAATGACCTTGACAATTTGACCTTGACCAATGACCTTGGTTTTGGTATCTGGTGAAAAGTCTTGTCACAAGTGATAAACATTTGAGATATGAAGGCTGCATCACTTACCATTTTAAAATTATGGACAATGTTGAAGTTAATTTTTTCAAAATTTAGACCTTCAGAAATTACCTTTACCTTAGCCAATGACCTTGAACTTAAAACCAACAGAAAGGTCAAGTCATAAACAATGCACATGTGAAATATGAAGGCTATATCACTTACCATTGAAAACTTTCAGACAATGTTAAAGTTTAAATTTTCTAAATTTTGACCTTGAGAAATGACCTTGACCTTGAAAGATGACCTTGAACTTAATACCAATAGAAAGGTCATGTCATAAGCAATGCACATGTGAAATATAAAGGCTATATCACTTTCCTTTGTAAACTTATGGACAATGTAAAAGTTAAAATTTCGAAATTTTGACCTTGAGAAATGACCTTGACAGATGACCTTGACCTTAGTACCAGCAGAAAGGTCATGTCATAAGCAATGCACATATGAAATATAAAGGCTATATCACTTACCTTTGTAAACTTATGGACAATGTAAAAGTTCAAATTTCAAAATTTTGTCCTTGACAGATGACCTTGACCTTGGTACCAACAGAAAAATTTTGTCATAAACAATGCATACATTTGAAGGCTATATCTCTTATTAATTAAAAGTTATGGACAATGTAAGTTTGTTGTGGAAAAAATAGAGAGCTAATGTAAAGCTAACATACATTAAGCCCCCTTTTTCCATGATGCATCTAATTTCCACAAATTTCAAATAAGTTATTTCAAGGGCATTTGATTTGCTACTCAAATATGAATTTTCACTAGATTCTAATCATTAGACAAGGAGAAATTTGAGAAAAATTATATTTTACCCTAAGTCCCCTTTTTCTGTGACAAGGCCTAAAATCCAAAAACCCGACAAAAAACATCGGCATTATATCATAGAGAGTTCACATGGTAAGTTTCATTTGATTTGGTCCATGGGTTATGGCTCCGGACGGATGGACGGAAGGAATGACATACAGACAAAGCGGCAGCTATATGCTCTCCCTTCCAAGAGCATAAAATCTATTGTTAAGTAAAACAGCAAGTATGGTTGATGTTCAGACAAACAAAGTCATGAAAAACTATTGTAAAGTACAACAGCATATTATGGTTGATGTCCAGACAAACACAGTCATGAAAAACTATTGTCATGTACAAGAGCATGTATGTCTGATGCTCAGACAAACACAGAAATGAAAAACTATTGTTATATACAATAGCATATACGGTTGATGTTCAGACAGACACAGTCATGAAAAACTATTGTTATGTACAACAGTATGTATGGTTAAAGTCCAGACAAACACAGTCATGAAAAAAAAAATATTTTCATGTACAACAACATGTATATTTTATGTTTAGACAATCGCATTCATGAAAAAACTGTTATTACAAACAACAGTAGGTATGAATGATGCTCAGACAAACACACTCATGGAAAACTGTTCTTATGTACAACAGCACGTATGAATGATGTTCCGACAGACACAGACATGAAAACTGTTATTATATACAACAGTATGTATGAATGATGTTCATACACAGTCATGAAAAATTGTCTTTATGGACAACAGCATGTATGGTTGATGTTCAGACAAACACAGTCATGAAAAGGGCCTATCTCTTACATGCAAATTGATTTTTTATATTTTTCCTTGTATTTCTATTATGGGTGTAAGTTTGTAACTGTATTAATCACATGGACTTTTAAGCATTACAGTACACCACAACTTCTGGCCAATTTGTCGTACAGTGGGAGATAAGAAATAGGATCCTAAAATGGGATTTACATCCCCTGAGGAATTAGTAAATAAGAAATATGATAGTATAATTGCATGATAGGTAGATTTGTTTCTAAGGTAATTACAAATTATCTGCTATGTCATCATGACTTGGGCAGAAATATGACAGTAATTGAAACTTTGTAGCAAAGTATCACATTCTCGTCCTCTGAGGCAATGATTAAAGTAGTCCTATTTAAGCTAGACTAGCACTTAATGTGATTAATACCCCAAGACAGAAACATGTTACAGAAAGAACATTTTGTCATTCGAGTAAAGCCTTTTTTCAACAAAGGGCCGTAATTCCAATTTTGAAGTTATCAAACAATACTAACCTCTAGAATGCCCACAGGGTTTTCCTAGTTTTGACCTAGTGATCTAGTTTTAGACCAAAAGTAGCTAAATTTCAAACTTGTCCAAAATTATATAGAGGCAAACATTCTGACCAATTATTAGGATGATCAAATAAAATTGCAGCTTCTAGAATATTAACAAGGTTTTACTAAGATTTCAACTAGTGACCTAGTTTGTCCCAGAGTGACCCAATTTCAATTTTGTCTGAGATTTTTTCAAGAAAAATATTCTATGAGTAAAGATTGGGGTCTTAAGACCGTTTACAAAGTTAGATTAGATCTAATACCTTGTTTTTGACCTAAGATGATCTTATTTCAAGCTATCAAGACAAACATTCTGATTTCAGGCTGATTGAGGGAAAAAGTATCCTCTAGAGTGTTAACAAGATTTTTCTTTTATTTGATTTTTGGAATGATTAAGATAAAATTGTTTCCTCTAGAATGCTGACAATGTTTTTCTATGATTTAACCTACTGACCTAGTTTGTTACCTCAAGTAACCCCATTTCTTGAGACAAACATTCAGACCAAATTTCAGGATGTTTGAGCAAATTCATAGCCTCTAGAGGGTTAACAAGGTAAATATTGAAGGACAACAGATTCAAGACGTCACACAACCACTAAATCTCACCTTCAGCATGTAGTGTTCAGGTGAGCTAATTATCAATTGACCAATCAAATTATTCATGAAGACTAGTTCTAAGTGATTTGTTTATTTGTTTAAATGGGGTTTTACGCCGCTTTTAACCCATTCCCACATGATAAAATTTTAGACAAGTCCAAATTCAGAGAAGTTGCAGATGACAATTTTAATGTGATCGAATCTTTAAACTCTTTGTCTTTTGGGGTAGAAAACATTGTGGATAATGAAGAAATTGCTTGATACAAGCAATTTCTTCATTTTCCACAATGTTTTCCAGAGTTTTTTTCTTGAGGGGCGTAAAAAGGAGGGATTGAGTTGGAATGGGTTAACAATCTTTCAGTTATATCGCAGTGGCTGGAGCAAATAACAATGGAATCCTGGTATTTCTCACACCAGTACTACCATTACATCCCTTCCTAGCCTCCAGCTGCTATCCCACATAGGTCTACGATTATCGACCCATAGTTCTAAGTGAACTTTGAACTATAACATTAAATTCATATTAAGCATTTTTGTTGGTTTGTCAATCTAAATGTTGAAAGTACGACTTTTAGGTTACCAACTAATGATTTTTCTTTTGTTACATGGTCCTGAAGACAATTCTGCAAAAGAACATCCTGGTAGCTTGGTGCAAAAACTTCATAAGTGTCTATACAAAGTATAGACACTTATGTTGTTTTTACACTAAACTATTGATCATCCTATATCTAAGCCAAACGCCCTGCCAGAGTTCAGTAGATGTTGCAAGCAATCCATCAATTGATCTGCTTACAGTGAAGCCCACTGACCTATGAAAGTTCTACTAAGATATCAAATAGATTAATCTAACATAATATTTGGTCTAGAACATAAAACTAAGTGTTGGTAGACAAACTAAACATCCTTACTATATCTAATTACTGTAAATCGGGTAATATTTTGCATTGTCTAAATTAACGTGAGCAGGACCTGAAGACTTATTAGCGGGTTCATGAATTCGCGCGCCTTCATATGATACTTCGGTAATTTCTGTAAGTATCCCTGAAAATACACCGGTGAAGAAAAAATCTATATACGATAAAGCCTGATTCTATACCGACCTATGAATGGAATGATTACATGAAATCCATTTAAGATCATTTTTACCAATTCCAGCCTCTTTTCTCATAGTATAACAATTTCTCTTCTGAAATCGTTCTAAGATCGCAAAGTAAATATTGAAGTTTAAGATTTGTCGGGGGGGGTATTTTTTTTAAGAGCTAAAAAACTGTTATCAAAAAGTAGTTTAAGGTCGTAATATGTATATTCACTTTCACCCTGAAACCACTAATGGAACGAATTAATAGTTTACCAAACTGTCATAATTATGATGAAACAATTTAATCCCGTGTCAAAACAGGTACAATTGTTTAATTTTAATTGATTCATATCGCATATCATGCTTTCAATTTGTTAAAAGGTTTTAAGAGTCTATACAATAAAGCATCAGATACAACTTTTTAGCTCTTTGTTGTGTTATTGTCGTCACCTAGAATTTCATTACCTCGTCTGCTTTCCATTGTTATGTTTGTTTACCTGTCTTCAATAGACTAACAGACTAACTTGGCAGGTTATAAAGATTTTTCTGCCTGCTAAAGATTTGTCCTTTTCTCAAAACTTATTCGGTTTTTACGCCGAGGAAGAGATGATCCCCATATCAATGAATAAAATTGGATGGTGCTGAAATAGGTGAATATTTTGTCATTTGATCTTCGTCGGTCCGCGGCTTACTTTGGTCCTCTCCGTACCATTTGTGTACAAAATGGTTCAATTTAAGCGAGATTCTTGAATTCGCGAGCTCCCTGTCTCATGAATATTAGCAAATTTAAAACCCTCGCTAATAAAACCTGATTTACAGTAACATGCTTGAGCCACTAGAGCAAGAAAATATTTAACAATATTTCCTATCTAATCCTACAAAAGAGTCAGCAGACAACATAGCTTGCCCTATTGACTGCTAATCACAAAACATCATTAAGGGTGTCTTGCATAGATGTCGGGAAATTCTAGATGAGGTCAAGATGCATTTAACCCCTTCCTGTACAAACCTGAGATTTACGGTGCTATGATTTTATACTTGAGAAAACATTGTGGAAAAAAAAAGAAATTACTTGTAACAAGTTCGATTCCCAACTGCGGCACTCATCCATTCAGACTATTTGTCTCTCACCAATGGGTCGATAATCGTAGATCTATGTGGGATAGCAGCTGGAGGCTAGGAAAGGATGTAATGGTAGTACTGGTGTAAGAAATACCAGGATTCCGATGTTAGGTTCTCCAGCCGCCGCGATATAACTGAAAGATTGTTGAAAGTGGCATAAAACCCCATTCAAACAAAAACAAATTAATGTAGGTCTAAGGTCAAGGTCCGAGGGCCAAGGATCTTTGTTACTAGTGAAAACCTATCATCCGGTGAGTGTAGATATGAAGTATGATGCATTCAGAAAATACAAGGTTACAAGGTTAAAGTTTTTGTATAAAGTTTTTAAAACCAGGTCAAAGTCACAAGGTCATTGAGGCATGGGTGTTGGTCTGAACTAGAAGCCAATCCCGTGATGAGTGTTTCTATAAAATATAAACCCTCTTTGCGTAAATATTGATAGAAATTAAAACAAGAGGACCATGATGGTCCTAAATCGCTCACCTGAAGTATCTGCAAATTACAGTACTTTTTAGTATAAAAAATAGGTTTGAAAAACATAGTGAGAAAGGTAATGACAAGCAATTTATCCATTTCTCACAGTGTTTTCTACCTGAAATTCTTTGTATTTAGATTTCAAACAAACTCTAATTACTGTCTGATACTTTTTAGCAACCTTGGTAGAGAACAATCTGGATGTACCATAAATCAAAATATGAATGCATTACAACTTATCCATGAGGAGTGGAAGATATTTGAACATGCTCTTATTGAGCGTTTTTCATATCTTTGGATGCCTTGGGAAGGGCCATGTTTGTCCAAAGGATATAAACATGGTAGATAACAATAATGCTATACTATGTTTTTAATGTAAATACTCCAGAACCTTTTTTAAGAAGAAGAATTCTTTCGATGTGATTTACGCAATTTTCGACTCCAGGAGTAGAGACATTATTTTATCCTAAGAGCATATTTTCCTGTTACATAGTACAAAATTATTTAGTCATGATACATACCAATTATGTATGATCACCTTATATTTCAAAAGGAGAAGACTTTTGATGTTGCTCTAATTGGGTGTTTTCCAAAATATTTGACCTCTGGGGCAGTGCCATGTTTAATCAAAGGGCTAAGATTTTAGCTAACATGGTAGAGAACCATCTGGTTATGCTATATACAAAATATGAGTTCCTAAGACTTTGTAGATTGGGAGGAAAAGACTATTGAACATGGTCTAAATGAGCATTTTTACAAACTTTGGACACCCAGGAAAGGGGTGTTTATTAACCTACAGGCATAATTTAATCAAAACTGATAGATAACAGCCAGGCTATGCTACACTCAAAATATAAATGCCCTCCTCCTTAAAATGAAGAAATTTTTTTTTAGCATACTCAAATTTTGCGTTTTTCCCAATTTTGGGCCCCTGGTGAAGGCAGTTTTTTACCCGAGGAAGACAACTTTTAGTGATATAGTACAAAACCATCTAGTTATGCTTCATACCAAATAAGAATATCCTAGACCTAATAGTTTCAGAGGAGAAGTCTTTTGAAATTGCTCTAATCAAGCATTTTTCCAAACTTCGGACCTCATGGGCGGGGCCATTTTGGACCCCAGAGATAAAATATTTAAAACCTTGGTAGAGAACCATATGAATAAGCTCTATGTAAAATATAAATGTCTTTGGCCTTGAAGTCTGTGGAAAAAAAGACAACAAAGATTTCTAAAATTTCCCATTTTCATATGCTGCAGTTACAAGAGTTTTTCACAGAATAAAATTCTTTTAACAACTTTTGAAGAGCTTCACCCAAGGAACACTCCTGCAAAGTTTCAGCTTGATTGGCCAACTGGTTTAGGAGGAAAAGATTTTTAAAGATCTTTAAAGATTTACTAAAGATTCCCATTTTCAAATGCCGCGGCAACCAGAGTTTTTGACGGAATAAAATTCTTTTAACCACTTTCGCAGAACTTCACCCAAGGAACATCCCTGCAAAGTTTCAGCTTGATTGGCCAACTGGTTTAGGAGGAGAAGATTTTTAAAGATTTACTAAAGATTCCCATTTTCAAATGCCGCGGCAACCAGAGTTTTTGACGGAATAAAATTCTTTTAACAACTTTTGTAGAACTTCACCCAAGGAACATCCCTGCAAAGTTTCAGCTTGATTGGCCTACTGGTTTAGGAGGAGAAGATTTTTACAGATTTCCTTCATATTCCCATTTTCAAATGCCGTGACAACCAGAGTTTTTGACGAAATTAAATTCTTTTAACAACTTTTGTAGAACTTCACCTAAGGAACATCCCTGCAAAGTTTCAGCTTGATTGGCCTACTGGTTTAGGAGGAGAAGATTTTTAAAGAAATTTTGGACGGACAGACAGACGGACGGACGACGGACAACGACCGATCACAATAGCTCACCTCGCACTTTGTGCTCAGGTGAGCTAAAAAAACTTTAACCAAGTCAGATGCTGACGCAGACAAATGAGGGTATGACAGTATCTACCAAGACTTTCATCTCAGACAAGCTAAAATACAATTGCTTTTTCTACTGATAGCAGCTACCAGTGAATAAGATGGTCCCTTTTAGTCTGACAGTTAAGTGTCTATCATTGAATCAGTCAATGAGCTCATCTCACTCTCTGAAAAGATTGCTACAATGGAAAAAGTTTCTGTGCTACACCACGGTATTATCAGTTATCCAATTACAAGTTGACAAAATTGAGACTGATTCAAATTTTCAGTAAATTGAAATTTGAGAAATATATAGGATAGAAAAATATGTAAGAAAGAGAAAGTACTTGTTACAACCACAATGTTGTCTACCTCAAAAGACATTTTTTTTTTAAATTTCATGAGCTAAAAAATGTTCCCTGCAACTTCTTTTAATTTTGACAAGTCTAAAATTTTGTTGTCTGGTATTGCCTTAACCCATTTCCATTTAGACTGGTCCAAAATCAATGATGTTGCAGAAGACAATTTTTTGTTTATGAAATTTTAAATTTTCGTTCCTTTGAGGAAGAAAACATTGTGGAAAATAAAGAAATTGCTTGTGACAAGCAATTTCTTTATTTTTCACACTGTTTTCCAAAGCTCATTTATTAGGGCCGTCTAAAAGCGTCATTGTGTGGGAATGGGTTAATCACAGCTTTTTCAAGATTTAATTACAACATTTAGGTACCAACATGAGCCAACTGCTTACTTTTTCTATGATCCTTACCTAAAGTTATATATGCATACTTAAGCCATTCCCACTCAGTGAGGCCTTTAGACACCCCCAAAGAAAAAAGCTTAGGAAAAGATTGTGGTAAATGAAGAAATTGTTTGTCACAAGCAATTTCTTCATTTTCCACAATGTTTTCTACCAAGGAAGTTGAAACAATCCAAAATTTATTAACTTTAAATTGTCTTCAATTTCTTTCAATTTGGGACAGGCTTAAATTTTGCTGTCTAGTAATGGGTTAAGTAATTTTATGTATCGGACCTTATTGGAGGTCAGTGAGGGTTGCCAGCAGCCAATGAGCACCCAACACAAATTATAATATATAATGTAAAGGAGATTTACTGAATTATTTCAACCCTTAAAATCTAAATTGGTCCATTTATAAGTAGCCAAGTACCTAGTGCCTGTAGGACAGAAACATATCTCTGGCTGTCACATGCTGTAAGACAGATGCACCTCTCAAATTGATGGATACCTGATGGAACCCACTGGTCTCTGACAAGGCAGTTTGACTGAGGTAACTGACAATATTATTTATGTCAATAAGTGGTCAGGGACATTCAATGAAATCCAATTGTTGGTTGGCAATCAAAATGTCGTAATTACATCTAAACCCTTGTCATGCTGAACCCGGACTATTCCGGTTTTGGCAGGGGATGTAGTTATGTTCAGTCTGATCTCAGTCTACACCTTCTGCTTGTACTTTTCCCACCAGATTTGTTTATGAAATTGATTTCTAAAAGAAATAATGATTTTTGAATCATAAGTTCTTTCAGTGCTTTCAGCCCTTTGATTTTACAGCAATTCAGTAAGGTCATTTATACAGTAGGACAAGGGTTAACCCATTCCTGTTCAATCCCTGGTTTTTATTTCCATGTGATTTTATGATTGAGAAAACATTGTAGAACAAGAAGAAATTAATTCTAACAAGGAATTTCTTCTTTTTCCACAATATTTTCTACCCTACTGAATGGTTATTTTTCAAATTGAACCCAATTTATATTTTCGTCTGCACAACCTTTTAATTTTGACAGGTCAAAAATTTGTAAAACAGGAAAGTAATAAATGTGCTGCAGTTTCAAAGTTTAAGTCAATTATTACTTACTTGAAATGTAAATAAATTTATCTATTTGATTTTGATTGATTTTTTTATTGACAGCCAGATCAATTTAAGTGTGTCTTGAAGAGTAAGTCTATCTTAATTATTGCCAAATGGAAAGGTTCATTAACCCTTTCCCGTTCAAATACGAGATTTTACGTTCCTGTGATTTCATACTCGAGAAAACATTGTGGAAAAAGAAGAAATTGCTTGAAACAAGCAATTTCTCCTTTTTCCACAATATTTTCTACTACATAGGATGGTTTCATTTCAAACAGCATCCAGTATTCATTGTCGTCTACAAACTCTTTCAATTTGGACTAGTCTAAAATTTCCAAAAACAGGAAAGGGTTAAACCTTGTCATGCTGAGTTATAAATTCTCTACAGATTTTCCTTAAAATCAAAGTACTGGGGCACCAACTGAAGTTGATATTTCTTTTGAAAATTTGTCTTATAAACAATTTTGGTTTAAATAGAACAAGCAGGTGGTGTACACTAAGATCAGACAGCACATATGTGCAGGCTGATCTTTGTCTATGTCTCCTGCCAAAGCAGGATTATTCCAGGTTCAGCTAGATAAATGTCAATTGACTTACATTAAAAACTGTTGTGAGCGAATCTGTGTGTTCAAACCTTTGTCCTCTTTTAGTTTGACAATATCCTTCCATATTCTATCATTTTGATTTTTGATAACCAAAATTAGACAAATTTGTGTAATCCATTAGCACATTGGATTCACTCTCAAACTAATACAGTGTTAATCCAATTGAAATGTTTTGTTTTCAGTATGTAATCCTTGGTTTTTATGCTTAATCTTCTTGAAATAGTTACTGAAAATCTAAAACCTATCCCAGACAACATAATCATTGTTCTTTTTTTCTTCTCATTACATTTTCCCAAGAGTTTTGATCAAGTAGTAGTGAAAAATTTATGATTTTATTTGATAAAGTAAATTAAAAGAATATATCATATGAACTTTTGTCCCGTTACCATACTAAAGCTTGGCCCACAATCATATATTGTGAAGGAAAACATAATGGAAGATAATAATTTTCTGCTTTCCATTTTTGCTACAAGATATTTCTTCTTTGATTTGGACTAGTGTAAAATTTTGTTGTCTGGTAATTGGTTAACTCTTCCCATTTCATTTTCATACGTCCCTTACTAAAGATAACTTTGAAGCAATAGAGTATGATAACAATTTCCTAAAAAGCATTGTCCACTAAAACATGTTAAATGATTTGACGTTTTCTGTCTGGAAACTCCATCTAATCACAATCACTTTCTAAAAGCTCCATCTAATCTTGATGATTTTCTCAAAATACGAACAAAAGTTTGCTGTAAGCATTTCCCGTAAACAATGTTCTTGTAATAGTTCCATCCATAATATGCCATTTTTTATCCCTGCTAGCAATGAATAATTGATAAAGAAATTCAAAGATATCTCACCATATCTGGGAAAGAATTTTATGATGGTAAGCTTTTATCACTTTTTTAGTCAGGGTCAAAATAATTATTTGATACATAGATATACTCTGAGAGGAGAGTTATTGGCAAGAATTGTGTCAAATGTGAGAAGTAATTTCTCACTTTTCCACAACATTCTATCATAAACGATTAGATATAAATTCTTTGAATTTTTCAACTACCCTAAAGTAATGTTTCCAATTTCTTTCAATTAGGACAGGTCTAAAATTTGGTCAACTGAGGCGCATTCTGTAGAGCAGGATTTATAAGATTCTCACTGGGGAATTAATTTAACCCTTTCCTGTTTTTGAAATTTTAGACTGGTCCAAACTGAAAGAGGTTACAGATCAAAATGAACATTTGACGCAATTTAGAATTAAACCATCCTAAGTGGTAGAAAATATTGTGAGAAAAGGAAAAATGCTTGTTACAAGCAATTCTTTCTTTTTCCACATTATTTTCTCGAGTAATCACAGCAACCTAACAGCCCGGGTTTGTACAGGAAAGGGTTAACGAGATTTTGTAGTAAGCCCTTTGTCAGGTAAAATGCTTAAGTCCATCTTCCAAGGTCAAATTCATTACAATCAATTCATGTTTACATGAAAGAAAACATTTTCTTGTGATTGGTGAGTTCTAGGGCTTGGATATTTTACATTTGTATTCCTTATGGTATGTGATCTTTTTGATAGTATTAAATCCAATGTCATCTGCAGAGGCCATTCTCAAGGTAAAGTTTCTAAAAAAAACCAAAAAACTAAACAATTGGTTGATAGGCTCTAGGACCTTTGTATTTTACAAGTGTACTCTTTGAAGTACGACCTTTTTGTTGATACTAAGGCCAGCTGCTACACTAAAGGTTATTTTTCAAGGTTATATTTCCCAAAAATAGAAACTTTAAAACATGCTTTAACTTTTAATAGGATATTACTAGTGATAAGACAATTCAACTGATGTCAAGGTCAGGTTTCTCTATTTATTATTGAGTCAAGGGTCAAGGTCATATTTTTGAAAAATGGCACTTTGTGGGGGACATACATCTTGTTTATATTTGAATACAAAATCAGAGCATGTTTCAAAATGATCAAGTTATAATTGTTGCATCAAGAGTATAAACAAGTTTTAACCATTTGAAATAAATTTTAATTGGGCTTTGTTGTAAGGGCATCCACTTTAGAAGCAGGATGTTGGAGGCTTAAATCCTGATGGAAGCCAACTAACTTGGTAAGAATTGTTGCCGTAAGTTCATAAGACACTAACTAGTTAAGAAAAATATAGTACTCATAGGCCCATCAGTCTACCAGGGGACCAGCAAATAAGGAAAGAGATTTGGCAGGGAAAATTTTACTCAAACTCAAATTCGAAATTACTGATAACCCTTGTCATGCCAACAAAGGATTGCTTTAAAACCAAAGGGTTGAAAGGGCTTCTTTTTTAGTCAATATTTCTTTCTAAAATTGATGAACAATCAACTTTGCCCTAATCTATTCCCACGCAAAAATATTTTAGACCTGTCCAAACTGAAATAGATTGCATACGACAAAACAGAGTTAGTTAATATTCAAGAAAGTGACATATGAGGTTGAAAGCATTGTGTGAACGGAAGAAATAGCTTGTTTCAAGAAATTTCTTCTTTTCTTACAATTTGTTCAAAAGTTACTTTTCTTCTGTGCCTAAACATGTACGATTGTGTGGTAGTGAGTTAAAAACAACAAACAGGCAGTGTAGACCAAGATCAGACTGCACATTATGTGTAGGCTGATCTTTGTCTATACTTCCTGCTCAAACAGGATTATTCTATGTTCAATATGATAAGGTTTAAGAAGCAATATTCCTCAGAATAAAAAAAATCAAAAAGTACTAAAAGCTATACTCATTTAAATCAATTCAAGTTCAGTACTTTAATGCAACTTAATTTCTATTCTGTGTTACCTATTTCAAACAATCATACATTCTACTGCCCCCATGAAAAAGCAAAAAAAAAAAAAAAAAAGAAAAAAAAAAAGAAAAATAGAAAATGAAGAAATTGCTTATGACAAGCAAATTTCTTCATTTTTTTAAATGTCTTCTGCACTGAAAGACAAAAAATTCTAAGACCTTATCAACTTGAAATTGTAATCTTCAGCTTCTTCCAGACTAAATTTATTCATTGGGGAGAACCTACTTTAACCCACTACCAAATGGCAAAATTTCAGACTAGTCAAAAGGAAATTTTAGGTTTTTCAATTTTCTGGATAGAAAGTATTGTGGAAAATGAAGAATTGCTGGTTGCATGCATATTCTCATTTTTTCACATTTTTTTCCATTTTGGACAATAGCCCCTTCGGGCAAAATCTCCTGTTTTTCTTGACATAGCAGACATTATCCCCTTCCCAAATAAAACAGGACTGATATTATCCTCTTTGATATTCTGACAGGGCGGACAAAATACCCTTTCTAATATAAATTGGTGGACATATCCCCATTTTTGTTTTACTAGTGCTGACAAAAGCCCCTGTCTAAAATATATAACAAGAACATGGTTTCTGGGGTGGATAGAAATCAGGAAATTCACTTGAACTTTCATTTATTCATAATGTAAATTCCAACTATCAACATAAAGCCTTTTTAAAACGTACTGCAGGCATGCCAAGTCCATTGCTCATAATTCTTGCAGATTATTGTAATTGGCACGAGTATCCTATTATTATTTCATATGTAGCCGGAAAAGCAACACTTGAAGGAGTATAGTTGTCTAATAACTTTGACACAATAAAATCAAAAATGCTTTCACATTTTAAGTACCAGTTTATGCGGTTGATTCAAAAGAAACGGCAGACTACCTGGCTATATGATCATCATGTTTACCTTTGGCTGCTATGTGAACGCTTTTCTTGTCTAGATAAAATTTGAAAACTAGAAAATGTTCTACTTCATTGCACGTAGAAAGATTGTTAAAAAAAATTAAACTAGAGGCGCTTGAGCACCTTACAGCTCCACAGACCTGAAAGTACTTATTAAGCAAATGTTTTTTCAGGAATTCAATATCAACTGAATAGTCTTTGCCATACCTGGCAAATAAATCTGGTCACTAAAATCTTTGAAATAGTTCTAGAGAAGCATTTCAAAGTTTTCACTGTTTTACAACATGCAAGTCCGGTTATGTAAAATTCATTTACTAACTTTATTAATTTTTCATTGTTAACCTAATATGGACATAAGGTATGACAATAAAAGCCATCTTTTTCAATCAATCAAACTCGCATGAAAGAATGTGACAAAGAGTCACCTGAGGATTAATTCCCTCAACAGATTTCTCAGAAGATTTTCAAAATTTTCAGAATATATTCAATATACGGAAATAAGTTCACCGTAACCGAATAGTCATGATTTTCATCCGATCAAATTCATTAAAAAAATCTAATAAAGGGTTGCCAAGGTGTCATTCTTGTGAAATTTGGTTAAAATCAATGTTGAATGGTTTCTGAGAAAAAAGAATTTGAAGTTTTCAGTAAATACCATAATAATAATAATATATGGAAAATAGCCCTGCCCATTAAAGTTATGTGTATCCAATCAAAACTCTTTTATATAATCTGATAAAAGTCACCAAAGAATCATCCCTATGAAATAAGTTGAAATCAATTAATTGGTTTCAAAGAAAAGATTTTCAAAAGTTTTTTCCATATGTGAAATTAGCCCTGCCAAACTAAATGATGTATTTCATACGATCTAAATTCTTTTAAATAATCTGATAAAAACTCACCGAAGGATCATCTCTGTAAAATAAGTTGAAATCAATTGACTGGTTTCAGAGAAACAGATTTTCAAAGTTTTTTTTTCATATATGGAAATTAGCCCCACCAATTAAAGACATGTTAATCATCAGATCAAAATTCTTAGAAGGAATATGATAAAAGATCACATGGATCATTCCTATAAATTGGTTGGAATCCATCAAAGGGTTTGAGAAAATTTAAGACTTGTCCATAATCAAAGGTGTAGCAATAGGCTAATATTATGTTATTAAAGGCTATTTGCAAATAAGAAAAATATCAGGTAATATAAAATTGAGAAACCACACCTTTCATGATATTTAGCTGGTATTGTTCTTTTGATTTTTTAGACCATGCCGATAGGCAGTTGGTTCTCGGTGAATGGCCAGAAATTGAATGGCTGGTATTATGAATTTAACTTTCCTTGCTATCGGCACACATTATTATAACAAAAAAGAGTAAATTATGATTCATCTTGAAAAAATTGAATGGAAGGGGTTGCTGTCTGTTTTGTTATTTTATTGGGGGGGGGATTTAGTTCTACATAACAATTTGACTGAGGAGATAATGTCAGCCTATCGAGGGGATTACCCATTCCTAAACAGACACCCCTAAAAAACAATTGGGAAAACATTGTGTAAAATGAAGAAATTGCTTGTAACAAGCAATTACTTCATTGTATGCATTGTTTACTACACAACAAGTTGAAAAAATCTAAAATTTCATAAACTTTCAATTTGGACCAGTCTAAAATTTTGTCATCTGGTAATGGGATAATGTCTGCCGTTAATATTTGGAATGATTTTGTCAGCCCTATCAGAATAGAAAATGTCCGCCCTATAAAATGTGGCGCCCTATATCATTTAAGAAGGGAATGCCCGTGTTGTCAAAAAACATGAAAGGGGTTTTGTGTGCAAGGGATTTTGTCCTGTTACTGTTTTTCTTGCAGGGTGTCAAAAAGCGTCATGGGGGGAATGGGTTAACCCATGACAGAGGACAAAATTCTAGACTGGTCAGAATTCAAAGAAGTTACATACCACAAATTTTATTTGAAAAAAAATTATTATGCTTTTTTGTCCTTTGGGGTAGAAGACTTTGTGGACAATGAAGAAATTGATTGTCACAAGCAATTCCTTCATTAATTTCCTTAATGTTTTCCAAGGTTAAGTCTAATCAATCAGGAGAAACGTGGTAGACAGTTCCCACTCATAATCAAAGACTTTGCTCAGCCATAAAACTCTAGTCTACTAATTCAAAAATCTGTTTTTTCAATGAACCAGATTTTAAACCCACACAAATAGCATAACTGTATGAATAATTAAAACAGAGTTCATTACAGCTGCCTTTGACCTTGGAACCATTGACAAAGACGTTTGTACACGTTTTCTCTCGAAGCTAAACAATAAAATCTGCCTACAACAGACAGGAATTGCGTTTCACAATTTTTCTACAACTTTCCATATACCTAGACAAGGCAAAGGTGACCATTTTGTTAACCCTTTCCAGTTCAATTCCTGGTTCTTATGTCCCTGTGATCATACAATTGAGAAAACATTGTAGAAGAAGAAGAAATTGCTTGTAACAAGCTATTTCTTCTTTTTCTACAATATTTTCTACTCAACTAAATGGTTATTTTTTCAAATTAAATCCACTATAAATTTTTATCTCCGAAACCTTTAAATTTGGAAAGGGCTAAGATTCTAAAAAACAGGAAAGGGTTAAGGCAATGTGAGTTCCGGTCCCGATAATGAACTCTCACTGGCTAATTCAAGTATGAGAACTTCCATTGCATGAAAAAAATGGTTACTATAAGATCTTGACCATTTTATTGTACTGGCAAGGATCCAATTTTTTGAAAACCGCAAAAAAAAAAGAAAGCCTGTTATAAATTGTAGAAAAAGGTAATGCTGTTACATCAACACAATAATCACCAATGAGACACTTTACCTATAAAATCAGTGTAGAAAAGGCTATGCTATCATGTCAGCCTGATTAGCTCAGTTGGTAGAGCACTTGACTTCAAACCTCAAGATCACGGGTTCGAGCCCTGGGCTGACAATATCAACTAACAAAACTAATTGTCTTGCGGACGAGACGTTAAACCGAGGCCCCGTGTGACGATGCTATCCATCGAGCATGTTAAAGAACCAGGCGGAGCTCTCAGCAGTTTTGTCCTGTATCCTTGCACTATCCCCCGTAACAACTAACCGTCTTCTGGAGGCGTCGCTCATATGGGCATGTGCTACGGTAGCGACGATAAATAAACGGAAATAATCAATACAATAATCACCAATGAGACGCTTTACCTATAAAATCAGTGTAGAAAAGGCTATGCTATCATTGGAGTCTTCTCCATTCACCTTTACGAATTCTCAAATGGATTAAGTGTTATCAGTTTTTATTTCAATCATTCACTCATGAGAACAATGAATAATGTACATTCTCTAGATAATTGAAAAGGAAAAACAAAGTGGATCAAAGGCAAAACAGACCTAAACAAATCAATGTTGAGTCAAAAAATTCTTCAGTGTCGGTAGTTTTGTTTAGTGATGCTTAGTTATGTTGCAACAAACAAACACAAGCAATTCCAAAATTAAAGAAAAAGTGCCTGTATTTCTCCACCTGCCTGAACCTACAAATTGAAGGCACATAGGTAGGGGTACAAAAAAAGGGGGAGGGGTAAAAAAAAGGAGGTCTTTCAAATGAAAAAAGTTACCTCCCCTGTACTGTTAGGCAACAATTTTTAGTTACTCTGTGAATCAGAATAAATTGTCACCTTTTACTCTATCATAAAAAATAAGGTCTACTTTAGTCCATGATTTTCTAGTAAGAAAGTTTTTTCAAGGAATCTAGTTAAAGGTAACAAAAGGAACTACATGAATAAGTAACATTTGGTTAAAACTCTCTCTGTAGACAATTTTCAAATTTTCACTATTTACCATAATACAGAAACAAGTTCAACCCATATTTTTCAAACAATCATTTTTTTAAAAAATCTAATAAGGAGCATCTGAGGACTTTAACTATAATCCATGAATTGAAATTAGCTCTACCACACGCCCGGTAATCTCGGGCTCCATCTCTTTTTGGAGAACAGTGCAAAATGGAGACAATGGTACTTCCGATATGGAGCCAAGGACCGGAACTGAACAGAAAAGGTAAATAAAACAGTGCACCTCGCGTACAATTTGATCTCCTATTAACCTATTAAGCATTTTCCCAAAACGTCCAGAGTTTCATACCACATAGAAATGATTATATTATCCATTGGCGGTGATAGATTTCAAAAATATTTCCGTTTGTGAATAGAAACTTGAATCAAAGTTTGGACATCGGACCCGATCAAACACGAAAATGCGTGTTGAAATCGTTCAAATCCATTTAATCAACAGATCTAAAAGATTTAAGCGGCAATGTTTGTGAAATGAATGATAACGTGTTGATATACAATGTTACCACAAAGAACTGCGTTTTTCCTACTCCTTTTGCGGATTTTCTCAGATGAGAAGGAGACCAGGATGCGGTGCGGGAGACAAGATTCAGAGGAAGAGGCGATGCATATATAAATGTACTGTAAAACTTCAAATAGAACCCCATACTCTTATGTAACCCCAGCTCCTCTTCTGAAGTCAAAGCCGACCCTTTTTGTATGATTTTCGGAAAACTTATAACCTGTAATAAACCCAATCCCAAACAAATCAATGCCACATTGAATTCAATAGAGGGCGAATGTAACTGTTCTAAACCAAATGTCCCCTTTTGAGATGGTTCATGCTTAGATAATTGGTTTGCTTATAGCTTTTTTTTTCTATATATTTAGAAGGCACTGTATCCTAGATTATGTCAAAAGGTAAAAAACTTCACTGCTTAACCCATTCCAACACAGCAAAATTTTAGACTGGTCCAAATTGAAAGAAGCTGCAGACAACAATTTCAAGTTGATGGAATTTTGAACTTTTTCGTCGTTTTGGATAGAAAACATTGTGGATAATGAAGAAATTGCTTGATACAAGCAATTTCTTCATTTTCCACAATGTTTTCAAAAGCTATTTTCTTGAGGGGCGTAAAAAGGAGGGATTGAGTTGGAATGGGTTAAGTTAAAACACCGTGAAATTGACAATTTTTGGATGATTTGGGAATGATTTCGGAATGAAATTGAATGAGTCGGAGGAGCGAGTTTTGAATGAAATTAAAAGTATGTAATCCAAGATCGCTAATTTCGTCCAATTTGCGATATTTTTACCACAGTCGCTTTAAAACCCACAGCTGCCAGTAAAAATTGTGGAAAATTGTTATCGATTTGAATGAAATGCTGCGCATTTTGGACGGTTGTTAAATGTTTTTGAACTATTTTGAGCGTTTTTTAATGGTTTGAGTGAGTGTTTGGAATGAATGATTGGAGCGCTGTGTGAGTGATTTTGAATGGTTTTGATCGATGTAAATGTCAATTTCACGATGTTACTAACTGTATACTATGTATACTGTACATGAACCACCTGCTCTTTGCAGTCGAAGTAAATCTTGCTCCCCCTTTTTTCCGTCTTAAATCTGTAGCCTGTAATTAACACCCACCCCTTTTTAAAGAAGTGTGAAAATTCTAATAAACCACCGGTGTTGTTATAGAGCTTTTACAACGTATATAAGGCACAGAACATCCGTTTATTGCAGATCTGAACTCCTTCCGCTATGCATATTTCTAAGAACCTAGCGTATTTTTCAAATTTTGTAATGACCTGAATTCTCAAATTAGCTATTTGTTTTTCTTTGATTATGTTTCGTTAGAATAGATTTACAAAAATTATTACGCGCTCACTTTATATTCACCATTGTGGCCCGGTAAGTCAGTTTGGAGAAAGGAGAAAAATATAGACCAGATATAAATATGGCTGTTCTAGAGAGTCTGAGAGACACATTTACTGTGTAAAAGGGAAAGAAAAAATGTCCTGTAATATGCATAAAGTTACAATTCTAGAAAATCATTCACTGTATTCTTTTATTTGCATCGCCTCCTCCTCTGAATCTTGTCTCCCGCACCGCATCCTGGTCTCCTTCTCATCTAAGAAAATCCGCAAAAGGGGTAGGAAAAACGCAGTTCTTTGTGGTAACATTATTGTATATCAACACGTTATCATTCATTTCACAGACATTGCCGCTTTAATCTTTCAGAACTGTTGATTACATGGATTTGAACGATTTCAACACGCATTTTCGTGTTTGATCGGGTCCGATGTCCAAACTTTGATTCAAGTTTCTATTCACAAACAGAATTGTTTTTGAAATCTATCACCGCCAACGGATAATATAATCATTTCTATGTGGTATGAAACTCTGGACGTTTTGGGAAAATGTTTAATAGGTTAATAGGAGATCAAACTGTACGCGAGGTGCACTGTTTTATTTACCTTTTCTGTTCAGTTCCGGTCCTTGGCTCCATATCGGAAGTATCATTGTCTCCATTTTGCACTGTTCTCCAAAAAGAGATGGAGCCCGAGATTACCGGGCGTGTACCAACAAAGTCATATTTCTCATCAGATCAAATTTCTTCATGGAGTCTTATGAAGGATCATTCCAGTACAGTCTCAAATAATGTTCTCCACATACATTAAGTAATTTCTAAGGAGAAGAGTTTAACCCTACCCAGTGTTGCAAAATTTTAGACCTGTCCAAATTCAAAGGTTTTGCAGACAACAATTTAAATTTGATTTTATTTGAAAAAATAGTCATTCAATAGGGTAAAAACTATTGTGGAAAAAGAAGAAATTGCTTGAAACAAGCAATTTCTTCTTTTTCCACAATTTTTTCTCAAGTATAAAATCCCATGGATGTAAAAACCAGAGATTAAACAGGAAAGGGTTGAATACAAGGGATGTGTCACAGACCCTAATACCCCACTTTGGTGCTTGTCACATAACCTTGTTGTGACCATAATTATAAGAAATAGTGTCCCTACAAGTATGAGAAACACATCACATAATACGGGAATTGTCATTAATAATTTCTTTGGCCTATATGATTTAACTTCTTCAAAACGTAATATTCCTCAGGGAATTAATGTATAATATATCATTACAAGAACACTCTGTCTCAAATTTTCGGTCACTTGACCTTTATCAAGAAACAAATTAAAACTTTTGAGAATTAAAAACTACTACATCTTTCCTCCATTACTCAATACATCCTTTTACAATGCCTTATAGTGATGTATTGAGTAAGGGAGGAAAGATGTAGTTGTTTTCTCAAAGTTTTTATTTTTCTTGATAAAGGTCAAGTGACCAAAAATTTGAGACATAGTGTTCTTGTAATAATATATTATATGATTTAACCCATTCCCACACAGTGACGCTTTTGGACACCCCCAAGAAAAAAGCTTTGGAAAGCATTGTGTAAAATGAAGAAATTGCTTGTAACAAGCAATTTCTTCCTTTCACACCAATGTTTTCTATCCCAAAAGTTGGAAAAATCTAAAATGTCATAAACTTTAAATTGTCGTCTGCAACTCCTTTCAATTTGGACAGGTCTAAAATTTTCTCGTTTGGGAATGGGTTAAGACCACTTTCAAAAAATAATCAATATGCAATGAGACTACTCACTGACGCAATTAGTATTTCCCACACTAGTATTTACCACTTCCCAATTAGGCAATTGTTTGCTCATTGGTAAGACACAAATGATGATTGTCAAATTTCAGAAAGTTTGCAATGTAAGGGTTAGCTCATTGGTTCAGTCTCACAATCTACTGAATGCTCTTCCACTGTAGCCTAATACAATGAAGTTTTGAAATTCTTTTACTATCTGTAAATAGTTGAGACAACATAATATTAAATTGGTACATGAAATATGTTAAATCATACATACCTCAAAAACTTGAAATGGGTCAAATCTGTAAAACAAAAGGCAGTGATTAATCGAACTCTGCGTCCCACGTCCTAGACTCATAGTTTTTAGCGTTTTTTTTAGGAAAAAAACGGTATTTCAAATCGATCAACCGGAAACAAGTTTTCTCGCATATACACTCATTTCCACACATGCTCATAAACGTGAAGTGAAAATCTATGTGATCGCCTCCATCTTGTTTCATCGCTGATGAAGAAAATAACTTACTTGCTGAATGCCAAAAGCCTCCTTTTAACCATGCATATCCAGGAAAATGGTTCAGAACTTTGACTTAATATACCCACATTAAATTGTCTAATGAATTGTCAAAACGAGAGAAATAATTTCCTCATGTTTCAAGATAGAATCTAGGTCAGAGGTTAGTAGAGTTAGCGAATACATGTAAACTGTCTGTTAGTGATTTGACCTGGCAGGGCCGAGCAAATTTACACCCCGTATACACAGTATATGTATCTAGGTACAACTCTGTTATAGTCGCGATTCAAGCGCCTATTTAACCCCATCGAATAAAACACCTTTTACCTCAAATTCTACTAAATCTTTGAAAAAGACATGTAGTACTTCAATTGTAATTATAATATGCTCAACGAAAAAGGAACTGAATGTTACCTTTTATCATTTAACCGTTTACCACACAATCACAAATTTTCACGCACTGATGAAATAATATTAAGGAAAACATTGTGATTAAATCAAAATTGCAATTTCGGTAAACAGTAAGATGTCATGATTGATTGAATAGGGCTTAACGCAACTTTTAATAGTATTTCAGTTATAACGGTGTGGCTGGAGCTCCTAACCATGGATTCCTGGTAGTTCACACACCAGTACTACCACTACATCCTTATCGAGCCTCCATCTGCTTCGCCTACATAGGTGTAAGATATACTTACTCATATTGATGATACTGATAAGCCAGCGAAACCGCCCTCAGGACTTTCAGTCCTTTGATTTTTATAGGAAACAATGATTCTACAAATGTGAGTGCCTTGAGATCAGTTAAAATCACTGTATTGTTTCTGTGTTTGGAATAACTTATGTTTTGCAGGGTATTCAAATTTCCTACAGACACCGTCTTCAGTACAAAGTAATATGTCTTACGATTGGCTAGTATGTTAAATGCGTTTAACTTTCAGCAAATTGCATTCGCTGTAAAATCATTTTCTTCGAACAGTTGTTTATTAGTTGTCCGTTTGTAAATACAAATATGTTGCCAAAGAAAGTTAAAAAAGTTCATCCGTCGCAACAGAAGCTTTGTTTTTAAAATACCTTGATTAATCCATAGCCAAAAACATTGACGGATTTAAACAACATATATGGAAGGCAACTCTTTTAACTCTTTCCGGTTCAATCCCTGGTTTTTACGACCCTGTGTTTTTATACTTAGGAAAAAATTGTGGAAAAAGAAGAAATTACTTGTAACAAGCAATTTCTTCTTTTGCCACAATATTTTTTATTGTACTGAATGATTATACTTCATATAAAATCATATTTATGTTGTCATCTGCAAATCCTTTGAATTTGGACAGGTCTAAAATTTTGAGAAACAGGAAAGGTATTCTCAGATGAGCAGTATCTGTTATTTCCTTCCCATGTCTATGAAATTTCAACCTGAAATTTGGACAGTGGACACACCTTGTAAGTTGTATTATCAAACCTTTTATCAAAACTTCTTCAAATGTCTGAAATATAGGATCCCCAAAAGATCATTCCTGAGAAATTCGGTTGAAAGTCTACCCCCCCCCCTCCAGTTTCAAAATTGTAACAATATAATATCATATATTAAAATAAGCCATACCCCCTTAAAAGCAATGTTTTCATCCAGTCAAATTCTTTGTAACTATTTGATAAAGGGTCACAAAAGGGTCACATGAAACATGGTTGAAATCCATCGACTGATTTCTGAGGAAAAAAAGGAAAGTTTTCACTATAATTATACCTTTTTTTGGAAATTGACACTGTCCACAAAGACCATGTTTTCCACCCAATAAATATTTTAAGGGTTCTGATAAACAGTCATCAAAGGATCATTCTTGTGAAATTCGATTGATATCCATCTACAGGTTTCTAAGAAGAAGGTTTCAACGTTTCCACTAAGCCACCATCGATGCTAATTGCTAGAGCACAATTGATTGCCATACTTGGCACCAAGAACACCAATAGTACAAACCCATCTTCATTAAATCTCCATCATTGCCAAAAATACCATCCCCTCACCCCTTGGGAAAACATTGTGCAAAATGAAGGATTGCTTGTTATAAGCAATTTCTTTATATTACACTGTGTTTTCCAACAAGAAATTGAAAAACTAAAGAATTTCACCAACTTTAAATTGTCATCTACGATTCCTTTGAATTTGGACCATTCTAAAACTTTGTTGTCTGGTAATTGGTGAACAGATTTTCATAATACAGCATTTGAAGAAATGTAGAAATATAGCTATTGGAAACATTGTAGAAAAAGGAAGAAATCCTTTAACAAGCAATTTCTCTTTTATTCATCATGTTTTTAATTAAAATAATTATGACACTTATTCTTTCATTTTCAACACACCTTGAAATGTTGTCTTTGACCTCTTTCGATTCAGATCAGTTTAAAATTTTGATTTATTTCATCTAGCAGTTTGTCGAGTCATTACCACATTGCAAAACTTTAGACAGGTCCAAACTGAAAGGATTTGCATATACAAGTTTATGAAATCTTTTATTTTTTTAAACCATTCCCACTCAAGCCCCCCCTTTTTATGCGCCTCAATTATAGGGCTTTGAGAAAAACATTGTGGAAAATGAAGAAATTGCTTGTATCAATCAATTTCTTCATTATCCACAATGTTTTCTACCTAAAAAGGCGAATAAATTAAAATTCCATCGACTTGCAATTGTCGGTTGCAACTTCTTTCAATTTGAACCAGTCTAAAAATTTGTTGTGTGGGAATGGGTTAACTTCCCTGTGAAAACAAGGTAAAATGAAGAATTACCTTGTAACAAGCAATTTCTTCATTCTACACAATGTTTTCCCAATTGGATTTTTGTGTGGCGTCAAAAAGGGTCATTATGTGGGAATGAGTTAAAAAGGCCAGAGTAAAATCATTATACATACCCAAAAGACATCTTATCTCATTGAAGTCACTCTCACTATGTCCGCTAAATGTGCAATATATACCACTTTAAGAACATCCTCAAATGATGCTCAAAGATCCATTTCACCTGAAAAAAATAGAAAAAAACATTTTATCAAATATTTATTATTAGCCATTCATAGAAATCATCATATTTTCTAGTTATCAGTGTATTATCTTCAAACTGCACCTTAAATTACCCCACCAACTTAATTTATTGATGCAGTATCCTCATACTTATCTTCAAATTGATTAACTTTTCATTTACAAATTCTTTTGTAATTGCACCAGCATTAACCCACTGGAAGGCTTGATTGTGGATCAATATATTTTTTTTGAAATTAAAGTTTATAAACAACACTAACTGAACAGGGGCAAACAGGAGGTGTAGACTAAGATCAGACTGCGCATATGTACAGGCTGATCTTTGTCAATGCGTCCTGCCAAAACAGCAATATTCTGGGTTCTGAATGACAAGTGTTGAAGCTTTTTAGAAAGATTGAAAAACAGAGAGTGATAGTATGCCACCAAATTTTCGATACAGGGTATGCCGAGAGCCTGGGCGTAAGATGCCAGCAATTTCACGTGCACGAAAGACATAAATTGTGCAGCCTGGACAGCCATGCCAGAGGTGTGGAATTCCCATGCTTCACTTTTCCAACATGGAGCCTTTTCTTTTTGTGCATAAGTACATTTTTCAAGGTCACTTGTCTAGGGACAAATAAATACCAGGGCAAGCCTCGGAATTGCTGCAAAATAGATCTCAAATATTTACCATAGTAATGTTTATATTGAAGGGTAGACAATATTGTTGTTAATGAAGAAAATGCTGGGTTCCAGCCTTTTATTCATGAACAAAAATTCAAAAGTTATCTATTCACCTTTTTGCAGAGAGCATCATCTCTTACTTGTCTGGTGACGAGTGCTGAAAATCGGTTATTCCACACTCCTGCCTACAGTGCACTCAGAATACTTATTGATCACCTAAAAATACATTTGAGTCAGTAACTATCTACAACAAGCATAGTGAAAGATTCCTATCAGAATGCACGTAAGCACAGGCTGAGCGTAGTCTTCACTTCACACACATGTGAACATGTTTGAAACGTCATGCAAAGGCTCACATATATATCAAGGGTTGTTCTAAGTATCTATAGAATGTAGAGACACTTAACCCATTACCACATGAGAAAATTTTAGACTGGTCCAAATTGAAAGAAGTTGCAGACGACAATTCAAAGTGAATGAAATTTTGGATTTTTTGGGGGGATAGAAATCATTTTGGAAAATGAAGAAATTGCTTGTAACAAGCAATTTCTTAGTTTTCCATGATGATTTCTAAAGCTTTTTCTCTTAGGTGTGTTTTAAAGCTTCAATGAGTAGGAATGGGTAAACAGTATATGCAACGAAATTTTAGGTTTGTCCAAATTTAAGGAAGTTGCAGATGAAAATTTGTATTTTATGAAATGTTTTACGAATGTTTGACAATTGGGATAGAAAACATTGTGGATAATTAAGAAATTGCTTGTTACAAGTTATTTCTTCATTATCCACAATATTTTCCAAAGGTTTTATACTGAGGAGTGTAAAATAAGCAGAATTGTGTGGGGATATGAACTAGGAAGTCCTGAGCTCTTTCCCTCCTTTTCATATATATTTATAACTTAATATGACTCAAAATAATAATTTTCCTTACCATTTTACCTGAACATTTCAAAATCTTCAATACAAGCATCCAAAAATTTTGATTTCCTAAGGATGGTGCATTATATTATCAATGACCATGAAGTCAATTCAAAAATGATTTCTTTTTAATTATATATCATAGACCTATGGAATGTCATTTATCAAAGGAGAGGTATATCTTTTGACAACAAAATTTGGCTTAGATTACCAAATATTAGCATAAACCTTCTTAAACTATTTACTCATAAAGTTTAACCCTGCACCAAAGGATGTTTCAAAGAATTCAATAAACATATTCGCTATCTAAGGCACTTAACACATTACCAGACAATAAATTTTAGACTAGTCCCAAATTCAAAGATGTTGCAGACAACTATTTCAAGTAAATAACATTTAAAATATCTGTTATTCTGTACAAATTATCATATTAACCCATTCCCACGCAGTGACGCTTTTAGATGCCCTGAAGAAAAAAAGCTTAAGAAAACATTGTGACAAATAAAGAAATTGCTTGTTACAAGCAATTTCTTCATTTTCCACAATGTATTCTACCAAGAAAGTGGAAAAAATCCAAAATTCCATTCACTTTAAATTGTCAACTGCAACTTCTTTCAATTTGGACCAGTCTAAAATTTTGCCGTCTGGTAATGGATTAAGGAAGAGAAAGTGTTAATGGGTTAATAGTCCAGTAAACTTCATTAAGCCATTCCCACACAATCATGCTTTTTGACGCCCTCTAGAAAAACAATCGGGAAAAGATACTAACAATTTCTTCATTTTGAAATGTTTTCTAACGAGAAAGTTGGAAAGGTCTGAACTTTCATCAACTTTAAATTGACGTCTGCAGCATCTTTCAATTAGGACCAGTCTAATTTTTGCCTCCTGGTAATGGATTAAAGAGTCCTAACAAGGAGCTATTGTAAATGGGGCTTTTTAGCAAGAGTTAAATATTACCAATTTCGTGAATAATGAGAATAGTGAAATAGAAAAAAAATTCTCTCTTTCTCTTACATAAATCTGATCGGAATCAAAGATGCAAAAATTAACAGCTGCACAGTAATTATCTTCAATGCAATTGCATAATTTGCATAATAAGGCCAATCTACAAAAGCATATTTTTCATTGTAACACAAAATGTTTCACAAAATTTAGTTAAACATCACCCAATGAATTTATCATGCAAATCAAGTCATCAGTTTATGAACAGAACATTTTAAAAAAAAGTTTAGGATGTAATATAAAGAATTTAGCTTTGACCATAAGAGGCATGTTTTTTATTTGATGAAAATATTGATCTCAAAAATGAAATTAATCCTACTACAAGGACTTTCTTTTTCTTCTTTTTCTAACAATATTCTCATTAGTTCACTCTTTCCCATTTTTCGAAATTTTAGACTTGTCCAAATTGAAAGAGGCTGCAGAAGACAATAAAAATCAGATGCCGTTTGAAATGAAATCATCCTATGTGGTAGAAAAATTGTGGAAAAAGGAGAAATTACTTGTTACAATGTTGTCTCATGTATAAAATAACAGCCAAATAAATTCCTGTGTTTGTTAAGGAAGGGTTAAAACATTGAGGGTTAACATTAGTTATTAACTCTTGTCAAGCTGACCAAGGAAATTTCCTGTTTTGGCAGGGTTATTGACAAAGATCGGACAACAGAGAGTGCAGTTTGATCTTTGTCTACACCGCTGATTGTCACTTTTAGGTCACAATTGTTTATGAAAATTTAATTTCGAAATTTTATGTGGACCTACAACTAGCAGTTTCAGCCCTTTAATTTCATGCTGATTTTCAGGTATTGTTCAGCATGAAAAGATTTATGAGTCTGTCAATACATTTGACAACTGAGAGCAACAAACTTTGTAAATGTAGGAAATGAGTACCCTAACCCATCTCTCACCAATGGGTTGATAATCGTAAACCCAAGTGGGAAAGCAGCTAGAGACTAGGCAAGGATGTACTGGTGATACTGCTGTGAGATATACCAGGAAAGCATTGTTAGGTGCTCCAGCCGCTACGATATGACTGAAAAATTGTTAAACCCCAGCATTAAACCACATTCAAAAAACAAACAAATCCTTAACCTATTCCCACTTTCAGTCAACCCTCAAGAAATACCATTTGGGAAATATTGTGTAAAATGAAGAAATTGCTTGCAACATTGTCAGCAAGACTGCAACTTCTTTCAATTTTTGAACAATCTAAAATTCTTTGTCTAGTAATCGGTTGAGCCAAAAATAAAAAAAATTAGACCGGTCAAAGTTTAACCACATGGAAAAACTTTAGACTGGTCCAAATTGAAAGGAGTTGCAGACGACAATTAAAAGTTACTGAAATTTTAGATTTTTTCAGCTGTCATACACAAAAAACATATGGAAAATGAAGAAATAACTTGTTACAAGCAATTTATTCATTTTCCACAATTCCTGGTATTTCACATACCGGTACTACCACTACATCCTTTCCTAGCCTCCAGCTGCTATCCCACTTAAGTTTAAGATTATCCACCCATTGGTGAGAGACAAATGTCAGAAATTGCAATAAAATCAAAGGACTGAAAGCACTGGAAGTTCTAATTCTGGTTTGAAGATGTACTCAATAAACATCTATGCCAAAGGGGGAAAACAGGTAGTGTAGACTAAGATCAGACTGCACATTTGTCTATACCTCCTGACAAGACAGGAATATTCAGGGCTCAGCATTACAAGGGTTGAGAGTGACAATATTCCTTAACCCATTCCGACACAATGACGCTTTTTGACGCCCATCGAGAAAATGATTAAGAAATGATTAAGAAAACATTTTGTAAAATGAAGAAATTGATTGTAATAAGCAATTTTACAATCAATTTCTTCAATTTACACATTGTTTTCTTCCCAGAAAGTAGGAAAAGATTCATAAACTTTGAATTGTCGTCTGCAACTCCTTTCAATTTAGAGCAGTATAAAATTTGCTGTCTGGTAATGGGTTAAATGCTGATTGAATTTTACTTAACGATTGCCTGTTCTCAATTTGATCAGACCAAAATAATGTCTACCATTTACATCAAATATTTGGAAAATGCTTTAGGGGAATTTAGAGATGAATAAAAGTAGGTATTTTTTAAGATTTTTACACATTATTTTAAAGTCAGTGATTCACATCATAATAATTCAGCTAAATTTGGAAGAATACAGGTGTAATTTTCCATACATGAAATTTACTCAACCATGCCAATCAATATTTAATAGAGACCTTCACTATTTCAAATTTTATGACTCAAACTCTCCCTTATTCATACTATTTTTCCTATAGAAAGACACAGTTTCCAAAATAGACCAATAATATTTCAAACTGTCCAAAGTACAGACTGAAATGATCATAGAAAACATGGTTTGCAAAGGAAAAATGGCTTGCACCCAGCAATTTGCTCCATATTGGGACTGAGTCTGTTCTTGTCATTTCCTACAATTTCACATAAAGAAACTACAGGCTCAGATCAGCCAGCATAACCCCACTCAATGACTCCCTCAAGAA
The DNA here is from genome assembly GCA_946902895.1 of Fragum fragum. Taxonomy (NCBI): domain Eukaryota; kingdom Metazoa; phylum Mollusca; class Bivalvia; order Cardiida; family Cardiidae; genus Fragum; species Fragum fragum. The sequence goes on from OX336380.1 coordinate 38,629,186, forward strand.
AAACAATTAGGAAAAGGCTTGAAAGAAGCAATTTCTTCGTTTTTCACAATGTTTTCTATCCAAAAAATTGAAAACAATCTAAAATTTCACAAACTTTAAATTGTCGTCTGCAACTTGTTTCAAATAGGACCAGTCTTAAATTTTGCCATCTGGTAAAGGGTTGATAAACTGTCACTAGATATTCATTTGCAAATGCGCTCTCATATCATTCCAGTAAAAGTTAAGTTGTCTGGTTGTGGGTAATGGTACCAAAAGCACTGCTAAGTGGATACCAAAGCCTGGCTGTCAAGTGCTTCAAAGAGAGTAAAATTTTTCAATAAAAAAGGGGCATAATTTGTTTAATGACGTTTAAAACTTTATGAAATTTTAGATTTATTCAAATTTTTTTGTAGAAAAAATTGTTCAAAAATGAAGGAATCAGTAGTCACATACAATTTCTTCATTTGACATACTATTTTCCAAATAAGTTTTCTTTAGAGGCGTCAAAAAGCATCATTGTGTCTGAATGGCTTAAAAAAAGGAATTTAGAGTTATCTTCCTTTTTGGTATAGAATACTCATTTGATAGTGAACATATGTACCAAGTTTCAAGTAAATGTATTCAGTAATACCAGAGATATTACAAAAAATCAGTTTATGTTTGCTGCCGTTGACGCAGACATGGACACGGATGACAACCTGGCCATTACAATACCTCAGGTTTTCTTAAATTAAAGTACTGAAAGTAACTGTGATCTAGCAAAGCATAGTTTTGTTTAGTAATCTTCTTTGTCAAAGGTTATCATGATAAACAAACGAGGTTAGAGTAACCCAGGAGTACCCATTACAACATGACAAAATCTTAGATTGGTTCAAATTTAAAGAAGTTGCAGACAACAATCTCAAGTTGGCTGAATTCCCTTGTTGGGTAGAAAACATTGTGGACAATGAATAAATTGCTTGTAACAAGCAATTTCTTCATTTCGTCATTGTCCACAGTGTTTTACAAAGCTTTTTTCTTGAGATGATTAAAAAAAGCCAAATTGAGTAGGAATGTAGCATGCTTTTGAAAGAGTTCTCTATAATTTGAATAGAGTTTGCAATATTCCTTAGATACATAAGAACTACTTTTTATGGCGTAGGTATTCAATGGATTTAGCAGTTAAGCCTCCAGTGGCAATTTGTACTCGTTGAACTTTGAGAAGACCTTAAAATTTTCTCTTAACTTAAGCTATGAAAGCTGATGCTTTGCTGGCTAAAATGAGCCAAGGTAAAGATTATAACAACAAAGCAGTATTAAATGTACTCACATCCAATAGTTTAGAAATAATACATCCCACTGGTGATGGTAAACAAACAGTAAACAAAGTGAACAGTTCAATCTCATTGCAAAGGCTATATCAATACATCAAACAATTTCTTACTATTGGCAATGAATTATGTATTTAGATAAAATTGCTTTAAATTGCTTTGTGAATAGCACCCTCTCATAAACCTGTCTTATTTTCCTCTAAAAGCTCTTTGTTTTCACTATTTAAAACAATGTGCCAAATTGTCACAAGACACGCCCATCACACTGCTTAATATTAACTGGGGGTTTGAATAGAACAGGGGTTATTTTGAATGAATATTTTTTGTCAAACAAAATATGAAAAACAACAAAGGACAATAACTCCGGACAAGATTCAGGTAGGAAAAACAACAGAGGACAATAATTCAAAAAATAGGCCAGGTAGAGTAATGGTTCTTGTGCACTGCACTCCCCCTTGGTGAGACCTATACACCCATGAAGTTTCATGATTCTAGCCATTATACTTTTAGAGATATACTCCGGACAAGATTCAAGTATGAAAAACAACAAAGGGCAATAACTCAAAAAATAGGCTAGGTAGAGTTATGGTTTTTGTACGCTGCACTCCCACTTGGTGAACTCTATCCATCCATAAACTTTCATGATTCTAGCTATTATACTTTTGGAGAAATACTCCGGACAAGATTCAAATATGAAAAACAACAAAGGGCAATAACTCAAAAAATAGGCTAGGTAGAGTTATGGTTCTTGTACACTGCACTCCTACTTGGTGAGATCTATACACCCATGAAGTTTCATAATCCTAGCTATAATACTCTTAGAGATATACTCCGGACAAGATTCAAGTATGAAAAACAACAAAGGGCAATAACTCAAAAATAGGCCAGGTAGAGTTATGGTTTTTGAGCACTGCATGCCGTATTGATGAGAAGAGTATTACTGCCAAGTTTAAAGTCAATCAGACTTACGGTGACAGAGTTATGCTTCGGACAAAGAAGTAGACACCGCCGTACAACTGGACGCCCGGACACCAGGACGCCCGGACACCACAGGTGATCCCATAATACCTCCCGTCTTCGACGGGCGTATAAAAATGGGGAAAAAATAATAGGTTCATATAATGGAGCTATTTATCCTCTTCTGCAATGATTTGTCATCTCAGAATAATGGTACTCGGTGTTTACCTGACAACCTCTTTCAACATGAGGCAGTAATATTTAGAACTTCAAAACCTTAACCCATTCCCACATAATTTGGCTTTTTTGCACCCCTCAAGAAAAAAAGCTAGGAAAGAAATTGTAGAATATGAAGATATTGCTTATTGCAAGCAATTTCTTCATTATCCACAATGTTTCTATCCAAAAAGGGAGGGATTCTTGTAATTTCATCAACTGAAAATTGTTGTCTGCACTTTCCTTCAATTTGGACCAGTCTGAAAGTTGTGTGTGCGATATGTGATAATGTGTAATAGAATATTAAACTAAAGTTGGGAAAGTTCTTTGACAAAATAACAGGCAATACAATTTAGAATGGCAAAGTTCTAGATAAGAGGGAGTAATGTCATTCTAAAATCTTTATTTCTCGACAAAATCCAAAGAGACATTTCAAATGAGCACCTACAACATAGGATCATGGCAGTATTGGTGAAATATTTACATCTAAAATAGGAATTACGCCCTCTATCTATACCTCTAAAATGATCTTAATTCAAACATTTTAGAGATAACAATCAAAGAAAATACAAACAAACAAATTGTTTTATCTCACCTGAGCACGAAGTGAGCTATTGTGATCTACCTACATCCAGCGTTGGGCCTCCCTCAACATTTCCTTCCAAACCACTGAGCCAATTTGAACCAAATTTAGCAGAAATGTTCCTTGGGTGGTCCCCTTGAAAAGTAGCTAAAAGGTTTGGAACTCCATTTGCCATGGCAAAGAAAGTGAAATTTAAAAAAAAAGAAATCTTTAAAAATCTTCCTCTCCTGACCCAAAATGCGTAGAGCCATGATTTTGCATGAAACTCCAGTATATTGACCTCTCTCAAAATAGCTAAAATCATGACCCTGGGTCCCAAGGGGGTGGGGTTTATATAGGAATAAAGAATGATTTTTAAACGACATCTCCTCCAAAACTATTGGGCCAATATTACTAAATTTGGCAGAAATGTTTCTTAGGTGGTCCCCTTTAAAAAATAAACTATAAAAAATGAAATTTGTTAAAAACTCTGGTTGCCATAGCAACAAAGGTGACTTTTTAAATAATCTTTAAAAACCTTCCCCTCCTGACCCAGGAGGTGTAGAGCCTTGATATTTTGCATGAAACATCAGTACATTAACCACTTTCATAGCTAAAATCATGACCCTGGGGTCCCAGGGGCAGACCCCCAGGGGTGGGTGGGGTTTATTAAGAAATAAAGATTGAATTTTAAATGACATCTCTTCCAAAACCATTGGGCCAGTTTGAACCAAATTCGTTGTTCCCCTTTTAAAATAGCTTAAAGAATTGAAATCTGTTCAAAACTATGGTTGCCATGGTAAGAAAAGTGAATTTTTGGAATAACCTTTAAAAGCTTCTTCTCCTGACCCAGGTATGAATGTAGGACGTTTTGGCCACGGACGTTTTGGCAAGGACGTTTTGGCCAGGACGTTTTGGCCATGGATGTTTTGGCCACCACTACTGGAAAAACGGACGTTTTGGCCAAATTCATTTTATATGTACTTATTTTAGATTATTAAGCAAAATTATTAGTATTTCTTTTTATAAACAAATAATATCATGTAATGATTATTTGAAAATTGTAATTTTGAATTTTTGGACTCAATGTTTTTCTTAAGCACCATGGACATCAAAACAAGGTCCTGTTTGAGAAAGAGTTAGTAAGCCCTAATAACCATTTGTTTTGTTTCTTTCTTTTATCCTGGGAATTTAAGATATTAAAGATATTTTTTCCTTTTAAGTAAGAAAATGTAATTATCAGGTTTTTTGTAATGGATCAACATTTAATTTAGTAATTGCTTGATGAAGTTATACCATTATTTTCAATTTTATTTCAAATAATTAGTGGAATTAAATTCTTTCAGTTTGTGATTGTTTTTAACTGTAGTTACAACATACTTTAATCATAACTGTCAATTAAAGAATATACTGGGATTGATGATAAATCTTTGAAATGTCCACAGCAGACGCTTTCAATAAAGAAGAGTTTATATGTCGCTTCACTTCATCAGAGTCAAGGCTTGGATTGTCTAATGATAGCTATTTTGAGTACAGGTTTAAATGTTATTAAGATAGCTTTGCATCTTCATATCTGACTAAGAAAATTAAAGTTTCATTTATATATTCTCTTTGTTTCTTCTTATTAATTAACCATTTTCAAATTACAAATCTTAGACTGGTCCAAATTAAGAAAGCGTTTGAGATGATGAATTTATCGTTAGCAAAAACTGCAAAATTGATGAGAAATTGGTGGAAAAATGTTCCTTTCCTTCTTTTTCTTTGATGTTTTCCAAAGTTTCCAGTACTAGGGTTGTGAAAACTAAATTATCATGAAACTGTTATTCAATGGCAATGATTATTGGGAAAATGCTGGTTATCTATATATTTACTAATAAATAAAACAACCATTATGATCCATAGTAGAGGAGAAAGCATTTATGAAAGATGAAAAAAATACTCATTTATAGCATGTTCTTCTTTTTTCTAGATGAATTCCAAAATTTCTTGGACGTTTTGGCCAAGAAATACTAATTATTTGGTTCAAAATCTTTAATAAGTACATTTAAAATAAATTTGGCCAAAACGTCCGTTTTTCCAATAGTGGTGGCCAAAACGTCCGTGGCCAAAATGTCTTGGCCAAGACGTCCTGGCCAAAACGTCCGTGGCCAAAACGTCCGTCCTCCCCAAGGTATAGAGCCTTAATATTTTGCATGAAGTATCAGTTCATTGACTTCTTCCTTAATTCTGAAATTATAACCCATAGATCCAGAGGGAGGAAAAAAATTCTCCCCCTTTCAAATTAGTCCTAAAGCCTTGGAATTTGTCATTAGGACTTTGGGCTCCCCAGGTACAGAGCCTATATATGTATAAAGTATGGCCCACTTGTATCATAATCCTATCCTTAACATAAAATTAGACTGCTTTAACCCATTCCCACTTGACAAAATTTTAGACTGGTCCAAATTGATAGAAGCTGCAGCCGACAATTTAAAGTTGATGAAATTTTAAATTTTTTTCACCTTTTCGGATAGAAAACAATGTGGATAATGAAGAAATTGCTTGATACAAGCAATTTCTTCATTTTCCACAATGTTTTCCAAAGCTTTTTACTTGAAGGGTTTAAAAGGAGGGCTTGAGTTGGAATGGGTTAAAGAAAAAGAGAAAGAGCCTTTATCTCAAGTGAGCGCCCCAGGCCATCATCCCTCTTGTTATAACCAATTATTACACATTGGTACTGGCTTGGTTTGTTTTGAAAGAATTGATTTGAAGCAGTCTATTTTTGCCGTCTGGTAATGTGTTAAATTGTTGTTAGCAACTTCTTTGAATTTGGACAAATCTAAAAATTTATTGTCCAGTAAAGGGGTAGGAAAAAAGATAGATTTGATATTTTTAAATGTTGCTAAAATGTTTTTACTTGCCTTGTACCATCAGGTATTCCAAATAATTGATTATTGATTTTTAAATGAACAAGTTGACTAGGTAGACATGTTTAAACTGAAAAGGAAAATGAGACCATCAGACCATTAAGTTTATGAATCCCAATACAGCTACTTCAGCCTTACTTTTTTCACTTGTATCAGGTACATAGCAAATGGGGGGAGGGGTTAGATACATACATAGCTTCAAATCTTGATTGTCGTGTACTACATTGTCAAAAAATTCTTAAACAAGAAATGACATCACTTTTTTCAATCAATTCCAACACAGTGACACTTATGGACATCTCTCAAGAAAAACAATAGGGAAAACAATGTGTTAAATGAAAAAATTGTTTGTTACAAGCAATTCCATCATTTCATGCAAAATTTTCTATCCAGAAAGTTTAAAAATACTGCAATTTCCTTAACTTTAAATTGTTGTCTGCAACTCATTTCAATTTGGACCAGTCTAAAGTTTTGCCATCTGGGAATGGGTTAAGTGGGTGCAATTTGAAAACATATAATCTACATTTTTGTTATACATGTAATTCATTTATTTTCCAATTCAAATGTAAGCCATTATTTCTTTTAACCCATTCCCACACAATGATGCTATTTGGGCACCTCTCAAGGAAAAAAAATGAGAAAACATTGTGTAAAATGAAGAAATTGCTTGTAACAAGCAATTTCTAAATTTTACAAAATGTTTTCTATTCAGATTGTTGAAAAAATCTAAAATTTAATAAACTTTAAATTGTCGGCTGCAAATCCTTTTAATTTGGACCAGTCTAAAATTTTGTCAAGTGGTAGTGGGTTAATCTCAGGAAAATTCATTGAAAATTTTATCAAATTTAAGACATACTTATTTTTCTAGCAGATTAAAATAATTAATTGAATTGATTTATAATCAAAGTTATTTGCATACCAAGCACCTTCCGAAAACCCCTAGCCATCCATCAAGTGCTTCTTTTTGTTCATTTTGTGAAAATGCATTTTTGTGTGGAATTGGTTGAAGGTTTTATGAATTAGATTGTAACACTTTAATATCACCACAAAAAGATCATCTTACTGACATCGATTCTAGTAATCAGTTAGAAAAATTATGAACCCTTATTGTTCCATAGTTTGCCTGTGAAGAGATCAATCAATCGCCTTGACAATACTTCCAACAAATATTTCAAAATGATTTTTTGGGGCACAACAAAGCAGACTTGGACCACTGATGATTTTATCAAGGAAACTCAAACCTGGTGTCTGTGTACTTCTCTTGTCCTCTTTATCCGATGTGATTAGATAGTTTAGGGAATAATATACCTTATTTTAGATTTCAATATTTTCTGAAATATTTTTGTCATACCTAGTACATAAAGCTGAGTCTTTGAAATCCTTCAAATAAATTTCACTATTACAAAAGTGCATCAGATAAAAGGTTATCCAAGCATAATTAACCCTTGTCATGCTGAATAAAATACTTATCTGAATTTGCATTAAAAACAAATGCTAGTAAGCACTTTAAGCACCAGTTAAGAGTCAAAATCTATTTTGAAAATTAGTTCTATAAACAGCTATGGGTGAAAGGAGACATAAAGTTTGTGTAGACTATGATCAGACTGCAGCTACGTGAAAGCTGATCTTTGTCTACACATTCTACCAAAACAGGTTCAGCATGACAAGGGTTAATTTCCACGAATTCTTTTTTTGAAATCCATCTTGTATATTCCTGAAAAAAAAGATTTTCAAATTTTTGTGTATTCATATATATGGCAATTAGCCCTGAACATTAAAGCCATGCATTTTCATCAAAACACAATCTTTAAAATGCATCAGATAGCAGAACACCTAAAAATTCATTTCTGTGTACCAGTATTCTGAAATTTGGTTGCATAATCCAGCCAGAGTTTTATGAAAAAGATATATTTTCTAAATTTTCACAATTTTAGGAAATTAGCACTGCTCACAACAGCTTTTTACATATGCTGATATTCTTTTAACCTATTCCCACACCGGGACGAATTTTGAGGCCCCTCAATAAATCAAAGCGCTAAAAGCGCTGAAAGCCTGAGATATGTATACAGGAGATATATAATCTGGGCAGAAAAAGTTTGATGGTCGGATTATCGGAGGTGCCACTTTTTACTCAAATCTACTGTCGATTATGCGCAGATCTGCCAATTTGTGCGGTAGGGGACACAACCTGCCCGCAATAATTTTCATCCCATTGAGGTATTGTAACGATATATTTACATGTATATATGGCATTACATATTTTTCACCCGATCAAAATGCTTTGAAGGGATCTGATAAAGGCCACCCAAGGATTCTTCCTGTGAATTTTGGTTGAGTTTGGTTGAATTATGTTCAGTACCCGGTACTTTCTGAGAAGATTTTTAAAGTAAAAGTTTACGGACGGACGGACAACGAAGGACACCACATCATGACATAAGCTGGTTGGCTTTCAGCCAGTGGAGCTAGCGAGAGAGAGCTAGAGAGTGAGAGAGATGGGGGAATGGAGCGTGTAGCTAGGTTCGAACTAGGAGGCTCTTGCGTGCGATGTGAGTATTCTACCACACAGACCAATTTCGTTATGTAAATATGCGCTTTATAATCTCCAGATAAAGAGAGTGAGAGAGGGCGGGCGGTCGTTTACCAGGTTAACATGATTGTGTACACCTCTCAAAAGCGGTTTGTAGACGTTGCATCCTTTCGGTAGAATTGGGAGGTAAAATATATAGACACAAAGTCCGAGCACAACCAAACTGTTTTCAGACGGTGCAATTAAGATCCTATGAATGACCAATTAATTTGTTAAACAAAACATTCCAATCGTGCGAAAAACCGACAGCTTCGCTTATCAGCTTTATACAGCAACTTCGTCTAACCGTACCGTTTTAACATTGTTACTCTAGAATAAGTAATATTATTTTGATATGAAAAAAACACCTTGTTTTTTCTTAACAATATGTTATGATTATATATGTTTAATAATTTCCAATATATTATATATCTCCTTTCTTTCTTTCCATTCACTCATCAAGTTTTGATAATTTTGCCAAATTCAGAACACTCACACAAAAGTACTGTACATCAAGCCGACAGCTTTCAATGAGTCATATCTCGCCTTCATCCTTCTCGCCTCAATCGGGCGTATTAATTTATGGTCAGATCTACTTTTCTTGCAACAGAAGATCACATTGACTGCGGTAGATGTTTTTACATTATGTTTTCACATTATTCTCTGCATGGGTTTTAATTTTTAGCATTGTAACTTTAGCCACAGATTGCTTACGCAATCTCAGGCTAAAAACAGTTTGGAAAATATCTTGAAAAATGAAGAAATTGCTTGTAACAAACATTGAAAACATTGTGAGAAAAGGATAAATGCTATTTAGAAGCAATTTCTCTTTTTCCTTAGAAGTTTGTTATGGTCATATTGCTAGAATGCATCAAAAAGTATCATTGTATGGTAATGGGTTAATATGCAATGTCTCTAAGTTCTGTAGGGTACAATTCTCTTAGTGTACCAAAACTCTTTTCTACTTAAATTTATTAGGCTAATAGATGTCAGAATCTGATGAAAAAAAACTCTCCCTGCCTCAGCACAACGAAAGAAAACACTTCTCTAATTACCCCCCAAAAAGTTGCGTTCATATATTAAGTGGAGTTGAATGATTTAAAATCAAAACATCACATCACCTCCCTAATTGAATTTTTCGAGGCAATAATCTTTGAACTTCTATCTGAAGAGTTCTCGGTCAAGCATTCGTCAGTACTCGGCTATTTCCGTAATTAAACTACAGAACCTCTATTCCCACTTCAATCCAGCCCTTGCCCGCCCATCACGATAAAAGTGAATATTAACCCTTGTCATGCTGAATTGAATCCTTATGTTATACAGAATTGCTTTAAAATCAGCACTGGAAGGCCAATATTTCTTTTGAAAAATGATTATTTAAACAACTCTGGCTTAAAGGGGACAAACAGGAGGTGTAGACCAAGATATGGCTGCACTTATGTGCAGTCTTATCTTGGTTTATACCTCCTGCCAAACAGGAATATTCCAGGTTCAGCATGGCAATGATTAAGGAAATGTATACATGTAACAAGTAATTAGTGAATTGATCACAACGTCTGATAAAGACTTGCATCACTGGGACTCTAGAGTTGTCGTTCATTACTCACCATATAACTGGGAAAGTTTCCAGACCGCTAACCGTTCCGATTTCGAAAATGTTTGGATGAAATTCGAAAGTATTTTATTTTAAAAGAAATTCATATCTATTAAAATATTGAAGGGGTTGGGGTTCGTGTAGCCGTTACATTTCTTACATCCTTTCAAACTAGATAGGAATACCGTAGCTCTAGCTTTTTGATGAATCTTTTACACGTTTATCAGCTTTTGACCAAGTCAACAGGTTTGGTGACATCATTCACAAATGCTATTGTTCTAATCTAAATAATCCGTCAACCGCTAGCTCCGCCTACTGAATCCACTGGTCCCGCCTACTGGTTCTAACAGGAAGTTCCGCTTCGATATTCAGCGTTTTTTTTGGGGGGGGGGGAGGGGGGTTGTGCAAAATTTATGGCCAGTACCATGTAACCAAAAAGAAAAAATGGTTGGTTGGCACCTAAACATATATAGTAACTACAGCTTGAATACGCTTTAGTTACGACGGTAATGTCGTTAAAGCAAGTAAATGCTTCACAAAAATGTAGGCCACTGTCGCAGTTCAAATTTAATTTCCTTACAAATTAAGCGAATGGTCAATAATACAATATTCTTACACAACCCGTACTCCGTACATTCGTCTCTCCGGGTTCAACCACGGGTGTGTGTGTTTTCAGTGGGTGTATATTTGTGAGGTTTTTGTGTGAGTGTGGCTTTTTTTTTGGGGGGGGGGTGCCTCTAATCTTCTAGATAACCGAAAAACATATAGTCTTTGAAAAATTTATTGAGTCTTTTTTCGCCAGTTTTACAATGCGAGCGTTTCGAAATGTTTGAAAATTTGCCAAATTGGGTTACGAAATATGACCTGCCTGGGAAATTGGTCGATAAAGTTGACTTTTGAGGATTATCTATTTACACTTGTTTTAAAGGTCGGTAGGATACCCGCTTTGGAAAAATGGGTCTTCCAGCGTCAAAAACGGAAAATTACTTGGCGGTGTTTGTTCCCGTCTTTTACGTTTTGGTTGATATCTTGCATTTTGCACAAAATTCTTTAAAAACTGTTTATCTGCCCTTGTACATGTAAAACAGTTTTCACACTGAGACAGTTATCATCGCAGTGTCTCTCTCTTTTTTTATCTCTCTCTCTCTCTCTCTCTCTCTCTCTCTCTCTCTCTCTCTCTCTCTCTCTCTCTCTCTCTCTCTCTCTCTCTCTCCCTCTCTCTCTACCACTACCTCTACCTCCTTCATTTTCTCTCTTCCCCTCCCTATTCTCTCTTTTCCTTATTCCCATTCGCTCTCTCCTCTCTTTCTATCCCTATCTCTTTCTCTTTTTTTTTCTCTCTCTCTCTCTCACACACAATCTCTCTTTCCCTATTCCTTGTCTCGTTCTTTCCCTCTCTCACTCGCTCTCTCTCTATTCTTCTCTCACCCTATCTCATTGTCTCTCCCTCCTTCATTCTTTCTCTTTCTCGCTCCCTCATTTTCTCTCTCTTACCTATTGTCATTCTCTGTCTCTGTGTGTGTTTTTTTCTCTCTCATACACGTATATACATATACACACACAATCTCTACCCCCTCCCTCTCTCCCTCATTTTCTCTCTTTCTTTCTCTCTCTCGCTCTCTCTTTCTCGTCCTATCTCATTATCTCTCTCCCCCTTCGTTCTCTTTCTCTCTCTCACTCCTTCATTCTCTCTCTTCCTTATTGTCATTCTCTCTCTCTCTCTTTCTCTCTCCCTCTTTCTCTCTCTCACTCTCTCAATCTCTCTCACTATATCTACATGTATTTATCTAACTCTTTCTTTCTCTCCCCCCTCTCTCTCTCCTCCCTCCCTCTTCTCTCCCTCTCTCTCAAAGAGTCGAATGATAGATTACCGCTGTCAATCGACCATTCAAATAATTCATTTTATTCGCAATTGAATGCCAAGCTGACCTTCGACATATTTATACGTCGAGTAATTTTGTTGGTCGGGAGACTTGACGACGTACCCATGGCTTATTTCAAACTATTGTTACGACGTTTAGGACCTTTAATTGCCATTTATTTCTGTTCCTGGTCATAAACTATGCTTACAGAAAAATCGTTTGAAATGTCTTTTTGACTTCCTATTCGGAGGTCAGTGGGTGTAGCTAGCCATCCGTCAATTGACCAATATCTGGTCCGCCCACTTATCCCATTGGCCACGCCCAATAACTCTGGCTGAAGGGTACACTTTGGTTTTAAACAGCGTTATTTCGCAAAACGTATGGCCAGTAGCATGTAACAAAAAGTAGAATAGTGTTTGGCAACCTTGAAAAAGCTGTAGTTACGACTTCGAAGTCGCCAGACAAACAGAAATGTTTTACACAACGGCGGCCAATTTTTGAGTTCAAATCTCAATTCCGGGCTGTACGAATGATTTAATTGGTCGATTGATTCCTTGATTGAGAGCCTTGAATGACCAATTGAATTCACTATAAAGGATAAGAGACTTGATCCAGAAGATTCTCTTATTACATTTTCTTGTGAATCTATCACGATGTTCTTAATCAGATATTGTATATCTTAGGTCGAAGGTTTTATTTATTGCGGGTAAGAGAATCTAGGGCTCTTAAGTAATCAAAGATTTATGGGTCAAAGAAACGATAGACCGAGTCTTTACCCCCTTCTTACCATGTTTTCATGAATTTTGTGTCTACCCACAAGCATAAAGTGAAATCTTATAATCTTAGAATCGAAGACAAAGTACAATTAATTTATTTTTCCCGTAAACCCTCCCCCTCCCAAATTCTCCATTATTTCTTTCGCTCGCTCGCTTAATCACTCGCTCGCTTTTCCACCCCTCTCTTTGACTCGTGTATCTCCTATAATTGACCACCTCTTCCGTATCTTATTTGTGACCTTGAACATGATTTTGACCTTAACATATCGAACGTCTTTACCTTAAGATTTTATAGATTTTGATTAAAGAACTCGAAAAAATTCTAACCACAAAGTTATTTTGTAGGGTGGACAGACACACGGATGAAAATGTCAGCGAAAATGCTTCTCCGTCTAAAATATATCTATGAAAAACATTTGGGATGGGGGGAATGACAGCTACCTACCCACCTCTATATTCACTGATAAGACTGAAAACCTTTTCCATTAGAACAAGTCAAATTTTGACGAATCGCTGGCCCTGCCAACTTATTGTGTTTGCCCCGCCCACTGACTCCCACGGAAAGTTCAAAATCGATTTTTTAACGGAGTTATTTTGCCAAATTTATAGCCAGTAGCTTGTAACAAAAAAGTAGACTGGTAGGTTGGCGACCTATACGTCGTAACTACATTTTGAATAAGCTGTAGTTACGGCGTTTAAGTCGCCAAACTAATAAATTTGCTTCACGCTAAGGACGGCCAACTTTGGAGTTCAAAGTTAATTTCCAGTCTCTATGAATGATTTCATTGGTTGACTGGTTAATTGATTGACAATTCGCGATTAGCCAATTTGATATATATGTCAAATGGAGCATAGGAACTTTCTCTGTTACGTAACTTCTGTCAGTCTGCCCATTCCCACACTATCCCGCTGTTTATGCCCCTTAAGATGAAAGCGATTTCTTCAATGTCCATAGTGTTTTCTACCCTAAAAGTCCTTTTTTCTTGTTTCACCGAAAGGATATTATCGTCTGCAACATCTTTCAATTTAGACAAGTCTGAAATTTTGCCATGTGGTAAAAGGTTAATGCCTCCTTTCTGTCTGTTTAACCCATTAGCAAACAATACCACTCTATGTGTCTATGTGCCCCCCCCCCCCCAAGAGAAAAAAAAAGGCTTAGAAACATTTTGGAAAGTGAAGAAATAGATTTAACAAACATTTTCTTCATTTTCAACAATGTTTTCTGTTAAGAGAGGCAAAACTTAAAATTGTCGTCTGCAACCTTTCTCAATTCGGACAGTCCAACATTCTGTTGTCTGGTAATGATCGATTTCTCTCTCGGTGTGTCCAATATTGTACAAATGAAATAGGGAATTGTGAAACGAACTATTTTGTTAATCTGAATGACTCGTCGTAAAGCGATTTGTAATTTAATCACGTAAAAGTATTTATTTAATCACTGTAAGCGTTTGAAAAATATTGAATGTAAATAAAGACGGCGGACAGAATATCATGTTTTTCATGTTCTAGTATTGCTTTTAACAAATAAAACATTGACATGGTTTGCGACAAGATATTCTATCTCGTATGAATCTTGTATGTTCTAGGTTACTATTGCAAGATCAAGTCTCAAGGCAGTTTAGCTTGCTGGAGAATATGAGATTTGCTTAAACTATTACCAGACGGGTTGTACTGGTATGAGAAATACTAGGAATCCGTGGTTAAGTGCTCCAGCCGCCGCGATATGACTGGAATGCTGTTAAAAGTGGTGTTTAGCCCCATTCAATATCCCATAATACTGTTCTATTCGATAGACCTTCAAGCAAGAGACCCCATGGCCTTTTCACACAAAGGAAAATAATCATAGTTTTCAAATACTAAAACATCTACTCCAATTGGCCGTTTAAGCCGCCGTCATAGCGCAGACGGTAGCGCATCAGACTTCCAATCTTCTATCATGGGATGTCATAGGATCGATCCCCGGCCGCGGCGGCACATATACTTTCCGATATTTGTCTCACACCAGTGGGTGGATAATCGTAAACCTAAGTGGGATAACAGCTGGAGGCTAGGATAGGATGTAATGGTAGCACTGGTGTGAGAAATACCAGGAACCCATTGTTAGGTGCTCCACCCGTCGCGATATGAATGAAATACTGTTAAAAGTGGCGTTAAACCCCATTCAATCAATCAACCAAATGATATGCAAACCATCTGGCTGTTTGATATGAGCAAGTGCACGGCATTTCCAACCATTTCACACATGTGTGAGCGCACACCTCGACAGCCAATAGGTCCCTGTAGAATATTTTCTGAATGTCAAAAGAAACTTTGAGCCAGGGCGCAGAGTGAAGGCTCGGATCAGACTGTGTGGATCAACAGGCTGATCTAAGTCTTTACCTTACGCTCATATGAAACGGCTGGAAACGTCATGCACTGGCTCATATATCCATAGTTTAGTGTAAAAACATCATAACTGTCTTAGATAATTTGTATGATGTTTTTGCACTAAGCCACCGATTTGTTCAATTTAAAACAGTAATGGATTAAACTAGGAACCCTGTCCAATTCGTCAGTTTGTAATCGTTCGATGGAACGATTACAAACTGCATGACGAATGGGACAGGGTTCCTAGTTTAATCCATTACTGTTTTATAAATTTTTTAGACGTGTCAAAATTCAAAGGTTTTGCAGACGACGATATAAAATCGGTTTCGTTGAAAATAATTATTCAGTAGGATAGAAAATAATGTGCGATAGGAAGACGTTGCTTGTTACAAGCAATTTCTTCCGATTTCTCCCTTTCCAACAGGTGTTCTCAAGTATAAAAACGCAAGGACGAAAAAAACCAGGGATTGATCAGGAAAGGCTTAATACCCCGAAGTACTGCGATTTGTCCAGAAAGTAAATATGAAAGAAAACATTTACTTACCAGTTTTCAAATTTCGCCGAAGAATCAAAGATAAAGTAACTTTCTTTTAATCAAGATCTCAATGAACGTAAGTCCTTGTAAGTGAATCCAAAATAAAGCCACAAATCACAACAATAGGTCAATAAATGTTTTTGTTTAACTGTGGTATCGGTGAATGGGAATACTCGATCATACACTTATGCGATAAAATCAAGTACAACATTGGAAAGTAGGACTATGTCCTTATGATATACAATAAGCTGTCAATCTGAAAGGTGCCAGCCAGAATTCAATAAACATTTTCCTATTCAATCCCTGGTATTTACGTCCCTGTGGTTTTATATCAGAGAAAACATTGTGGGGAAAAATAAGAAATCGCTTCTTTTTTCCAAAATATTTTCTAATCCCGTTGAATGATTATTGGTTAAACAAAATCAACTTTAAGTTGTCGTCTGCAAGATCTGTGAATTTGGATCTGTCTCAATTTTTGCAAATACAGTAAATGGTTAAATATGCTACACACCAGACTTCCCTTAAAGTTTTACAAGATGGTATTTTCACCCCCTTTTAAGCAGGGTGTTTCCATTTTGACTAAAACAATTGGTGGAGGGGGGGGGGGGGGGGGAAAGAAGAACGTCGTGTTACAAAAATGACAAGTTCCTTCCTCCAGTGTTTCCAGTCAACAGAACTTTTTTTTAAATTAACTACCGAGTGTTTATTGACTTTTTTTTTATTTTGACTAGTCTATTTACCCTTTCCTGTACAAACATCGATTTTTACGTTCCTATGAGATTAAACTTGAGAAAACATCTTTGCAAATGAAGAAATTGATTGTGACAAGGAATTGCTTCTTTTCACACAATATTTTCTACCATATAGGATGGTTACTTTTTAAATTGCTCTTCCTTTATAATGCCGTTTGCTACCCCCTTGAATTTGGACAAGTCTAAAATTCTGAAATAAAGAAAAGGGTTAATTGGTTCATTTGTTGTCCTTCGTATACAATGGGTACTCTTTAAAACACAGCTGTCTAAAAATCAAACACAGCAGACATATTTACTATTCATTTATTTCCCCCTCTTTTGGGGGGGGGGATTATCTTCTCTCTCATATCGTAGGAAATCCCCCCTCATCATTGCGAGGCCGCCGTTATAGCGCAGTTGGTAGCGCGTCGGACTGTCAATCTAGAGGTCCCTGGTTCGATCCCCGACGGCGGCACTCATCCTTTCCGACTATTTGTCTCCCACCAATGGGTCGATAATCGTAGACCTATGTGGGATAGCAGCTGGAGGCTAGGAAAGGATGTAATGGTAGTACTGGTGTGAGAAATACCAGGATTCCATTGCTAGGTGCTCCAGACGCCGCGATATAAATGAAAGATTGTTGAAAGCGGCGTAAAACCCCATTCAAACAAACAAACAAATCATTATTGCGAATGGTCATCGTTAACGTTTTTGTGGTTGTGTTGGGGTGGCGGGGGTAGTGTTTTATGATACCTTTTAGATACATTAATAAAGGAATATAATTTAGAAAGTTCGATTGTTTATATCAATCTGTTAATCTGCTTGTTTAGTGATTCCTTTTACACGATTCCATTGCTGGTGTGTAGACCCATTCGAATGATCCTTTAAGATCTGTAGGTGACAATCCGTTCGGATTTTGAAAGTCATGTACACTCCATTGTGTGAACTAGAATGTCTTTGACTTGCGACCGAATACTTTTGTTTTTCTTGCCATAGGGAAGTGACACCCTATAATCTTAGGACCCACCCAAACCTTTTTGTCGTAGATAAAATTAAAGCAAATAGATACAAAATGATCGGTGTGCGACAATGATAGGCAAACCTATTCTTCAAATCCTTCGAATCAGAAACTAGTGGTCAGGTATCAACCAAACATCACAGGACCGTTCCTTGATTCTCCCTCTTTTAGATTCCTTCAAACAATAACATTCCATGAAGAAATCTAGTTGCCATGCCAACCAAATTCTTTGGAAATCAATAATCAAACTCTCTCAAACTGCTCATTCGATTAATTGTTTTTCGTAAAAATGTTCCTTGCATCATGGTATATCTAATTATATAAGATTATTTTGATACGTGAAAAAAAACAGGACTTTTGCGGGTGGCACTTTTTTCCGTGTTAAGCATACAAGTTATATTGTAATTAATGGTCTAAGGGGGGCAACACATACACAGACTTGTTGTTTACATTGACTAGTACAGCTGGTGGATAAACAAACAACAACAACAACAAAGCACAACAACAACACCAAACACACACACACAAAACGTATTTGTCAAATAGTAATAGTCAATTGCCAGACCATTCCTTAGCTCATATGGCATGCTAACTTGTTTGATTACACAAAATTAAAGGAAGCTTATTTAACCTAACCAACCACTTTATACACAATTTTATAATTAGAATTTTGAAATTGAAAGATTTTATAGATCTAGTCTATGAAATTTCGAAATTATTTGTCTTTGTGGTTGAAGAACATCGTGGAAATGAACTACGTCTTGTGGGTGGATATATTTCAGCCAGTTGAGCGACATAGACCCTCTTGGGTATCTTCTCTTAAAGTTCTCTGACGATTATGATAATCGTAGTAGGTCGTATAAATTACTAGCAAAAGCGAAACTGAAGAAAAGAAAAAAGAAAGAGAATGGGCTATTTTCTAACGACTCGATGATATGATTTATCTTATTGTATTGCTTAAGTGTAGTTTTTGTATGCTATAGACGTGTTCAGACCAGAATACTATTTTCTAATTTTTTGCTTTACTATCATTCATTACAACTATCTATGATAAATACTGACATATTTTACCATTCACCGAGCCAAGTCAATCTCGAATGTATTGCTGTAACAATTCAGAATCTCGTGTTTGGTTCGATCGTGTGGAAATGTATAATACTATACGAGACCGACGGTCAATCGGCATTGTTGTTCATGCCCCGAATCCATGTATCAATGTTATAGTCTTTGTTCAGTTTGTCCCCCATCCCCGAAAAAGAAAACAAAGAAAATAAAGAAAACAAAGAAAACAACAACAACAAAATGTTAACATCGGTTAGGTTTTTGAGTGATATAATTCATAAGTATGTTCGTTATGTTTCTTTCTTTCTCTCAACCTAATAGTATTACAATAGGACAAAGTCTTAGACTAGTCCAAATTAAAAGATATGAGCGGACGACATTTTCAAATTGGTGAAATCTTAAATATTTATATTCCTGGGAAGGAAAGATATTGGAAAATGTAGAAATTCCTTGTAACAAGCATTTTTCTTTTCGTCTTCAACAATCTTTTTAAAGCTTTTTTCTTGAGGGACGTGAAAAGGCAAACTTGTGTGGGAATGGGTTAATGCAAGGTTCAGGGCATAGGTTAAAATTGACCATACCCTTTGAAAGATCTATAATTACTTGAACTTTCATATGCCATTTCTTATGTATCTTGTCTGCATTTCATATTTCTTGTGTATTTTTTGTATTAGACTTTACCCTTAAAACCAAGCCCATCAACCTATTTCAATGTGTTTTTTCAACTTAAACATAGGCCATAACTTTGACTATTTGATTTATTGTGTGGGTTTGATTCTCCTTTTAAAACAGTATTTCAGTCTTATGCGGCGGTTGTTGTACCTAACCTGTCATTTCTCATTCCAGTATAAACACGACATTAGGTTTGTCAATTGAAGGATTCGTGGTCACACCCACTGACTCCTACAGGAAGTCCCGCTTCGATTTTAAACGGCGTTATTTTGCAAAAGTTATGGCCAGTATAATATAACAAGAAGATATAATGTTTGGGTGGCGACCTTACATCGTTTAAGTCGCCAAACAAACAAAAACGATTCAAATCAATAGCGGCTTATGTCGGAATTCAAAGCCCACCTCCGGTCGAAATGAATGATCTGATAGGACAGACAAGATCGGTCAATCGAGCCGCACTTGGAACTCACGGTCCTTGTATTGAGAGCATGGCACTTATCGCGCAAAGTCATGCAAAAACAAAACAAATCACCTATCAATTACCTGATCATAAAAAGGTAATTGTATTCTCCGAATGGCTTATTTGTCACAATCATTATTACAATGATTATGGTTGTAACTGGCGTTTTTGTACCGGCGGTTATTTACTTGAAAACTCAAGAAGAGGTCAAAACTGGTGGATCGCTGACAATACATAACGTCAATACACAGGAAGTTTGACTTAAGAATTAAATGGCTTTATTTTTCAAATTTTTAATGACCAGTAACACGTGTCAAAGAGGTTGGCGGCTTAAATTCAGCTGTAGTGTCGAAGTTTAAGTCGCAAAAAAAAAAAAAAAAAGCCAAAACTCTACGCGCTAAGATCGACCAATGTCGGGGTTCAAAGTTCACTCCCTGTCTAAATGTATGATTTGACTGGTCTATCGCTGTTTTGATTGACAATGGCGGTCTGTCTGTTGTGTTACTATATTATAACGGCCATAATCCGTGCAATATTCTCCGAAACATGCTCCGTAGAATTTATTTACCATTCATTGGCCCCGCCCACTTACTCCGTCGGCCCCGCCCATATACATTATTTCATATTGCGGGAATTCCAGATAGCAATGGTAAACGTAGAAGCTCAACAGAAACATAAACAAACACCCCCCCCCAAAAAAAAAAAACACCTCCCCCCCAAAAAAAAATTAAAAATAAACATCCTCACCCCCTATCCCCGAATATGACAGACAAATAACCACTATTGAAAAATATGACTAGCGACATTTTGGACCTGGCTCACTCGATAGTTTAAAACTCACTTTCAGCCGTGCATCAAACTGAAAGAGGTTACAGACGACAAAGTACAGAACTGATTTAGTCTTCGGTGCAAAACAATCAAGCTCACAAAGATTGACTATATATGGTCACTGTTTCATAGGTCACTGACAAGTAGGTATGTAAATGAGTATAAATTAATTACGTATTCGACATGCAGGTTATTTATTAACCCATTAATTGACGACAAAATTTAGTCTGGTCCAAATTCAATGAAGTTGCAATCGATTATGTGGAGTTGATGAAAATTTAAAAATCATTGTCTTTTGGTGTAGATAATATTATTGATGATGCAGTAATTGCTTTTAACTATCAATTTCTTCATTTTCCAATATGTATTCCTAAGCTTTTTTCCTCTTGGGCATAAAAAAGCGGGATTGTGTAAAAACGGATCAACCGTTTCTAGACGACACAATTAAAACGGGGTCCAAAACAAATGAAAATACAAAAATTATTTCAAAAAAGAAGTGGAAAACACTGTCTAGAGAAAATGGCGGATCGCCGTAGTTGCGTCGTTTAGGCCACCGACCAAGGATTTGCATTTTATTTTAAGTCCCTGTCCCTATATTTTTTCAGAATTACACTGATTGATATCTAATTCTAACAAATTTGTCGGAGGTCAATCAGCGTGGATAATGATTCGTCAATCGCTTATTTGTGCCGGCAAATTTTGTGGTTTTATTTTGTATAGAACAAACTATGCAGCCCCTAATATATCGAACGGAACAACAATTGCAGTAAACTTTATGCATGATTCATCCGATACATTTATTCTATCTTTCTTATCCCGTCAAATACACATTCTCGCAATTTCCTTATCATTATTAAAAAAATGCAAGAAAAGGAGAATTGTGTTTTTTCTTTTTCTCGCAATGTTTTTATTAACCTATCGGTCACTAATTTATCAATTCAAACAATACTTGAATTTTTGTCTGCAACTTCTTTGAAATTGTACCAATCTAGAATATTGAAGTAAAGACTATTGAAACAATGGCAAAAGCGCGGTAGAGAAGTCAATGTTGGAAATAATGCTATTCTCGGCCTCTCCTTCCAGTTGACCACATCGTCAGTGCGCGAACAAAATCTCGTAATTACAGCTTGACCAAAGCTATAGTTACGACCCTTGGCTCGCGCACCGGCTACGTGTTGATCAAGTAGTATGACCTTGTATCGAGGCAAAACATTATCTAAAATGTCATTTAATCTCAATAGCTTGTCGCGTGACTGTAAAAAGTGTATTGTTTGAGAGTTCAAGGTCAATATAACAGAATAAGCGTCAATATGGATCACGTTTCGATATTACAAAATTAGACAAAAACATACCTATGAAATATTCAATGGAACCTTTCCTAATTGAGAGAAAATGTGTCTATCAATACGCATAAAATGTGTAGCCAGTCATGCTCAAATAGCCCATCTTGGAATGGCAACAAATATATATGTAGTGCCTGTAGATCTTTGTGACATTAACAAAGGTTCAAATGTGTGCAGAGTAGAAACTCGGATCAGCACCGTATCAGAGTCTCCACTATACACTCTATGGACAAAATCATTACATAACTGTAACATTTCTGGTAAAATATATCTTCTCTACACACGAAAAATGATATCTTCTAATACGGTTCTAATAATGAATTGTAAGATTACATTTCAATATATAAATGACATTATTATGTGAAATCAAAGAAAGCTAGCAAAATATGGTTTTGTTAAGTAATTTTTTGTCGAAGGTTATCGTTAACCAGGAGTTATCCCATACAACATGCCACAATTTTAGACTGGTTCAAATTGAAAGAAGTTGCAGACGATAATTGTAAATTAGTGGCATTTACATTATAGGGTAGAAAACATTGTGGACAATGAATAAATTGCTTGTCTCAAGCAGTTTCTTCATTGTCCACAATGTTTTCAAAGCTTTGTTCCTGAGATGCTTAAAAAGTGAAGTTGATTGGGCATGAGTTAGAGATGAACTTGCAGGCAGAATTTGACATATTCCTGAAATTCATAAGCTCTACTTTTTTATGGCATTCAATAGACTTAGTGGTTAAGCCTCCGGTGGCAGTTTGCACTCGTTGAAGACCTCAATTTTTTGTCTGTTAACTAAAGCGATCAAAGCTGACGCTTTGCTAGCTAAAACATAATCAGGAAAAGGGGAAATACTTGAAGAATTTTATTATTATATCAATATTATTAAAACCTGTAGGTTACGATAGTAGTTCAACTTCACGTATTTGCTTCTCGCCGCGGAGGAAAGATTTTGATATTCCTCTCGACCTTCGTTCTCCTGGATTATCAAAAATCCCCCAGCAGCTCAAAAAAAAATCAAGTAGAGTGCAATCGTAACGTAATAATCCATATACAGAATGGATAACCATACGTTTTGGTGTATTAAACTACAACAGTTTTTAAGCAATTTGGTTTGTTTGACGACTTAAATCTCCTAGCTACGGTTTACTCAAGCTGCAGTAACGACATTTAGGTCGCCAACCAACCTTTTTTAAGCTCAGCTCAAGGTGATAATAATAATTATAATAATATCTTTGTTTAACGAGGATGACTCATTAAAATAACATCATACAGTTAAAACGCAATGCAATACTTATTTTCAACGAGGCCTTCATTCCCCCTACACACACCACACACACTTTCCGCTTCTCTCCCTCTCTCTCTCTCTCTCTCTCTCTCTCTCTCTCTCTCTCTCTCTCTCTCTCTTTCTATTTTTCTTTCTATAAATTGCTCACAAATTCCCTTCAATAAATCTCGTACATAATATCATCTCAAAGACAAAGACAAACAATATTTGTTTGATATACAATATAAAGTGTAGGTATCTAATCAAAAGTTCACTGACATGAGGTATTGTGTTTAGTTTTCGTTTGAAAGTATCATTATTGCCTATAGACTTTATTCCTATAGGAATCGAATTAAGTATTGCATCCCAACATAGGAAAATATGCGCTTCCTGAATTCTGATCTGGGTATGCTTATGCTTGTAACTCCATCGTTCAACTCAGATTTCAAAGTGTAAAATTGGCTCCTTTTATAATGTATAAGGTCTGACATATATGGTGGTCGGTCATCGTAATTTGTTAACAATTCTTTAAAAATCTTCTCCTCTGCACGCAATGTTCCTTGCGTGACCCTTTTTAAAACTTGTTAACACACACACACACACACACACAAGGCGTGAAAGTGCGAGGCTTATCAGACTTAGAGTAACTATAAGATAATTCTTTAAAAATCTCCTCCTCCTAAACCACTGGGCCAATTTGAAGTAGACTTGGCAGCAATATTTCTTGGGTGACCCTTTTCAAAACTTTTATTAATGCTATTTTGATTAGTGAAAAACTGGGAGCGTGGCAGGTAGACCTTATCCGACTTAAAGGGAGGTATCGACGTTTCTCAAACATTGATAAGAAAACTTTGCCAATTATCTAAAAAGCGCTCAATTGGACGATCTGTAGCGTAGCAAATTATGAGACCCCGGGGTATTCGAGGATGACCTACACCCATCCCAATCCCACCCCCAAAACAATACCCCTCCACCAAAAAAAAAGAACACACACACACACAGACACAAAAAACCACACACAAACAAACCCAAAACACACAAAACAAATAGCAACAACAACCACCAACAACACCCCCGAGGTTCAATATTATCCAAGTCGAACTTTCTATTTGAGGTTTGTAGGCGTGGCAAACTATCCTTGAATTCTGACTTTTTGGATTGTGTTGGTATACCGTTGTCGAAACAATCTGATTCAGCAAATTTTCCAAATCCACCTTTATATCCAAATACATATAATTCTATTTCAGACTTACACATGCTAGATTCGGCAGGTTTCAGATAAAAAGTTAACAAAATTTCCTATGTTTCCATTTCTCGTGACGGATCAGTTATTTTTATAACGACAAGAATCCCAAGGGACACTTTTATTTAGTTTGTTGGGGAACCCCCAGATGAGCTCTATGTTTTCACTTAATATTCCTCCCAATAGACTTAACCAATTCCCACCCATTGACGCTTTTAGACGCCCCTAGGAACAAAAAGCCGTGGAAAACATTGTGGAAAATGAAGAAATCTACAATGTTTTCTACCCTGAAAGTTGAAAAAAATCCAAAATTTCATATACTTTAAATTGTCGTCTGCAATTTCTTTCAATTTGGACAAGTCTAAATAATTGCAGTCTGGTAATTGGTTAAAGAAAGCTGTCCCTGGGCTGATAAACATGGGTCGGCTTTTCCAAAACTGGATATCGAGTAGAATCATTATAGTCCTGGAAAATTATACTCTGTTAAAATATAAATACTTAATATAATTTTTCAAATAATAGCAGTTATGACAAATATAATGATATAAATAATAAATAGGGTTTGTACATTTGTATTTTTATGATATTGCAAGCTGACTGTTTTGCCGAGAAGCAATCTTTCTAATGGGGATCCTACAGTCTCCGACATTTCTCTGTTAACTCATTCCCACACAACATTGCTTTTGGACACCCCTATTAAAAAAGGGGTTGGAAAAGATTGTGGAAAACTAAGAAACTGCTTGTTACAAGCAATTTCTTCAATATACACTATGTTTTTGTCACCAAAAGACAAAGGATTTTAAAATTAAATCCACTAAAAATTGTCGTTTGTGTAATCTTTCAATTGGGACCAGTCTAAAATATTCTCGTGTGGTAAAGGGTGAGCATGACATTAGAGCTCGTATGTGACGTTTCCAACGATTGGCTGATATTCATACAAAATTTATATAGCGCCTTTCATTTAAAAATAGATAGATAGATAGATAGATAGATAGACAGACAGATAGACAGATAGATAGATAGATGGATCAATATAGATACAGAGAGAGATAGAGAGAGAGGGAGGGAGAGAGAGAGAGAAAGAGAGAGAGGGAGAGAGAGAGAGAGCGAGAGAGAGCGAGAGAGAGAGAGAGAGAGTGTTATCATAAAAACAAGAGGACCATGTTTGTCCCAAATAGCTCATCTGAATCAATTGCTAATTAAAGCTATAATAAAGCAAATTTTCGAAATATTTAATACACTTTTCACGTAAATTGATCACGAGTTTGGCTTTAAGAGTGTTAACAAAGACATTTTCACTTAGGCCTCTTTTTAAATGTTTTTGAACGGAAAGGGTACTTCCTTATAAATCAACACTTATTCTAACCAAGTTTCAGGAAGTTTGAGCCACAATTGTAGCATCTAGGGGTTGAAGAAATTATTTGTCACTAAGGCCGCTTGCCCAATGTTTCGTTTTCAGTAGAATCTTCCCATTTTAGATAGAATTCATCCGTATGACCTAACAATTAATCTGACCAAGTTTCATGAAGATATAGCCAATGTGTGGCTTCTAGAATGTACACAAAACTAGAGGCGCTTGAACGCCTGCATCGCTCCACAGGCCTGAATATATTGATCGAGGAAAATGCTGTTTTCAGGAATTCAATATAAAATGAATCATCTTTGACTTTCCTTGCAAAAAATTCTGGTCGCTGAAAATGTATTGAAGCATTTCAAAGTTTTCACTGGTTTTCAACATTCAAGTCGATTTATCTAAAATTCATTATACTAAGTCAAATGAAAAGGTATTTACAATTTTTTCAAAAATTAACTGTAAACTATATGCAGCCAAAAAAAGCGATGTTTTTCAACAGATCGGAATTATACAAAGGAATCTGACAGAGTTATCTGAGGACCATTCCTGTGAAATTTGGTTGAAATCCATCAGCAGGATTCTAAAAAGATTTCCAAGTTTTCAGAATTGATTCTAGATAAAGAAAATACCCCCCTTACAAAAAAAAAAAAAAAAAAAAAAAAAAAAAAAAAAAACACACACACACGTTTTTTATCCAATCAAATTCATTGAAGAAGCTTATAAAGCGTCTCCAAGGGATAATTTCACTGAAATTGTGTTTGAATTAGCCCACTTGTTTCTTAGACGACATATTTCAAAAGTGTTCACTATATACTATTATGGAAATAAGCCCCGTTTAGTTAAGACATCATTTCATCCCATCAGTTTTTAATCGAGTCTGATAAAAGTCAACAAAGGATCATCCCTGATATCTGATTGAAATCAACCCACTGATTTCAGAGGAAAAGAAAATTATTTAAAAGCTTACAACATATATGGAAATTAGCCCATTAAAGCCATGTTGTTCATCCGATCAAAATGTTATGAAGGAATCTGACAATGGGTCACCAAAGGATCATTGCCATAAAATTTGGTTGACATCCATTTGCTGGTTTCTGAGAAGAAGATTTCTAAAGCGTTCACCATATATGGAAATTAGCCCCACCCATTAAAGCCATATTTTCATCAGATCAAAATTATTTGAAGGAACCTGATAAAGGATCTCCAAAGGTTCATTCCTGCGAAATTTGGTTGAATTCTGTTCAATAATTTCTGATGGGAAGATTTTTAAAATAAAGTTTAACGGACAGACGTAAGGACTTACGACGGACATTACGCAATGTCAACAGCTCCATGGCGTTCAACTAGTGAAGCTATAAATAGTCACAAATGCCCTTCTCCTGCGTTTTCGAATAGAACCTTCCCATAATCAGTGGGATTAATCCTTATGATCGGATGATTGTTCTGACTAAGTTTTATCAAGGTTGAATCGAAACTGTGCCCTCTAGCATGTACTTTAGATTGTCGATAACCCACGACTGACGACAGACATTCAAGGATCACCAAAGCTAACCATGAACTCACTGTGCTCTGGTAAGCTACAAATCAAAAGGTGAAAACAGAGCTTTTGTTAGAAGGGTTATAGAAAAGAACACAGTAAAAGATAAGGTTTTTTCTATGTAGAAAACAGGATCACAAAGGCACCTAAAAGATATCAGTTAAAAATGACAAAATATTGGTCATGATGACAACTATGTCTATATATGAACGGATGGACAGATCGATACCCCCTCCTTGGCTGCGATATCGTAGCCCTCTTTCTGATAATCTGCTGGCGAGCAGATTATCAGAAAGAGGGCTACGATATCGCAGCTACCCCCTTCTGAGCCCCAACAAGAAGTTCCAATTCGATTAAACAACGTTATTTTTCAGAATTATTACCTCGCAAAAAAAAAAAAAAAATGAAATGGTTAGTTTGCGACCCAAAAGACGTAACTACAGCTTGCATTGGCTCAGTTAGTAGAGCACTCGCCTTCAAACCTCGAGATCTTGCGTCCAATCCATGGACAGACAGAACTAAATAACTACATGTCCTTAGGACGAAAACTTAAACCGAGGCTATCCACTGAGCAAAGGCGGGGCTCTCAGCAGTTTCGCCCTGTATTCTTGCACTATCTCCCGTTATAACTTACCGCGACGTCGCCTATATGGCATGTTGTGGCAGAGGCGGCAGTTCTATGCCATTTTTTTATTATTATTTTTGTTGTCGTTGTTTTTTTTCTCGCGACAGAGGCTAGGATGACAGACGTGTGTCTACACACATGGTCGAAATCGGTTCGAGTTATTTTGCCCGTGGTTATTGCAATGAGCCCTAGTTTGACAACTGCATCTGAATATTTTATATTTAACAAAGTACAAACAAATATTCTTTAACATCATATACTGTTACTGCAACATCAGCAAGTAATCAAGTGGTGATGTCAATAATAATGAAGTAGCGGGACGCCAAAGCAGCACATACTGAAAATGGCAGTGCAAAAGCCATTTACCAGTAATGATTCTCGGTGTCAATACCGTGTTTGACCTCCACGTGACTGAACACAGGCCTGTACACGACATGGCATAGACCAAATCAGCTGATCAAGTTGTCGCTGTGGAATTGCCTGCCATTCACGCCTTAAGAATGTTTCCAGTTGATCCAGGCTCTGGGGGCGAACATTCTGTCCACACACGTCTTCCCAAGATGTCCCAAGCGTGTTCAATGGGATTGAGGTCAAGTGACCTTGCTGGCCAGTCCAAACGATTGATATTGTTTGTCTGAATGGCATCTACAACAACCCTTGCACGATGTGGGCGTGCATTGTCATCCATAAGCACAAAGTTTGAACCAACCTGTCGTGCCAGTGGAATGATAATAGGCCTAACAATCAAGTCACGGTATCGTTGGCCAGTCATGGAACCTCTAATGACAACAATGTCAATTCGGCGTCCAACTCCAATTCCCGCCCAGATCATCAAACTGCCACCCCCAAAACGGTCATGTTCAGCAGTGGTACAATCAGTATAACGTTCATTGACAGCCCTCCATCACGAGCCCGCCCATCATTGAAATCAAGGCAAAAATGGTACTCATCAGTGAATAAGGTATGTGCCAACGATTGACTCTCCAGTTGACATGTCGGTTGGCCCAATTCAGTCTAGCTCGACGGTGCTGCACAGATAGAGGTATTCGCTGTAGAGGTCTCCTGGATCTAAGCCCGGAAGCATGCAATCTATTGCGAATTGTCTGAGTAGAGAAGCTGTTTGCATGTGCCCTCTGAAAATCATTCTGGAGTGATGTGGCATTGGCAAACCTCTTCCTTCGAGCTGTAGTCACCAAGTTCCGTTCCTGCCTAACTGAAGTTACACGTGGTCGTCCTGAACGTTGCCTTTCAGTGAATTGCCCCGTCTGTCCATGACGACTTATCGCCCTTGAAATTATACTACGATGTACACCTAGCTGGTTAGCTACAGCTGACTGTGTCATTCCAGCCTGAACCATACCAACAGCCCTTGCAACTTCATGAGAGGACAAATGTCTACGGACCATGTTGCTTGTCAAATGAGTTGGCATAAGATGTGTTAGAAAGTGCACATGAAAGACCATGCTGCATGTGCAAATCAATGCAAAATAAAGTAACAGTGCATGCACATTTCATGGGCTAGTGTTTAGTCATGCAGTACAAATCATGGAGTGGTGTATTTGGGTTGGCTGTTGGAATGGTTAGTTTTGTTTAAACCATATAGCGATAATAGGACCTAGGGGATCTGTTGCATGGCCATATTCAGTATGTGCTGCTTTGGCGTTCCTCTATTTCATTTTAATTGACGATGCCACTTTATTACCTGATGATGTTGAAGGAACAGTATTTGGAGTTAAAGAATATTTGTTTGTATTTTGTTAAATATAAAATATTCAGATGCAGTTGTCAAACTATTTCTTGTTGCTTAACTTTTTATGAGGAGTATATTAAAGAAACACAATAATAGCAATGAGGTTTTAAAAGTGAAATGCTTCGATAGTCATAAAGCGACAGTGGCGTCATAATCTATTTTAGGATATTTTAAGATTTAAATATAGGAGCGGTTTGACGTATCATGGAGTATATTGGCAATTAAAATTCGTTTGAAATCGCCGCGTTTGAATAGCTTGAAGTCTCGGTCTATCATACCATTTCATAATTAAACAGTTAAACATAATTGAACAAAAATATTCTATAAACCGAACCAAAGAAGAAACGCCCCGCAAAATAATGTAAACAGGCACTTTCCAAGGTTAAAAAAAGCCTTATAATCTCCATCAGATTATATAAAAGAGGGCTATCTTATCGTAGCAAGAAAAGACTTGGCAAGGCTTCGGTTAAAATGTTAAACACGTTTACTCATTACGATATGACGAACGCTTTGACAGTCTAAACGGCATTGTTTGCAGACCATAATTCAAAGTGATTCTCGAAATTAACCCTTTTCTGTTTTTCAAGATTTTAGACTTGTCCAATTTGAAAGGAGTTGCAGACGACATTTAAAAGTGGGTGCAATTTGAAAAGAAACCAAATTTCTGGTTAGAAAATGTTGTAGGAAAAGAAGAAATTGCTTGTTACAATTAAGCAATTTCTTCTTTTCCCACAATGTTTTCTCAAGTATAAAAATTCAAGGACGTAAAATCCAGGGATTAACCAGGAAATCGTTAAAAGAGAAAATATCAAATTCTGTAGGAAAAGTGAGAGAAGATGAGAAAATGCCGGTTATAAGTATATTATCCTTGTTCATTTTTTTCTACAGCTATATAGTTCAGACTGTGGTAATGGGATATCTAGACCTATCCAGATGTAAGGTCACACATAGCGAAAGTTAACCTATTACCACACTTTCCCGTATTTTAGACTCTTAAATAATTTCGTCGAAGAAAACACATGACTAAAGCTTTTATTTTACTCGAAATATTTTTCTTGTTTAAAGCATTTTGTTATTTCATCTGCAACCCCTTTCAACTTTATTTGTCACCTTTCAGTGGATTTACTATCGACACCACCAGAGCAGATTGATTGATATGTTGAATGGCGTTTAACATCACTTTCAACAGTATTAAAGTCATATCGCGGCAGATGGGGCGCCTATCCATGGATTCCTGGTATCTCTCACAACAGCACTACCACTACATCCTTTCCGAGCTTCCAGCTGCTCATCCCTTTTAGATTTACGATCATCCACACACTGAAAGGGAGACACACGTCGGAAGGGACCGGGAATCGAACTCTGAACCTCACGATTGAAAGTCCGACGCGTTACCATCTGCGCTATGGCCGCGGTCCCTGGTAGAGCAGACTTGTGTTCAGCCTAAATTCAATCAAGCTTTATTTACAACATTTTGGTAGCTAACCGAATAAAGGCTTTTCGACATCCAAGTGGTTATGAACACTATCGAGGTGTTGTTTTTCCGAAAAGACGTATTCTTGGTCGGGCCAAGATTTGAACCCAGAACCCCTTGAGCTAGGAGCTCATTTATTTGGGGACAGCTTCAAATGCTGGCATATTTGTCACGTATCGTGTGTAAATTTACCAGTTGCAACTCTTTCCTTGTCTGCAAAATTTTACATCTGCCATAATCAAAAGGTTTAACAGACGAAAATTAAAACAAAACAAAAACAAAAACGTTCAGTAGGGTTACAAGAAGTTTCTTCTTTTTTCTACAATGTTTTCTTAGTTATAAAACCACAGGGACGCAAAAGCTAGGGATTGGACAGGAAAGGGTTAATAATTTGGGAAAGTAGGAAAAAGGAAATAGAGGGAAAAGCTAATATCAGCATGATAATCTTGTTTACCTTAATTCGAGAAAATTTCCAGTCTTCTATCCAATGCGACAAGACAACATTTTTAAAATGTTCACTGAATCATTGGCTGCTGGATGTCATGGGTTCGACCCCCGTTGGTCGAACATATCCTTTCCGACATTTGTCTCTCACCAATGGGCGGATAATAGTTAACCTAAGTGGGATAGCAGCTGGAGGCTAGAAAAGGATGTAGTGATAGTACTGGTGTGAGTAATGCCAGGAATCCATAATTAGGTGCTCCAGCCGCCGTGATATGACTGATGCGCTGTTAAGCGTCTTCTCTGTCTGTACGTCCGGTTATATACGTCTTAATCGTCGGACCCCACGGGTATTCTCGCCATTAACATTTCATTCCTAATTGAATGGAGTGACGTAACATAATCAAAGTACCTCTTACAAAGGGTTTTGTATTTGTTGTCGTTTTACTTATATGTGCTAAAACACGTTTAAGCTCAGCTCTATCTCATATAAATGTTTTCACAATCCTGAGACGTATCATCAAGGAAAATATGTTATTATTTGAGCCATTAGGGGCAATTAGAAAATTCGCTGATTGTTTAAAGAAGCTTTTGGTCAGTATCTATCTACAGAGCGCAGAGTGAAGACTCTGATCAGACTGTGCACAGTCTTAACTTGGAGCACACATGTAATGTTTGAAAATGTCACGCATGCGCTAATTTTTAAGGAGTGGAGGGGGGCGTGGCAAGAATTAAGATATTTTCCATTGTAATTGTCAAGGGAATTGTATAACCTACTTGTCGTCAAAATTTAGATGTGTTTCACGTACATTAAATCATGACCAATCAATCCCGCAGTTTCGCACACTGAAATAGAATAACAGTGGGAGACGTTGTAGGAACAGGACAAGCATTTATCCCTTACTCACAATGTTTTCTATTCTAAATTGAATTTGTTTGCTGCTGTATCGAAAAGTTTTACTGTTGTCTGCCGCTTCTTTCAATGTGAACACGTCTATAATTTGTCGCCAGGTAGCTCGTTAAATAAAAGTATTATTGATTGGATGAGGTTTAACGCCGCTTTTAACAGTATTTCAGTCATATCGCGGCGGCTGGAGCACCTAACAAATGGATTCCCGGTATTTCTCACACCAGTACTACCACTACATCCTTTTCCTAGCCCCCAGCAGCTATCCCATTTAGGTTTGCGATTATCCATCCATTGGTGAGAGACAAATGTCGGAAAGATTATGTGTCGCCGCCGGGGATCAAATAAAGCATGAATGTAATATAACCTTTTCCAGTTCGATACCTGGTTTTTACGTCATTGTTATCATATATTTGAGAAGACATTGTAGAAAAAAAAAAAAAAAAAAAAAAAAAGAAATTGCTTGTAAGTAGCAATTCATTTTATTGTCTACAATATTTTCTACCCTACTGAAATGTTATTTTTCAAATGAAATCCACTTTAAGCTTTCCTCTGCAAAACCTTTCAAAATTGGACGGGTCTAAAACTTTGCAATTCGGGAAAGGGATAAGTTACAATGTATAACTCAAATTTGAGAGCCTGACTAGTGGTGTCAGTGAAATTGGTCAAAATAGCGAATCTTACCACCTTCTCATAAAATATGAATACAGAAAACCGATCTTCACTTATCGTTGAGATCATCGAATAGCGCATTAGCATAACACAGCTGGCTTCAAACAATAACAAGCCTCCTTTGTCTATGACATAGCAGAATATGATACATTGTACAACCAAATAAATATGCAGCCTTACGTAACCTCGAACTTGGAAGTATTCAACAGAACTTAACGCATCGCATGAAGAAAATTGTTCGAAGTTAATTTGAAATTCACGAATCAACGTAGAATCAATGCACCGGACAAGAATTGGACACATATACATACACACGCAAGCACACACAGACATAGGTAACTCTATGTGGCCGTCGCTATTTTGTGGCAGGGCAAAACAGGTTTTTCTAACTTCATCTAACGTTGCAAAAGATGTGTTCATTAAGACGCTCTTTTATATGACAAAGTAAATACACAAAAATGTTTGGTATGTAAAATTGACATAATAAAAATCCTATCTACATTTTTTTTCAAAATCAATCCAGAAATGAAGGAGGTGTTGTGTTACAAGAAATTTTATTTATAGTCCTCATTTTCTGTGATGCGGTCGGAAATTGAGAAAAACTATGTAGAGGCTCATATTTGAACATAGCAAACCCTTTCCTGCACAACCCTTCTCTTAACGCCCCCCCCAATAAATAAAATGAAAAAATTAAAACATTTCGGACAAAGAAGACACTGCTTTTAACAAGCAAATTCTTCTAGGTCTGATTTTCTTCTATCCTAAAAGACAAAGATTTTTTTTTTAATTTGACAAACCTGAAATTTTTCTTCTGCAGCATCTTTCAATTTTGACTAGTTTAAATTTTGTCGCGTGAGAATGGGTTTACCAACTGTAAACATTTAAATCAAATCAAAAGGTGTTGCGTTAAAAAGAAGCGGATGCAAATACATATAGACGTACATACACACTTGAGACGGTACCAAAATACATCCACCTTTGGCGGCGTATAAAGAAAGACTTATTAGAAAAGGATACATAATCCGAGGAAACCCATTACTCGAAAACGAATATCAGACAAATCCAAATTGAGAGTAATTAAAACGACCTATCCAAAAGTGTTTCAAATTGAAAATAAGTGTCATATAAATTAGAAATATTGTTAGGAAAGGTAAAATTGCCTACCATAAGCAATTTCCCCTTTTCTTAAAATGCTGAACCTAAGAATATTTTCTTAAGTAACAATAACAAAAAAGAAAAAAAAGAAAGATAAAAAAAACAAAAAAAAAACGATGTGAGGAAGGAAGAAAATGCTTGTAACAAACACCTTTTCCTTTTCTCACAATGTTTTACCCAAATGCACAAAAAATGGGATAGTATGAAATGCGTTACATTTTTACAAAAACTTTTGTAATTTTCAACTTGTTTAGCTTAAACTGCATGCATTTTGACCAGAGCAAAAGATGTGAAGCAAAAACGTTTTGATTGCAAAAATGTGCTTTAGTAAGGCTGGAAAATATTGGGTTGTGATGCCTTTGTCCTGCTTTTGCTCGATGGCATAGGGTACCCCAATCCCTACCACCATGCAAATTTTGAAATGAGTCCTAGTTATAGCGACAGAGAAGGTATAAACCCTCACCAAGACCTCCACAAATGAAAAAAAGAAAAAGATGTTTGCAAATTAGCCGTTGTATATTGCAGCTACATGTATCACCTTAACGATATAAGTATGACTCCTTGCTAGACTTGATTAGCATTTAATTGGAAGATATATTTCGTTGATCACCATTTCAGTAATGAGGCTTCTGCGAAGCAGAACTATTGAGATATGGTGCTTGGGTTGAGAGAAGAATCTCTGTTTCAAAATAAATTGCCGTCGTCATAGCA
This sequence comes from Fragum fragum, assembly GCA_946902895.1. Classification (NCBI taxonomy): domain Eukaryota; kingdom Metazoa; phylum Mollusca; class Bivalvia; order Cardiida; family Cardiidae; genus Fragum; species Fragum fragum. The sequence goes on from OX336380.1 coordinate 38,664,057, forward strand.
TAGCCGGTAGCGCACCAGACTCCCAATCATCAATTATTGGATGTCATCGGTTCGATCGCCGGCGGCTGCGCATCTTCTTTCCAACATATGTCTATCACCAATTAATAGGCGGATAATCGTAAACCTAAGTGGGATAGCAGCTAGAGGCTAGGAAAGGATGTAGTGGTAGTACTGGTGTAAGAAATATAAGGAATCCATTGTTAGGTGCCCCAGTCGCCGCTACACGTCTGCAATACTGTTATAAGTGGCGTTTATGTCTATGGTAACATTTGCTACGAACGACCTGCGGTATTTTCTAAAGATACTTTTGATGCAGATTAAGATAAACCTTGGGGTGAAGGCACGACTATTCAAAACTAATCGCGCAGACATCTTTGCGGGCCGTAAAGCGCTTTTACAGTAGTAATAGTCGCAAGTTAAAAGTCGGTTCCCGCACAAAGACTACAAAGTCTGCCTGTGAGATCTACCGTAGACCGAACGGCTACCTTACGGTCACGGCACAGAGCCAACAGGATGCTTCAGTCAAGAAATAGTCCAAAGCACTTCCGGTTATCGGGCAATAGATTCATGATGTTTATAGACTACAGGCTCCATCCGCGAATTTTGATATGTTATTATTAATTGAGATAGCAATGTTTATTGCTCCATGAAACCATGACATTGACGCTAGGAAAACCTTTTTGCCCCCAAAACCACACCGCAATATTTTGGAACTACGATATGTTTTCGGGTATCGTACGAATTTCGTAGGTCATATTAAACCCGTACTGATTAAACCGAATCGGAAGGTATATAAATACCATTTTGGGTGCTTGTAAGTAATTTTTCTTTCGGGTTATTTATCACCATAAAAAGGCAAGTGTTGATTGCCGCAATTAGAAAGGCGGATAGTTCGAAGTAAACCGAGGTGGAAATCGCTTAACCCATTCCCAAACAATCCCTCCTTTTTTTACGCCTATGAAGGAAAAAGCTTTCGGAAACATTGTGGAAAATGAAGAAAATGCTTGTATCAAGCAATTTCTTCATTATCCACAATGTTTTCGATCCAAAAAGACAAAGACAAAGACTAAATAAAAAAAAAAAAAAAAAAAACCCTTGAAATTTTTGTCTGGAGCTTCTTTCAATTTGGACCGGTCTAAAATTTTCTTGAGTTGGAATGGGTCAATACAAATAAATTACGAATTTTCTACTTCTTCTATTGTCCAACTTATATACCTTACAATAATTTGACTTTATTCTTCAAAGGTAATCCTTTTTACGGTCTAAAATTGATGATTAAAATCGTTTTATAAGGCATGCATTTTCTAAGGATGCGTTTCCTTGGATTTAATTATTTTAATGAAATGATTTCTCATGGTCACAGCGAAATAAAGGAGTCGCATTGTTTTACTCGTGACCGTCTTTCCGTCCACCCTTCAATCTGTCTGCACGATCGACTGACATATCCCTATTACTCAATATCTATTTAAATTACAGAGTTGATGTACGTTTCACAAAAAGGTTACACTGACACCCACTTTTCGAAAGTCACGAGTTGAAAGCCAATGTCCAATAAATGTTTAATCCCTCTACTATACGTACATGTACAGTCTTAAAACTTGACCTGCTAACTTGAAATATTCCTTTTACTGCAAAACTATTTAATATTGAAAAAAACAATACAAATATATATGGTATTTGACGCACATTTATTAGTCCATCACTGGTTACCGTCTGTCTGTCCGTACGTCAATCTGTCTGTCTGTCCGTTCGTCCGTCACTCTTTTGTCCGGACCATATATCCTAAGCCATACGAGCTAGTATCTTCAAACTAAATACACTTATAGATCAAAGTGTGAAGTAGTGTCATGAACAAAAATCGCAACTCGGTCATACCTACTTTATGAGTTATTGCCCTTTGTCGTTTTTACTGTTACATTTTTGTCCGTACAATATTTCCTAAGCCGTAGGGGCTAGCAACTTCAAACTTTATACACTTACAAATCACAATGTGGAGAAGTGTCATGAACAAGAAGCGTTACTCTGCCATACCCATTTTTGAGTTATGTCCATTGTTGTTTCCTGTACATTTTTGTTTTGAACATATCTCCTAAACCATAAGTGCTTGCAAGTTCAAACCATTACTCTGCCACGACCATTTTCGGCTTATTGCTCTTTGTTGCCCTTTTTTCCGGAAAATATCTCCTAAACCATAAGAGCAAGGGAATACAAACTTAATACACTCAAAGATCGCAATGTGAAGAAGAGTCACGTGCAAGAACCGTTACTCTGCCACGCCCTCTTTTGAGTTATTGCTGTTAGTTGTTTTACCATTACATTTTGGCTCGGAAAATATTTCCTAAACCATAAGTGCAAGGAAATTAAAACTTTATACATTTATATACTTATAGATCACTATGTGGAGAAGTGTCATGCTCAAGAACTGTTACTCTTCCATGCCCTCTTTTTGAATTATAGCCCTTTGTTGTTCTTACTGCTACCTTTTGTCCAGAACAGATCTCATAAACGATAAATGCTAGCAACCTCAATTTTTTTATACACTTAAAGATCACTATGTGTCATATGCAAGAACCGTTAGTCTACCAGCCATTTTTAAGTTATTGCCCTTTGTTGTTTTTACTGAAACATTTTTACCCGGATCATATTTTCTAACCCGCAAGTGCAAGCAACTTCAAAACTATTATACGCTTATAGATCACAATGTGGAGAAGTGTCATGAACAAGATCCGTTACTCTGCCATCCCCGTTTTAAAGTTTTTTCTCTTTGTTGTTTTGACCTTTACATATTTGTGAGGAACATATCTTATAAACCATAAGTGCAAGGTATTTCAAACTTTATATACTTAAAGATCACTTAGAAGAAAAGTGTCTTGCTGAAGAACTGTTACTCTGCAACGCCCACTTTTTGAGTATTTTTTCTTTGTTGTTTATACTGTTACCTTTTGTCCAGAACAGATCTCCTAAACTATTAGTGCTATCAACTTCAAAACTTTTATACACCTACAGATCACTATGTTGAGAAGTGTCATGTGTAAGAACCGTAACTCTGTCAGTTCTTTCTTGATTTATTGCTCTTTGTTGTTTTTACTTTTACCTTTTGGTCCGGACTTTATCTTCTTAACCAAACGTGCTAACAACTTCCAACTAAATACACTCATAGATCACAATGTGGTGAAATGTCATGAACAAGAACCGTATATTGACACTTTTCAAATATACGATAAAATCTAGAAAATGCATAGAGAGCCACGAAGGTTTATTCTAAAATTATTTTCACATGCCTACAAGGATAGTGGTTCTGCCGGGATTTGATTTATATGAAGTGGAGCAAACCTGTAGAAGGAAACTATTTCAACTAGAATCATATCTTAAAATTTTTAGGGCCTCGGGTCAAAATACATATCTACGCCTAACACAGTAAACTGTTTAAAAAGTAACTTTTCGCTTCGCTTAACACCCAAATAAGATTAATTATGTTATGCTCCAATAAATGGGCACTAACGACTTGGCTGTTCTCGTTGATTTGTAAAAAAACCTAACCTTCAGTTTGGAATATAAGTTTCGGTAAGAATATATTTTTTCACATGGCTTTTACGAAAATATGAAATAAATACGTGAAACTTCATCAGAGTTCTCATGTGTATTGAAAAGCGTAAGAGAATTATCTATTGAATCGTCATTTTTTAAAAAGTCTCTTAACCCTTTCTGTTCAATTCCTGGTTTTTACGTCCCTGTGAATTTATAATTCAGAAAACATTGTAGGAAAAGAAGAACTTCCTTGTAACAAGGAAAATGTTAAATAATATGAGGTCCAACGCTCTTGCAACTTCATGATAATTAAGGAATAAAATGACTTGGGTATCTCTGGGATTAAAAGTTTGTGCCTCAATGTTGAATGTTGCACTTTGACAGTTTATCGAATGATAAAACTTTGTTTGTTCGATGTGCGACTCATTTCTTATTTAATCATTCAAATTTCAATAGTATTTATCTTTTCATGTATGATTTCATTTTGTTTTTTTCTAATAATTCATTTATTTATACTATCCACAACCAAGAAAAGTGCCAAAATAACAACAAAAACAAACAAACAGCACAGTGTTTTATTTTCATTTTACGCAAATGTTATTTAAAAACCAATTTTTTACCTGTTTCGAGTAATAAAGAAATAGTAACCAAATCTTTTCCCTGAGAGTCGTAGCAAAAACAAAACCACTGGGACGTCATCGTAAAATAGGAGTTGTCCAACGTTCAACGTCATAAAGTGACGTAATTTGATTAGGTGTTCCTAAACCCTTGTCATGCTGTATAAATTACTTTACTAAATTGCTGTTAAATCAAAGGGCTGAAAGCACTGATAGCACTTGTTGTTCAAAAATCAATTTTTTTAGAAATCAACTTCAAAAGCAACTCCGGCAGGAAAAGTACAAGCAGGAGGTATAGACTAAGATCAGCCTGCACATAAGTGCAGACAGATCTTAGTCTACATCTCCTGCCAAAACCGGAATATTCCGAATTCAGCATGACAAGGTTTAAAGATGGACTTTACAGATATACCATGACGACATAAAGTAACGTCATTTGAACGTCATTTGAATATGTCTTCCTTGATAATGTACCATACAGATATATGATGACGCCATAAAGTAACGTAATTTGATTAGGGGTTCCTTGATAATGGACCACATAGATATACGATGACATTATCAAAGTGTTACAATCCAACGTCATAGAATAGGCAAGTTTTCCTTGATAAGAGATACATGATGGCGTCATCAAAACATTAAAGTTTCTACCTTCATGAAGCTACGTCAGTTAGGCAGGTTTTTCTGAATAACGAGCAGTTTTCGGCAATCCAGATATATGTATTCTCAATAGTTTTTTAAATAATCTATTTATAAAAAATAGGTATTCGTTGGCACACGAAATAGAGAAACGATTTTATTCAGAATTAGATAAAGAACTATTCGAATAGGTTTTTGATTTAACGAATTATGAAAAACAAAAATCGTAGATTTATTTTACACAAGTTTGAAAAGTTGTAATGGAGCTCAATGCCGCCAATGAACCAAGTAAATCGTGCGTCGCCTGTGTTCCAAAATTTACCGAGACTATTACGATGTATTGTCTCTATGTCTGAACTCATACAAAGCGCTATCATGTACACTATCTAGAGAAAGTTGGTTCCAAACACCTCTACCCCGTCATAAAGTTGTAATGACGAGTGTATCGTTTAAATTGGGGAAAAAAACAAAAAACAAACGCCGTTTAGTCGAACATTCTGTCGCAGGTCAGTAGAAGTGGCCTGCGATCCCTTAATTGTGATAAGCGTAAAGATGGCTGTGATGGAACAAAAGTAAAGAAAAAAATCATCATTTTAGTGCTGTCTGAATTGATTTTGGCGTTTGAGGGGTCGCCATTAATTAGTTCGAATTTACGGATCGCTGGTCCCACCCACTGGGCTTCGATATTTAACGGCTTTAATTAGCAAAATTAATGGCCCATTATATGTAAAAAAAAAAAAAAAAAAAAAAAGACATAGATTTTGTTAATCAAGCTATAGCTTAGATGTTAAATTCTAATATTCGATGTTAAAATGCTTCACATAATGTCGGTCAGTCTCGATGTACAAAGTTCCCTTCCGGTCTAAATGAAAGATGTGATTGGTCGATCGACTCTTTGATTGATAGCCTGAACAGACACTTGACGCATCGCTGGCCCCGCCCACTGACTCCAGTGGCAACGCACACTTACTACAACAAGGAGTTCTCATTCGATATCAAAAGGCGGCTTTTCTTTCTTCAAATCTTATGTTCCATAACATTAACCAAAGTATCAAAATAGCTTGAATAAGCTAAGTTACTTTGTTTAAGTCGCCAACTTAAAGGCCCACATACATGCCAACAAATGTCGGAGTTCAAAGTTTCCTTCCCGTCTGCGTAAATGACGTGATTGGTCGGTTGATTCTTCGGTTGATAGCCGCAATTTATGTGATAAGTAATTTATGTATTTCTCAAGTTAGAATAACTGCGTGCGCAGAAAACTCAAACTGCAATGAATATTTGTTATTACCAGTAAGCATTGTTTGTTCTTTTTTTCTGTTTGCTTGTTTCTTAGTTTTAATGTTTTGGTTTTATTGTTTTTTTTTCTCCTTCTTTTCAGGTTGGACATTTCTAATGGATCTTCTTCTTGTCCAACTTGCGATTGCTATTATTCTTTTTCCTATCATGTACAAATACCTGTTATCTAAAAGATCATCGAAGGAGATCCCAGGACCGAAAGGCTTCCCGTTAATTGGATCTGCACTACACATAAAACCAACGCAGATCCATAAACAATTCTGTAATTTCGCTAAGTTATATGGAGAAATATTTAAGATTCAACTCTTCAACACGCACACAGTAGTTTTGAATTCGCCTGAAATAGTGAATAAAGCTTTTAATAGAGACGGGGATTTTTTCAACTTCAGACCAAATATTTTCATTGGAAACCTAATTGGACTTATGGACAGTATATCCTTCAGAACGTATGATAAAGAGCATCGTTATGGGAAAAAGGCATTCGTAAAAAGTCTACATATGTACGGAAGTGGTGTTTCTACCTTTGAAACCATTGTTCAGGATGAATTGTCGCGATTAGTGCAGGACATTGATAATTACAATGGACGAGATTTTGAAGTGGTGGCGCTGATGAGGAGATCTATTATTAACGTGGTTTCCATTCTCGTAAGTAGAATTGACCAATCGCGGCTGTCAATCAAGGAATGAACCGACCAATCAACAATTTATTCAACTCAGATCTGAGCTTTTCAACAGTTTACCTTTCCCTGTTCAATCCCCGTTTTAATGTGCCTTCGAATTTATGATTGAGGTAGTATTGTGGAAAAAGAAGCAATTTCTTCTTTCTTTAAAATATTTTCTACCCTATATTTCCAATTAAATGAAAAATATATATTTTGTTGTCAAAACCTTTGAATTTGGACAAGTCTAAATTTTGCTACACAGGAAAGGGTTAATCCAGTCTATTCAGAATAATGTATTATCATTTTATAATTATTACATTTATTATATACCAAGAAATATTTCTAGTAGAATGTACATTCCACACCAAATCGGACACGTCAGAAAATAATGCGTATCTTACGGTGTCAAATACGGTTCCATATAATAGGCTATGGGCCAGTATTGTGATCCCCCCCCCTCTCCCCCCGGGAAATTTTGGGGACCTATTTTTTCCGAAAGCCCAATGTCTACCGAGGACATTCTGAAAGTTTGCCACTTAGCGGCTGGGGCTTTACGGAGATATTGAGGTCAAAGGTCATCAAGTGCATTCTAATTCGAAAACAGGCGTTTGTTTATAAATGTGCATTTATTTTGTCGATTTTATTATTTCTTGCTGTTTTTTTTTCAACAGACTGTATGTATAGGAGATTGTTAAATATTTGTGAGCATTTTCGCGACTTTCTGGCATACTTTTTATAAATCAAAGCACTGAAGGTACTGATTTAGATCAAATTTCATGCGTATATACCAATAATTAGGATGTATAAAAAGGTATGTCTCTTACATTTTTATCGTTTTTATTGTCCAAGACATATCTTGGGATACATTCAAGCACATTAACTTAAATTTATAACCCTTGCTGCCTTTCTTGTCCAAGTTATGGACTCTCGAATTAGATAAATAAGGGTAAGTACATATCACACAAAATTTCAGATATTGTTTGATATTTGTCATATTCTATCTTTAAATTGGTTTGATTCAGTTTCATCAAAGTAAGGGTTAGGGTTAAAATGAAAGAAAAGCTTATTTCAGATTTGCTTTATTCAAAATCAAAGTACTGAAAGTACTGAAACGAACAGATATATAGCGAAGAAAGAAACGACTTTGAGCGATCAGGGTGTTGTCCTCTTTGTGTAATTCTACCAAGTTAAAATCTATCCTTTTAGCATATTCTAAGCTTATTTACTCATTGGGTTGGGCAATTCGGAGGTTTGAAGTTCGAATATTGCTTAAAGCGCGATTTAGATAGCTCATAGTTTACTTATATCGATAAATATACGTTGTTTGAATAATTAGTTTAGGTCATCAGATTTTCGCAATTCAAAATACATTTGGATACATTTAACATCGACTGCCTTTGGTACAAATCTTACTCAAAATATTACAACAGCTTTCATTTCAGAATGTAGTAGGGCTCTATTGATATACATGTATATAGAGTTGACAAAAATATATAGGTAAGTAAGCGAATTGATGAATTAATAAATAATAAACATATAAATACTCTAAAAATTATAAGGTAAAAACTATATACAATTAATAGATAAATAAACAAATATATATATATAGATACATGCATTAACAATTACTATATGTTCAATAAATGAAAAATAAGTGTACAATAGAACAAACCCTTAAAATTTGTCCAACATAGAGATCCTTCAGTTGCTTAGCAATTTATTCCGGTGTTTGTAAACGCGTTCGTCGTTGGTATGACGACGTAATTTAACACGTAATTTATAACGCCTATTCTGTCACTTTAAGGGTAATTTTAAGGGTAACGAAATGAGACATTATTAAAGGAAACCCTGCGTTAGCTTAATTCTTTAACTGTGTATTTTACTAACCATTACCATTCAAGAAAAAGGGAAAATATTCTTAAGATATATTTCTATTATTGTAAAATTCTTTAATTTGATAACTTTATTCAATCGACTAGCGTTAAGTCTTGTGTTATTCTTAGAACTAGGTAAATCTATCCAAGATGGAGAAATCTGTTGTATTAAAATCAATAAAAACAAAATAAAAAACAAAGTTTAAAGACACAAATAGTGGTCGAATTTGCATTATTCATTCAAAGATACCTAATAAAATAAAATCATTCCCATTAGCAAGCAATCTTTCCAAAAAATTAAAGATGTGGCCACCGAAAGGTTGAAGCATTTTAATGATAAATATAGGTTAGAGGACATATCAAGTGACCTTCCTACTCAGTTTACGCCTCAGCTACATAGATACCATGCAAAATGCTATCGGCTTTTCACTAATATTGCTAAGCTTCCTAAGCGTAGATTTGTACCTGGGGATGAGCCAAAAAGCCAGCCCAGTACTTCAAAACGCAAACGATCATCAACTGATCTCTCTTCCATCACCATTTTGTTTCCTGCTGATCAGTGCTTATTATATGACAAAGCAACAATTAAAGTTAAGGGAGTGAAACAAAATTTAGTCAAATGTGTGACTAAGCACGTTATCACCATCACTGTCGTAGAAAATATACCAGAAACCAAGAGAGACACGAACTTCAGATTCAGAGTCTTCAAAGTCACAAAAGCCCACGAAGATGCATTTAATTACCTATGCCAATATGTTGAAATGCATATAGTTGTTGGTAAAAATTTTGAAAGGATGACTATGCTGCGAGAAAGGTACATGGCTTACATATTAGAGAAATATCCCGGCATGTACAATGAAAATTACAAAACCTATAAATTAAAAGATAAGTTGGTCAAACACTTTAATGGGAAAACTCGCTTCTGGCAACCGAATTTGAAAATTGAGTTAGTATATGCAGCTGATGTTGAAGGCCGGGCTTTCGAAGCAGGATTTGAACTGGCAGCGTCTGACCAGGGACGTCTTCAAGAGTCTGCAATGATCATAAGAAGACATGTTTGTGAGGCAAAGTTGCAATCACCTGCATTGCCATGGCCACCAACAGACACCTTGCTTACATCGGGACAGTGCAAGCCTTCTGAAATACTAACCGATTTCCTACAGCATATCATATATGTTAAGAGAGGTAAGGATAATCCCATGAAGGTTGAACGCGTGTCTTCTTTAATCGGTCGAGACATGTGTTACGCAGTAACCAATGGCGAATGGACAATGCCCAAACATATTTTGCTGCCAATGACAATTAGGCATATCACTGGCCATGGGCAGTCCAACTGATGGGCTGATGCCGTTTTTGAGGACGAAAACGATAGCGACTAGGTTACTGTCAATCTGCAGTAGGTAGAATCCTCAGAATAACTAAAACAATACCAATATTACATAGAAAACATCCAAGTATCCAAGTTTCCTTACACTAACTTTCACTCTACTGCCCGCGCTTACATAAAAACAAAGTATACTTGCCCATAATATCACGAGAACCACTAAACGTGATATCCCCTTTTTCATAACCCCCCCCCCCAAAAAAAAAAAAAAAACAAAAAAAAAGAAAAAATAAAAAAATGAAAAATAAACCCCAAAACACAACAACAACAACAACAAAAGTACAGCCCTACAGTACTTTCAGTGTTTTTTGATTTTTCATTTTTATCCTTTTTCTAATGGTTGAAAGATAATTAATGAAAGAGAATTAAGCGTTGACAAAAATAATTGACAGCTATAACTTAAATACGTAGTATATGTAAAAAAATACTGCAACTTTTACGCTAATATGCAAGCCCCTATCATCGTAAATCAAATAGGTGAACTTTGACCCCGATTTCTCCAAAAACATAAACAACCGCCAAAAGACAAACATTCAGAATATACTCAAAAGACACCAGGCTTTCAGTTAGTGCAAATCTAGAGATTCCCTATGTGTAAGGTGGTGCAGAAGGGTGTATAGTAGCCGTAAGTATGTACAGATTTCGGTATTTTCAGTACTTTGATTTATCAATAAGGTCATTAACAGTATACTTAAATGAATGTAACGGATAGAAAAAAAATCAACGTGACATTTGGAAGCATTTTCAATTAATTTTCAAGAAAAAAGGGGGTATAAAAGAATGAAAAGACAAAAAGAAAGCTTTCATTTCATTTTATCCACATAGATGCAGGATGCTCATTTAAACGCAATTACTGACCTCGGCTTTAAATCTTTAAATTAAAATGGCAATGAAATAGCAAATGATAGGAATTCTCCCCTGACAAACTATTTTTGAAGTTGAAGGGAAAACATTAGAAAAAAATAACTTTTGGGTGTAAGCTGGCTCACTACCCATGGTTTAAGCATATATATGTATATAGATTTCAGGGCTTTCAGTACTTTGATTTCATAAAAACTGTCATAACATACCCGTGATGATTTTTTCACAATAGAGAAATATTGAGTGGGACATCTAGAGCCAATTTCCGTTATATGTCAAGAAAAAACAATTGAATATACCATTTTAAATCTATCTTATCTATTTGTTCCTAGAAAAAGTGTACTTGTTGACCTTTGACCTCAATAATTCCTAAAAGCCCCAACCGCCAAGTGGCAGACTTTCAGAATATGCTCGCTAGACATTGGGCTTTCAAAAAACATAGTCCCATAAATTCGCCCTGGAGGAGATGTATACTGGCTCATAGTCTATAAATTAAATTAAGATGACATCTTTTTCATTCTGTAATTGACGTCATAATGCGATTAAACGTAATCAGAATAGTAGAGGAGAAGGGAAATACTTGTAGATATACATTCTTTTTACTAATTCATTAAAATTTATCTAATAAAAAGGGTATATAATAGATGGATTATAATGTTACAATTGCGACTCAAAATATTGTATATGCTTCTCGATACGGAGGAAAATCCGATATCCCACTCGACCGTCGGTCTCGTGAAATATCAAAATTTTCTTCCGTATCTCAAAGCAAATACAAGATGCTGTATCCCTAGCTTAACATAATTTTCCCTATGAATTTCAGCTTATTGGCGAAGAAGCTACAGATGAACATGTCAGGCTTTTTACCGAGCTCACATCTGGAGAAGATTTCTTTTTGAACGCAGCAACAAACACCCTGTTGTCCAATTTGCCATTTTTACTTCATCTACCGTACTACAAACGGCGATTACAATCAACACGGACCGCTAAACGATTCTTATTAGATTACTATTTCCAAACAGTCAAAGTAAGAATTTATCAGGATGTTTTCTGGTTTAAATTTGCCACGGATGTTATGAATACTTTATTTTCTTTCACGTTTTTCAAAATTTTAGACTAGTACAATTTATTAGAAGTTGCAGACGACAATTATATGTGAGTGCATTTTGAAAACTAACTAACCTACAGATAAGAAAATGTTGGTAGAAAAGAAGGAACAGCTTCGTGTTTAAAATCACAGAGACATAAAACAATCGACCGTGCAAGAAAGGATTAATGTTTTCCGGTGGTTTATCTCGATTGCCTTTTAGTTTTTAACATGACAATTTCACCGAAAAACAAGTGAAATTATTAAAAATGATTTACTCACTGTTTTGAAAAGTTAGCCAAGAGCTCGTTATTTTTTAGAATGAGAACAACGTTATTAAGATCATCATTAGTTAGATTTTTTTAAAAAATCATTTCTGAAAAAAAGAGATGCTCTACTTGCTATCAAGTTTTCTGTGAAAGTAATCTGACTTTGAAGGAAGTTAATTGCTTAAATAAGAATGCATAAATAAAAATAATATATAATGAAATTGGACATTATCCCCTTTATTATTTTGAGCAACAATCCTTAAGGCCCGTTTTCTCGTGTTTCATGACGGTTTCACTCCATTTCAAAAAGGAAGTTTCTTTATGACTCTACAATCATTCTGTGAGATTTTCAACGCAATCCAAAAATAATTGTGCTGTTTCTCACATAAACAGGATTTTTTGATCGAAAATCCACCAGGCCCCCTTTCCTGCGTTTTTCCAATGGATCCACTTCATTTCCGAAAGGAAATTTCCTTACGACACTACAATCGTCCTGTGAATTTTAAAGACAATCTGGTAATAATTGTGAACTTCATCACATAAACAAGAGAGTTTTGAATGATAACCTGTAAGGCTGCGTTTTCTGTGTTTCCAATGCCTAAATTATTCCATGCATCTTTGCAGAGAATCTGATAAAAACTGTTGACTTTATTTTGTTAACAAGGATATTTCAATTAAGTTCTAATAAGACAAAGGCAGTACCTGAAACCCAGGTTTCCTCGCTTTCAGGGCGAGTTCTGTCACGACTGAGCACATCGAGTCGCTAACACGCATACTCAACTCGAGACACTAGTAAACTCCCCATAGTGAATACTCAAACTAAAAAGCATATCGAAGCTCAATTTGAATGATTAAATGGGGTTTAAAGCCACTTTCAACAGTATTTCAGCCACATTACGGCGGCTGGAACACATAACCATGGATTTCTCACACCAGTACTAATTCTACATCCTTTCTGAGCCTCCAGCTGCTCATTCCACTTAGGTTTACGATTACCCCCCCCCCCCCATTGTTGAGAGACAAATGTTGTAAAGGATTTTCGGCGCAGCTGGGGATCTAATCCGGGACTCCTTGATTAAGAGTCTTACGCGCAACCACTGCGCTGTGACCGCCGCCTTCGAAGTTCGAATTGAAAGCGACAAATGAAGCTATGAAAAACATATAAATATATAATAAGCATTGCCAGAGCTGCAAGAAATGCCCAATGCATCCTTTTACCTCCTCTTTTTCAACGCTGTCAGTTTCGATTACTATTTAACGAAGAACGATCGACTAAAAAGAGGTCAAATGAATTTTGCAGAGCTGCTTTTGTGATTTTCATGATATTAATGGCCTTTTTTCGACCTTTGAACACCTTTCCTACTATTTAACTAATGTTTATAGTAGCTGTAAAAATAATGTTTATAGTAGCTGTAAAATGACGCCATTTAACGTTTAACCCATTCTAAACTCTAATCTGATTTGTTAATCGATCGAAGGGATCAGATTGAATCTTCTACAGAAGGGACGTAAGTACAAGCCTAAAATTGCCTATATATTTTGACTTATATAGATATACAAGTTTGTATGAATCATCAAAGGTCAATTGATCAATTATTCTTTCAAAGCTTAACGGTAAAGGACACAAACACACATGTAACAAATTCTCCCAGAGTTCCATATCTCAGGCAGCATAGAACTAACGCAAACAACATTTCCCCCCCTAAAATTATGATCATTTAATTGTGTTCCAGTTCTACAAAATTGAGAAGTCAATTATAACAAGATTGAAATAAGAATATTTGAAACGACAAATTTTTCAACAATTTGCAGTTTTGTATATCACTTATTCAATGTATACAATCAACTAAAATTCTAATATCTAAGAAAAATCAGTTTGCTTTAACAATTTCACGCAAACTGATCTTCCACTTATACCACTTATTGAATGTCTACGACTAAAAAAATTATAATATCTAAGAAGCATCAGTTTGCTTTAACAATTTCAAGCAAACTGATCTTCCACTTATACCACTTATTGAATGTCTACGACTAAAAAAAAAAAAATATAATAACTAAGAAGCATCAGTTTGCTTTAACAATTTCAAGCAAACTGATCTTCCACTTATACCACTTATTGAATGTCTACGACTAAGTAAAATTATAATAACTAAGAAGCATCAGTTTGCTTTAACAATTTCAAGCAAACTGATCTTCCACTTATACCACTTATTGAATGTCTACGACTAAGTAAAATAATAATAACTAAGAGACATCAGTTTGCTTAAACAATTCCAAGCAAGCTTATCTTCAATACTAAATATTGCCAACCCAAAAGCCAACCAATTACAAGTGAATAAACCAAACAAAAGTTCAAACTAAAACTTAAAGCTAATAAAACTCTTAGCAAAAACTAAAGCAAACAAAATAGCTTAAGCAAAAATCAAGCCTTTATTATAATAATAAATATTGTGTTAACTGTTATTACTTCTTTTCATTGATGTCAAATCAGTACCAGTCAAACCAACCTTTACAAAAATAGACTTCTTGAATTCTTCAGAATATAGTAGAAAAAAAATGTCCTTTTATTCTCACATTTATCGATGATAAATGTTTTATTTGGAAACAAAATTCTAAATTAAATTCAAATAGCAGGTGTAAATGTTAGGAATAAATAAGTATGCGAAAGATAACTCAATTTTGCAAAAATAAAATACATTACGGGGTTATCTCCCTTACCTTTAATTTAAACAAATTGTCTATCCACTATAGAAACCTCAAGATAACAACAATTAAACATTATACATAATCTTCTTGATTATGAGCATTGAATAATTTTTGTCTATTAATGACTAATAACATTCAAGTAAAATGTTTTAACCTATCTGTACCTGCAAATGCAAGTTCAAACCACCGTTTCTTTTAGCGAATAGTTCAACCTTGACCTCAACAGCACGAATAGATGGTTTAAAAGTTCTCACAAATTTAAAATTCAACTCTCTACTCATCTTCCTATGCACGAAGCTGTTGACTTGTTTAATTATTGAATCAGAAGCGCAATAGTCTACTGCCCTAGAAATGGCAGAAATAATGATATTGATTGACCTTTTCAAACTGCGACAAGATTTTCGTTGGATTATCACTTAATAATGTCACTGAATAAACGGCGGAATTATCAAAATGATAAATTCCCTGTTTTTAAAGATTTAGCCTAACTTCCGTCCAATGTGCACTACTAAACGTCCTCTACGCGGACAATCGGAGTTTTTAGTTTAGCTCAACAAATCAAATCTCGGATGTACATAGTAGGAATATTTTTAAAACTTCACCAAAATGGCGCTATCCGGCATGAAACCGATCTGTGGTAAAAGACATCTCATAACGTGTCTGTAAGAACTCTGATTGGTCTTCAAAGTTAACTTACTATCACTACAAAACAGTGAGAAACAAAAAACAACTAAAGGTTATTAAGTTTTCAGCCAATTTGATACTTCTTAACCCCACGGCTTACCAAGACTTCTTAAAACAAATTCCAACACCGTTTCAAGCTTACAAAATACACCAATGTGATAAATAAGACCTCGCTTTAAATTCGTCCGAGGTCCGTTCCGAGGTTTACGGGAATTGCCGAGTGTGTTTCGATTGCTACAAGGGTTAAAAATACTGATGACGTAATCAGGTTGCAATATTATTTACGTGGCGAAGGGCGCGGCTTTTATAAAATATTACCCTTTTGGGATATTTTATAAAAGCCGCGCCCTTCGCCAATGAAATATCCCAAAAGGGTAATATTTTGTCTATTTTTGCATTAAAGAAATAAAATTACTGTTTTTTTTTCGCGAACGATCGAAAAATCTTTCAACTGATGAACAACTAAAGCATTTTTCACTCGTTGCTCCACCACTCTTGAAAATAAAGCATTTGTTAACCCAAATCAATCGATCTTACACTGAAACAATCAACTATCCCCTATACGATTATTTTTTGACAGGATTGTGGATTCAATGAACGGAAAGAGGGTTTTGTTCGCGGTTTGCTAGAAGATCAAGAACAGATAGACAGAAAAGAAGCATCTTTATCAGACGAAACTATAAAGAATATATGCGTCACTGACGTGCTTGTTGCTGGTAAGTTGTTTGTAGCTCATAACAAAGCTAATTCATTCAGACAAAAAGATTCTCTACCATCAATTGGCCCATTCTGTCTATCTAAACAATTATTTAAGAGGTGAAAAAATATTCTTTGTTTCCATGAAGGTATGAAACGAAAAACCTAATCTCATCGTATGAATAGGAGAAGCGGATTCATACATTAGTGTGATCTGGTTTTTCGTTTCATACCTCCATGAAAACAAAAATATTCTCTTCATTTCTTAATGCCGCAAAGGGGGGGATGTTATATAGAAATACAGAAGGATTTTTAAAATGACATTTCCTCCCAAATCACTGAGCCAATTTCAACCAAAGAACTTAAAAACGTTTCCATGAATACAAGATTAAAAAAAAATAAACAAAAACAAAACAAAAAAAAAAAAAAAAAAAAAAAAAAAGCTTTACAATTCATTATCCCCGAACGCAGAAGTTGTAGAATCTTGATATTTTTCATGAAGCATTGGTGACGTCAAAATTTTAATGACGTGATAAAAGACATATTGTACATTATGCTAAGAGAATTGTCGCAATTTGATTAGTAAATAAACATCTGATATAAAGTCATAAGTACAGCACTGCGGTACTACATCACGTATTTCTCACCGACGATAAAAACGCCATTTTTTATGGCGGCCATTCCAATCTCGCTTCGTCAGTTGCAAATTGAGTTTTCACACAATAAAGCGAGTAATCGTTAATATGTCCCTTGAATTTTGCATATAAGAGATGTTTTTTGTTGTTTTCTCCTAATATGGGTTTTTACATGAATTAGGTACACGTATAATGATAGAGATGGGCCAATGTCACAAGGATTCCGTCCGTCCGTCCGTACGTACGTCCACTTTTCTCGTGAGCGCAACTCCTCCTAAGTTTCTGGCTGGATCTTTTGAAACTTTTGAAACAGCAGCAAAGTGGCACTTCGTATATTTTGACTATGGCACTTTTGTTTTTGTTTACTAACACAATTTGCTGAAGATTCCGTCAATCTGTTTTGAAATCTAAATGATCTTAATAACGCAAATCAACCTGATTGTCACATTATAAGACCCTCTCTGCTAGGATTTGAACCCAGGCCTCTCATCTTTTAGTGCAGTGAGTGTTCGCCAGGGAATTTAAGGGAGTGATAATCTCAAGTGTGACTACACAGCTACATTACTCTCATTATACACATATGCTTGAGCCAACATAATTTAAATCATTCCTGAACTCAACTTTCAACACAATTTAAAATGATTACCTTTCATATTATTTTATGCTTTCTCCTTTTCCGAAACTGTCAATCTATTTCGTGGCATTCATGACTAGATATACTTTAATAAGAGGCTCCTTGGGGTAAATGGCGGCTCGGATGGTATATTTCTCTCAAGTTAGGAATAGATTGCCATAACCCCCGGTAAGAAACCGTATAACTAATAGTATACGTTTTGGAAGACTACAAGGAAGAGAAAAATAAAAAGTCCAGCAAAAAGCAACTCAAATTCCCGCACCAAAGTAAAGTTTGACAGTTTTAGGAAAAAATCGTCTGGTATATTAACCCGTTATTAAATTTGAAAGTTTCATATTTTACATGTAAAGAAGTTATTTGTAGTTTACCTAATGGAAAGATTTCCCTCTCTGCGCAATGTTAAATATAAGAGGTTTGAACTAATTCCTAAAAGGCGTTCGGGGCAAAATGCTACAAAACATTGTAACACTGTAATAGTTTGTCCCATTAACTATTTAACATCACACAAAGTTCGGTTATTTTTGATGAAAGACACGTTGTAGTATTTCCTCCATCAGAGTCGTTGTCGCCCTACAGAATCCCGATGCTTCAGGATGCTTTATGTTCATGTAACTTTATGTTCATTTTCAAAGACCAACTTTATATGTTTAAAGTTTAGCACTATATCTCATTTTATACAACAATTTGCGATTGCATAACATCATTATCATTTCATCGCTTGATAGCTCTAAATTGATTATTTTAGTTAGGTTTGACCGATCACATTCGCAACTGTCTGCGCAAATGAACTTTTGGGGTTATACAGAGACTATCGAGTTGGATATTAACAATAGCGTATTCTTTCGTGTACGATACTACAGAACGAATTATCTGGCTTCTCCGCAATCATGAACATGTACAGAAGACAGAGTATATACGACTGCACAAGAACCAGCAAGACAAGAACTTTTCGCAGTAAAAACTTAGTGTCGATGACACGTGGGTCGTCTGATAGCGCAACACTAGAGCCTAAACATCAAGATAATGTCACAAAATTATGTTGCAGCGACAGAACCGTTCACGCCTGAACATATTTGACCCCATCCAAAGCACCGCCAAGAAAATAGACCGAGATACAAAAGAAATACATAATAGCAATATTTACCAATGGCCCTGAAATATGAACTATAGAAGGTTTGGAAGGAAAATAAAAGTAAACAAACCCCAGAACCCATAAAGAAAAGTACGAAAGAAAACTATAAATCAAAGAAAAAGTATCAAGAGAAGAAAGTAAGTAAATGACAGCGAAAATTGATATTGTCTGCTTTGTGCCGACACGTATAGTAATAGTAAATCCAGAGAAAAGTGGATAAAGAGTCAATCCAGTTAAGACTGGGTTCGTGAAGAATATGCCGACATTCCGCGAAATATTTTTCCTCCCATATAAATTTCGAGTAATCCAAGACTGAATTTATCCAAGCAAAATGCCTAAATTCCCGAATACCACAAAAGAAAAGAAACAGGCGTCTTTGAATTTGGCCAAGAACGCCCATTCGTTTTAATACCCCCGGATCGATTAGTTAAGGGTCATATCGTTTGTCTTTATCTGTCTGAGATGTCCGTCTATGTGTCTGTGCGACCATCTGAA
Source organism: Fragum fragum (assembly GCA_946902895.1). NCBI lineage: Eukaryota > Metazoa > Mollusca > Bivalvia > Cardiida > Cardiidae > Fragum > Fragum fragum. The sequence goes on from OX336380.1 coordinate 38,683,256, forward strand.
TAAAATAAAGATCCAAATTTAACGTAACCCGTATCTTTTATACTATTCAAGTAACGAATATCAAATTTAGTAGGTATCTGCCCTCCAACGACAGGCAGCAACTGATGTCAAGGTCAAGGTGATCGGTCAATGTTATCTTTCAAGGTAAAACGATACTATTTTGGGGCGTTAAGTGAAATGTGTTTCACAAACGCGTCTTAGTTTTGCTGAATTTACTGTTCAGTTACTTTCTTGAAAGAAGTTCATTTGCAAAGCTCCTGGTAACATATCATCCTAAGCAGAGCAAACTGTTTTAGAAAATTAGAATCGAAAAATTCGTTTTCATAAGATAACATAACAAGATCTGTTCGAATATGCCCCAGTTCATTTAGTTTGTTTAAATAAAAATGATTTGGGTATCCAGGTATTTGAAATTGTTCTCTTCATCCAAGTCTGACAGAAACCATGGTTATTCATGTATTTTCATTTTTAAGGCTTTCTATTTTCTTCTCACATGTAGGTTCACTGACAACTTCAGCAACTCTTCCAAATGCAATTTTGTGTCTTGTGAACCACCCCGAATATATGAAGAGACTGCAAGACGAGATAGATGATGTTATCGGTAGGGACAGGAAACCAGCTGTTAGTGATAAACATGCATGCAGTTTTACTGAAGCGGTGATATTAGAGACCATGCGATACATTCCAACAGTTCCCTTTTTACTACCCCATGCGTGTAAAGAGAATGTGGAGTTTGAAGGTTATCACATAAAGGCAAACACACAAGTAAATATCGAGTTTCATTTAAGAGATGAAGAGAATATTTTTTGTTTTCATGGAGGTATGAACCGAAAAACTTAATCACACTGTATGAATACGCGAAGCGGATTCATACATTGTGTGATTAGGTTTTTCGGTTCATACCTCCATGAAAACAAAAAATAATCTCTTCATTTATTATAATTTAATAGCATCGAGCGAAAAAAAAACAAAACAAAAGCTTTACAAATTGTGATACTTTTTTGTATAGAACTATTTTGTGCGGAAGCATACAAAATAGTTGCGTGCTCAAAATTGTGTTCATGGAGGTATGAATTAAAATTTTCGACCAATCAGATTGCTCGATTTTGATAGACGAAACTAAAAATTAAATTATTAATACTTACAAATATTTCTAGTAAAATATATACATTCCACATGGACAAAAGCGGACACGTCAGAAAAAACACACCCAAAACAACAACAGCAACAACAAACATCCAACAACAACAACACAAAAACCCGTTTCTGATGAGGTCAAATGCGTTTCAATTAAGGTAGTCTTAGATGACGTCATTTTCATTTTACAGATGAGAAGGTAAATGTAAACTTGTAGAAATAAAGGTATTCATTTAATAAAAGAATTAGGTATATAATACATTGAATACTGTGCTACGATTACGATACACCATCTTTTATTTGCTTCTCGCTACGGAGGAAAATGTGACATTCCATTCGACCTTTGGTCTCGTTCATTATTGTTTTTTCCCTCAGCAGCTCAAAGGATATAGAAGATGATGTATTTCTATCGTAACAAAATATTTCCGTTATATTTAAGAACCTTAAAATGAATTGTCAACCAAATAGTAACAATATAATGAACATACATTTGCCTTAGAGGAGACCACGGCTTGTAGTTACAATTTTTATATTCTTTAGTACGCTGCATCTCTTGTGGAAAATTTGGTAAACGAACTATATTTTTTGGAAATGACAAAATATGTTCTTTCCAAAAAAGTATTGATTCAAGACTTTGAATTGATATTTATTCTAATTTTTGAAAGTACTACTTATGTATCAACAAGCCCCGTGCACAGGGCTTGTTGATGAAGCGTGCGGGGCTACATGATACACTGTGATAAGCAGTCACCAACGTCAAAATCCAAGTTGTGATAGACGTATAATCGCCATTTTTAGAATATCTTAGCACTCGACATGTTCCATTCATGACAGTCATCGTATTTAGCTCATTTTCTCGTGGTTTCGAGTTTGGGTTCAGCTCCAAGCACAACTGATCGAACCATTCATCGTCACCAGATGATTTTACTCGGTCATTTCGGCTTCTTCTATTGCCGGCTTGCTTTTTTTCAATTCATCTTTTTCAATTTCAGATTTATAGTTGCACCGGCTAAAAGCCAACGAGCTATTTTCATGGCTCTATGTCCGTGTGTGAATACATACGTCGAACCGTCTTTCCGTCTGAAAAATCTGCTTACAAAAAATACTCACAGATTTCTACCAAATATCACATAAATGATCCTCGGATGACCTTTTATCAGATTCCTTCGAAGAATTATTATCAGATAACTTACAAACATAGCTTCTTTGAGCTGGGCAAATTTCAATATATGGTAAAACTTTGAAAATCTTCTTCCCAGAAAGTATTTAAATGGATTTCAATCAAATGTCCGAGGAATAATTCTTGGATGACCACTTAAAGAAAACTAAATTACCCTTACCATTCTGGTGGCTAGGCGCCTCTTGTCTTTTGTATCAGTTAATATAGCACACTTTGACTGTATTTGGTTTGTCATGTCCATTATTCTAGGGTCTCACTATTGGAGAGAACGCTTTCTTGATATATTGTCAATGGTAGTGGCTGTTAGAATGTATTGTGAGAAAATTACGAATCGCAATTTCTAATTTTCAAATGATATTTTTAAATGGAATTATATGCTCAACCCGTTAATACCATCAGTAGAGTAATAATTTACAAGTTACCAATTTACATGGAATGTTAGAATGGAACGGGAATACATATGCTAGAGATTAGGAACAGGAATATTTGGAGAGGAATTGTTTTAAGTGTCATTTCTTGATTTTCCATATTGTACTTGTCATTTAAAGCGCTAAAAAAGGCTATAATAAATAACGTTTTCTCATTTTATCACCTTCATTTTATCCTGATTCTAAGCTATTTAATATGATAGTTTACAACTTGAGATTGTATTTACAAATGACGTTACGTTTTATTAACTACTCGATACAACCGTAATGGAAATTCTAATAAGAGCTATTATATGAATTCATTTAACCATTAGAATTTACCAAAAAACTTCATAAGTCACTCGTATTTCATTAAAACGGAAATATTTTTACATAAACCAGTGAAGCACATTCACGTGGCTAGTTGATACATTGTGTCAGATAGCCCAGAGTATGTGTACCAACTAGGCCCATGTCACCAGTTTATGGCAAAAGACTCGCCTAGTCTATCACTGCAAGAACTGTTCAAAGGAACGCTCTAATTATGCTTACTAAATCAATATTCTTTTATCATGATATTGCGGAAACATTTGATCTAATATCATTCAGTTACACATTTAGCACAAATCTAAAAAAATATTAACGTTCTCGAAAAAATAGACAAATGGACTTAAAAATACACTTTAACATCGAAAGGCTATGGATTTCGCAGCAAAATGGCCACAGTGAGCCAAAGAACTTGAAAATGTGGCGTTCTGGTCCCAAAATTGACATAATTCGGGGTTTTGTCCACTGTATCATTTAGCCCCGTCTACAACTAGCCCCAGTCTTCCCTACATAATCATTCAAGTCCTGTGTTAAGAATTTGAAAATGTGGCGCTCTGGTCCCAAAATTGACATAATTCGAGTTTTGTCCACTGTATCATTTAGCCCCGTGTACAACTAGCCACAGTCTTCCCTACATATTCATTCCAATCCTGTATAAAATTAAGGATTTGCTAACATTTCGTTTTTATATAGAGACCTTTGTTAAACCATTCCACACAATGGCGCTTTCTGGCGTTCCTAAGATAAAAAAGACTTTAGAAAACATTACGGAAAATGAAGAAATTGCATATTACAAGCAATTTCTTCATTATCCTCGATGTTTTCTACCAAGAAAGATAGAGGTGTTTTAATTTCAATCAACTAAAATTGTCGTCTGCAACTTCTTTCAATTTGGACCTGTCTAAAATTTTGTTGTGTGGTTATGGGTTAACTCTATGAATAGTATACGATGTACTCGTACTTTTAATTTTTGATAGGGGCCAACGGTCTCGCCGTGCACTTAGGTCTTTGGGAAATTCGATTTTATGAGTTGCACTCTTAAAAAAGCATAGAAACATAGACTGGGAATCTGTTCTGATGCCCCAACATCGACCGTCTCTCTGCTTGTCCACCTGTCCATCCTTAGTTCATGTAGTAAATAGGTAGCTAGCTTAAGCACTGGGAATAATGTGTCCGTCTTGTCGGACGATTTTTAATCATTAACCGCTATGTATCATTTTTAATCCTTGTCCTAACATACTACGTTAAAACTTAATCTTGAAACTTATGATATTTTTCTTTTGGTGAAAAATACTTTAGAACTAATGCTTATATTAATGTTTTAGTTGGAATTCCATTAATCTTCTTCAAGTTAATTATAAGAATTCGTCATTTTATCCAACAATAATCTTTGTGGTATAAACGGTTGGTATAAAATATTATTGCTACTTGTATTATTTTTGGAAGCAACGAATTTTTAAGTTTAATTATCCTTTTACCTCCGCACTGTAGTAAAATACTTAAGAACCCTCGTTCCTGGAAATAGTTAGAAAACGAGCAACTTCCACCAGAAATATGTCTGTGATAATGCCTTTCAAGGACCTTCAAAGACCTTTGCGTATCTATACAGTATGATCAAGTTTTTATGTTCATATCTCAAGGATAAAAATATTCCCTTCATTTCTTAGCTCATTCCGGCACAATGACCCCTTTTGACTGAAAAAATATTGGGAAACATTGTTAAAAATAAAGAAATTTCTTGTTACAAGCAATTTCTTCGTTTGAATGTTTTCTATCTACAAAACTGAAAAAAATCTAAAATTTCATAACTTTTAATTTATCGTTTGCAACTCCTTGGATTTTGACCAGTCTAAAATAGTGCCGTTCGGAAATGGGATAATTGGATAGACCTTAAAACTTTAAGGATTAATTGTTTTTGTATTCATATTAAATTATTTCTAAACCGAAATCAAAACAGCAACTGCCAAATAAATCAGTTTTGAGGTGATTTCCTTCTGCAATTCAAATTGGCAGGTACAGCGAAAATATGATAAACGACCAACGGCAAGACGGCCAAAAATCATCCGCTTGAGAAAATGGTCGTTTACCTCGACTTCAGGAACATCCATTTACCAGTCGAGTATCTGATGGCCATTAGAGGAAACGAAACTGCCAATCAAAGAATTAATCGACAAATGAAACATTCATTTAGACGGGAAGTGAACTTTGAACTCCAACAATGGCTGTCATTTATGTGTTGCATTTTTGCTGGTTCGGTGACTTTAACGTCGTATCTACAGCTTATGAAAAATGTACTTACGGCTTGTATACCGCTAACCAGCCATAAACGTCGGCGAATGTTGGAGTTCAAAGTCCACGCCCTATATAAATAAATGACTTCATTGGACGACTGGTTCTTTGACAGTCGCGATAGGTCAGTTGAGATAATACATAAAATGTGTGGTGATAAAAATAGTGCAATCGGTGGTAACGTCATATCTGCAGCTTAAATTGTCTTCTGTTATTTCAATATCCTCTTTTCTATAAAGTATTCATTCGTTTATTGATATTCCTATCCAGGTACTAGCAAACGTTTGGTTCATTCACCATGACGAAAAAATCTGGGGTGATCCATGGACATTTAGACCAGATAGATTCCTAGATGAGAACGGAAAACTGCTTCCAAATAATCATTACTACAGAAAAAGGTTTGAGTATGAAGAAGAGAGATACAGTGAAAGGGTACAGGAAAAAACGAGAGACACACAAATAAATAGATAGTAGATAGATAGATAGATAGATAGATAGATAGATAGATAGATAGATAGATAGTAGGATAATTAGACAGACAGACAGACAGAAAGATAGACAGATAGATAGATAGATAAATAGATAGTGATAGAGAGAGAGAGAGAGCGAGAGAGAGAGAGACGGAGGGAGAGAGAGAAGGGGGTACGATCAGAAGAAAATTAAAGAACAAAATAAGGTTGCCCAATTACATAATTACAGCTTATCTTAGACAAGAACAAACTTAAACCAAGTTCTACGATAAGTCACGACTACTGTACCTGTCTGCCTTACCAGGATCTCAAACGTATTGCGAGTTTGTATTGCGATACCTTCGGGAGCTTAAAGGGTTACATAGATAAAATCGGGATGTATAAAGTATTATAGAAGGGGCGAAGATATTATTTTTTTCACAGACGTATCCAACAAACAAACCAACAAACAAACAAAAAATGCAAAACAAATAATCCAACGGTATCAGAAGTGTGATTAGGGTTTTCATTGTATTCATCCTATCTCCAACTCCCTAAGCCCGCGGGAAACCAAAACAACAACAACAACAACACAACAGCAAACATTAATAACATTACACACACACTTTAGTTTCCTATAATTTGTTAGAAAAATTCACATAGAAATATGAAAAGTTACAAGTCTGGAGAGTTTTACGGGAATAATCTATCGTCCTTTGACTTGCAAAATGTCGTAACTACAACTTGAATTAAGATGTTGTTTGAATCAAGCTATCATTACGAAATTTTGCAAGCCCTTCAACGTTATGCTCATGCATACAAAGTTGTCCTTATTCTTTTTTTCATGGACGTTTAAGCCAACCAGAATGTAGTGAATTAAGTAACTTCTTATCAATGCATATTTTGGTTGTGTTTTATTTCATTTTTATACATACTGTTTTTAATGTTTTACAGCTTTCTGACGTTCGGGACTGGAGGAAGAAAGTGTCCAGGCATGGGTATGGGGACTACAAGAATATTTCTCTACTTAGCAACCTTATTCCAGAAGTATACATTAATACCATCCTCCGATAAATGTGGAACCTGTGATCCTAGAATAGGCGATTTTATTTTTGACTTATTGATTAAACCAAAGCAATTTTACTGCACCGCAAAAGAAAGAAAGATCGGGAACGCCAGCAAATAAGAAGCATGTTTGCAAAACAAAACTAGACAAAACAAACAAAAAACTCTAGTATGACAATACAGTATTGGTCCCCAATTTTGATATGCACTCAAGTAATGAGCCTGTCAGATATGTCAGGTCCTAAAACTTATGCCAGTTAAACTCTCTGGCGTGCAGGCGATGGGTTATCGTCGACAGACCGGTGAATAAGCTAAATTAAAGATTTTTCTGAGATCGGCGACGCGTCGGTGAAATTCAACTTAAATTTAAAGTCTGCCGACGAGTCAGCGACGTCTTTTGATTTTATAACAGTCGGTTTAAACTCGGCGGCGATCGGCAAGGCTACGGCTTTCATGTGGGGGGGCTTATTAGACATCGTGCATCGTCAATTTGTTGTAAATGTCATGTAATGGATCATATTCTATTATGAGTGGTTTGTAATACATAACCAATATATAATAAGTATAAAATCAATTCCAATAAATTAGTTAGCCAGAGAAAGTATGGGGTAGCCAGAGAAAGCATGTGAAGACTCTGATTGGATGTACAGACTGATATGAGTCTTAATGTTGTACTCATGTAAAAATGCTGTAAATATCACGCAAATGCTCATACATATGAAATGTTTTGTTATTTTATGGAAAGATAATTTATAAGGTATTTAATCACTATCATGACTGCATTTACCATATCGATGGCTTAGTGAAAGAATATCGTATGTCTCAATACATTTTACACACACTTACAATGCTGTTGCTATATATTATTGATATAGGCTACTTACCCCGAAACACGTTGTACAAACTCTTCCTCTTTCTCGCGTATCAACGCAAATATAATGTGTTTGCTATAAAACATATTTCAGCTATCATCTTCCTGTGCGTTTATCTCTTTAAAAACTATATAAACCCTTTAATTGAATTAGATTTTGTTCTGAATAAGGGTGAATGACAATCGAATCTTTATCTAAAACCCAACAAAAGTTCAATTTTTGACCATTTTTTCCAAATATAAAGGCTGCGGCCATAGCGCAGATGTAGCATGAGAGACTTCTTTTCATAGAATCCCGGGTTCGATCCCCTGCCGCGGCGAATATCTTTTCCAACATTTTGCAATGAGTGGCTAATAGTAAACCCAAGGGGAATGAACAGCTAGAGGCTCGGAAAGGATCTTGTGGTAGCACTGGTGTTAGAGTACTTGAACGTGCCGAGCGAAAAGCATCGACACTCGTGAAGTTTCCTTTGGGTTTCTTATGCGTTCACTTTTAGTTGGGCGGGACCTTTAAAAATCCTGCCAATTCGGGGATTCGAACAACGAACCTTAGGACTGGTACTCCTGAATTTCATCTTTGAGCCACCGAAAGCCATTTATTTCGAGCATGAAGACGTCTAAATAACATAGACGTCATATCTACAATTATTTTCGTGTTAAGAAAATGTGTTATAGAACACCGACATTGTTATGTAGGTTTCTTCCATAAATTACTTAATCTTGTATCTTTCAACCTACTCCAACAAGAAAACGCTTTTGGACGCCCGTGAAGAAAAACTTTTAAAAAGATTGTGTATAAATTAAGAAATCGCTTGCAACGAGTATTTTATTCATTTTACACAGTGCTTTGTACCAAGCGAGTTGAAAAAATCTAAATGTTCATTAAGTTTAAATTGTCTTCTGCAACTCCTTTCATTTTAACCACTGAAAGTTTTTGCCGTCTGGCAATGGGTTAAGTCGTTACCGCACAATCCGACTAGTGGACACCCTAAAGAAATATTGCTTTGGAAAACTTTGTTGGAAAAGGAGGTAACATAAAGCGCAATTATAACATGACCAAGGATTTAGAGGTGTAATAAAGGCGTTGGTTAATTTTGATATCATATTGTGATATTGCACTAGAGTATTAACAATGTAAATGAGCTTAAGGCAATGGTAACGCGTTTACCGTAAAAAGTTACGTTAGGCAATACAGTACTTCCTTTTACTAACGGCGTTATATGTTTCTCGGAATATCTAATATCTATAAAGTGTAGTGAGATCCATTTTCCAAAATACATCGTATTAATAAAACCAAATCAAATACAGAATTGATAAAACGCTTCATCTAAATCAGATGAAGACTAGACATTGCTTGTTATTGGTGATTCGTTTGAAAAAATCGGTATTATATGACCATTCATACAATATCCTGTATCTATTAGATAAAGTCGCTTTTTATCTCATTGAAAATAATTAACATTTGCTTCAGCTTATATACTTCGTTATTTACTAGTTTAATTTCACCAATGAAAATCGAAAATATTCAACAGGTTTGTTTCACCCCCTCGCCGTATGCCGGAGCTTTTAAATGTAAATAACTGGTTTTCAAAAGTCCGAAATTTGTTAAAAGTAGATGGATCTTATGAAGTTTGGCTTTTCTCAGCTTCCCTAAACGAAAATATTTTATTCTCCCTTTTCGCAAAAGATTGATTGGTCTTTTCATTAATGATTGGCATATAGATAAATAAATTCGAACATCATTAAATCTATATAATGCATTGAACACATAATTTGAAATATCACCATATCTACGTCTAATGACAATTCCACAATTGAGAAACACGTTAGCTAAAGTAAGATTATCAACACGTTCTCATAATATCGAAAACAGCAGGCACAGAAATATTCCTCGTAATAAAAGAATTCGTGATTTATGTACCTTGTATGACATCGAGGACCAATACCATTTCATCCTCTGTTATCCATTTTATACCCCTATCAGAAAACAATCAGAAAACAATATACAAAACGATATTATTTTCGCAGTCCGAGCGTTTCAAATATAACAAAACTACTGAACACACATTATACAAACTAGCTTTATATTGCAATGAATGTTTTTAGCTGCGAAAAAAACCGACAACAACATATAATGACAAACCAAAATTACATAAAGTACTTAAAAGCCTCTTCCGCGTACTTCCTTCTCTTCTTAGGCTATTTCTAATACCTGTCATATCAATCTGTGATTTTGTGTGTTTTCATTTCTTTACTGTACCTTTTGTTCTTGTGTGTTGTAATTATTATGTAAATGTTTTGTGTCGACGATGAACGTCAGGCTTTCAAGTCGAATAATAAAGAACATTGTATTGTATTTATAATCAACCTCGACACTTTAATTACAGTATCTATTTATGAAATTAACGTGTTTTCAAATAAACCCAATAAGTAACCTTATCTTCCAACACTTTTCAGTTCAGTGATATACTAATCACTCGTAAATTCACAACTTCGAATCAAAGGCAGTCTTTGATCACTTAGTCTCCTGACTTGAGCCTTCAAAAGAAGCTCATAGGGGATAGGATTGAGTGTCTGTCACTTTAACTGCAATATCATCAGTTATCGAGGTCTAGTATAATTTTGGACGTTACGGAAAAGTATTCATTTGTGTGAGTCAATCGGTGATAGCATCCAGGTTCGATATTGTTTAAAAATAACTGTTAACAAAACGCTTATTTTGCTCTTCTAGTTATAAACGTTAATTTCCTATTTTTTGTACTGTTTTAGAATTGGTTTGTAGCCAGAAGAAGTTAAATTTTAGGTCACCAAGCGTTTCTTGCTTTTCCTCGTTCGCCATTATTTCAACAGAAATATCGCAAAATATGTAGCTCATATTTTAATAATTACTAGGTTGACTTTTTATATGGGGATTAAGTCAAAAGCTTCCTTTACCTTAGATGTAAGCATCTTAGGTATGAATATTGATCTGGGGCGACCTGGCCCTTTTTATATAAAAGTAGTTCCCGATTTTTGACCGAAAATTGATATCATCGCTAGTAATGATATCAAAATGTATTACACTGGGAAATCAAAAATTTGACTGTTAGGAATATAACAAAAATAAGTAAAATGGTTGGTTGGCGACCTAAACGTTGTTAATACAGCTTGAATAAACTGTAGTTACAACGTTTAAGTGGCAAAACCAACAAAAAATGATCCAACAAAATAACAATCTATTTCGGACACCAAACTGAATTTCCAGAATAAATGAATGATTTTTTGGTCGACTGTTTATTTGATTGACACACTATAGCTGGTCAATTACCGTGGAATATGTGAGACATGGTATGTATTCTGTGAAAGAACTGCAATTACTGAAAGAATAAAAATTGATTTTCAAACCAGAGGTCACATCTACTCGGGGATGCGGTGGCATTGAAAATTTAAGTTCTTTGTGTCCATACAAGGTCGTGGGAATTTGCATGTGAATAGAAATAGTTTTCCTTCTATTTTGACCTCTTTTTTGTTTCGTTTTGTTTGGTTGGTTTTGTTTTTAGGTTGTTGTTGTTTTGGAAAAAAAGCAAAAAAAAAAAAAAAAAAAAAAAAAAAAAAGAAAAAGCATGAAAACTAAGAACTATCGTTTAATCAGAGTCGTCCTTAAATGATTTTCTGTTTGACAATGTATTTTAGTGGCCGATTCGTTTGTCAAACGACTGCCGTACTTTAGATTTACTGAATTTTTCGTCTAAACGTCCGGGAACAAAACAACAACAATTACAACAACAATCTATCTAATCAATTTTAACGTCTAAAATATTTTTTTCTTTACTGACAACTGTGATTAAAATGACAAAAAGATATGTTAGGTAGAGTCTGTTGTCGACGGTCACTTCTATCGAGTTTACGTTATCTAAAATTGTTTTAGATAATTCACCTCAACGTGTTAATTTTTCCTCGAATGAAATTTAATGCCACTATAACAGTATTTTAGTCATATCACGGTGGCTGGGGCACCTAACCTTGGTATTCTGGTGTTTCTCAAACCAGTACTACTACTACTACTACTACATTTTTCCGAGCCTGCAGCTGCTCATCACACTTAGGTTTACGAATATTCATCCATTTGCGGGAGACAAATGTCGGTAGGAAAATACTGCGACCGGGAATCGAACCAGGGACCCAAAGGTAAGGAGGCCGACGCGGGACCAACTGCCCTATCTCCGCAACCAAACGTGTTAGTAAACACGTACAAATTATCCGAGAAAGCCTGCCTAAATGACTAAAACAGTTCTTTCTAATTAAGAAAATAAAAAAGTCAATATCTGACAAAATTAAAACTGTTTTTATTCAATAGATCAATACTAGTCTTGAGACTCATCTTAATTTAAAGAAATTACATACGGCAATTTTGATTTATGATCATTTTTCAAAAATCTGTCTTGAGATGGTATAAAATGTGGATAAAAGTGAAATTGCTTACATTAAGCAATTCCCTCATTTCCAACAATAATTTCTTTAGTTTTTTCTCTAGAAGCGTGGCAATAATAGAAAATGTTACTTCACCAAAACATTTCCACTCTTATACTCGGTCAGTAAGACAGTAATTTTAGGCGGATTTCCTGGATATATTAAGTTATTCGTTTATTCATTTGTCAGCAGGCGACCAAAGACTCTTAAAGTTTCGAGATTTTATCATATACCCATGATATTAATATTTAAATACCCGTCAATATATATCTTGAAGGATTTCCATTGTCGATACGATATCAACTGGCCAATTAAATCCCTTCTTCCATCCAGAATCGCCAAACTCTTCGAAATAACAGTTACTAGGTTGGTAAAAACTGACTTGCATTATTTTATCATATATAGTTGTAGCTATACGATTTTGGTCGCCAACCAATGACTTACTTTGTTCTTTTTTCGTAAGTCATGTCGGATCTCCGCTTTTCTAATAGAATTTGATTGACTAACTTGTGTGTTTTTTGGTAACTAAGAGCTGATTGAAGCTGTAGTTTCGACATTCAGGTCATCAAACAAAGTGATTTATTATATTCCCGGTCGTTAATTATGCAATGTAACGTCGTTTGACTTGTTGGAGGTCAGTGGGCGTGACAAGCGATCCGTCAATTGAAATGTCATCTGAAAGCTCAAACCAAATTCCTTATAATGGTGCCGTTGGAAGTGGGAGTGACTAGCAATCTAGTCACATTTGTGGACATAAAGAAGAAATTTGACCGATATATTACCTCTGAGAGTTCGACTGAGATACCAAATGATGTTAATTCTAAAAATATGGTCAGACCATAAAACAATTGATTGGCGTATCAATTCATTCACATAGATAAAGAGTGAACTCTGAACTCCAATTATTATTTTAAGCAATTTTTGTTGGTATGTGATCTAAATATCGTAACTGCAATTTGAACAAACTGTAGTTACAGCGTTTAAGACGCCTAACCAACAACAACAACAACAACAACAACAAAATGCTTAGCATCAATAAAGAAGTAAATTTTCTTGTCCGTTGAATATGAATGGCTTTAATGTTCAATCGATTTTTAGCCAGCAAAGCGTCACAGACAAAATTTTGAGGTCTTCTCGCAGTTCAACGAGTGCAAACTACCACTTGAGGCTTAACCACTGAACAAATTGAATGCCTACGCCATAAAAGTAAGTCTTATTTATTTTAGGAATATTGCAACTCTATTTAAATTGTAGAGAACGCTTTCAAAAGCATGCTATTTAACCCATTCCCACCCAATTCCGCTTTTAAGCATCTCAAGACAAATGCTTTAAAAAATATTGTGGACAATGAAGAAATCGCTTGTTACAAGCAATTTCTTCATCGTCCACAATGTTGTCTACCCAACAAGGGAAAGATCTTCTAAATTCAACCGTCTTGAAATTTTCATCTGCAACATCTGCAATTTGAACCAGTCTAAGATTTTGTCATGTTGAAATGGGTTAACTTCTTGGTTACGGTTACCTCGTTTAATTATCATGATAACCTTTTGCAAAACAGATTACTTAACAAACTATGATGTGCTAGCTTACAGTACTTTCAGTACTTTGATTTATTTCCAGCAGCGATTCTTCATTTTTAGTGGGAGCGATTAATGACGGCATTTTCGAAATTCCGTATATTTCAAATAGCTGTCAGTAAAGGATCACTTGATTTTTTTTAATGTTGAGTCTTGAATATCTCTTTCAGAGCATGCCATAATGCTTTAAATACTAGATTCATTTGAAGTTACTTTAAATAATAAAAATAACAAGTTAAGAAATTCCCAATGTAGAGTTAAAGGAAACTAGAGGTACAGAGTTTAAACAAGAGGCCCATAGATCCTTTTCGGTCACCTTAGTCCAAAGAGCACAAAAATCAAATGAAAGTCCACCAGATTATGCTACATACTAATTATCAAAGGTCTAAGCCTTTTAGTTTGGGATAAGAAGATTTTCAATTTTTTTTTCAAAAAAACCAGCCTATGTTAAACTTGGGACAGCCTGGAACGGGCTAATTCTGACCCTAGGGTCATAATTCAAACTATCTTGATTGAGGTCACCCAGGTGATGCTACATACACAATGTAGAAGTTCTATGACCTCCTGTTTGGGAGAAGAAGAGTTTTAAAATTTCACTATATAAGACCTATGTAAAATTCGTGACGTCCAGGAATGGGCTAATTATGACCCAATGGCCATAATTCATACAATATTGATAGAGATCCACCAGATAACGCCATATACCAAATATCAAAGCTCCAAGCCTATCTGTTTGAGAGAAGAAGATTTTTAAAGTTTTCACTATATAAGCTTATGTGAATGGGCTAATTCAAATCCTATTTCAAATCCTGAGCAATAATTTTTACAATCTTGATAGAGGTCCACCAGATAATGCTGTATACCAAATATCAAAATATCAAAGTTTTGGTAGAAGAAGATTTAAAACAACAACAACAACAAACAACAACAACAAAAGGAAAAAAAAAACAAAAAACAAAAAACAAAAAAAAAAAAAAAATAAAACAAAAAAAAAAAACAAAAAAAAAAAAAAACAAAAAAAAAAACCCCACTTTATAAGTCTATGTTAAATTTGTGACACCTGGGAATGTGCATATTTTTATCCTGAGGCAATAATTTGTACAATCTTGATAGAGGTCCACCAGATGATGCTGTATACCAAATATCAAATTTCTAGGTCCTCCTGTTTTGGAGGAGAAGATTTAAAAAAAATCACTTTGTAAGCCCTTTGTAAAATTTGTGAGGTCCGGGAATGGGATAATTCTGTCTCTGGGGCCATGGTTTATACAATATTGATAGAAATTCATCGGGTGATACTACATACCAAAAAAAAAAAAAATGCTCTAGGCCCTCCAGTTTGGGAGAAGAAGATTTTTGAAATTTTCACGATATAAGCCTATGTTAAACTTGGCAAGTCCGAGAACAGGCTAATTCCGACTCTGGAGCCATAATTCATACAATATTGATGGAGGTCCGCTAGATGATGCCACATACCAAATTTTAAAGCTACAAGTCTTTTGGTTTGGTAGAAAAAGATTTTCAAAGTTGTCAGTTATCACTACGCAGGCTTATGTAACACCCCTCCCCCCAGCACGGTCATTTCTTGACAGATTTACTTTTCTTGTACAAACTTGATATTCCTTGCCCTAAAGACTCTAAATACCAAATGCGAATCTAATCTGACTGCCTGTTCATGACAAGATTTTTAAAGATGTACCCTTTTTGGCCCCTTATGGGGTCCAAAGGGGAGATAACTCCATGACGTGTACAAATCTGAAGCGCCTTCCCATAAGGATGCTTCCTGCCAAGTTTGGTAGGAATCAATCAAAGGGTTCTTAAAAAGAAGTCGAAAATGTAAAAAGTTAACGCACGACTACGATCGCAATAGGTCACCATGACCTTCGGTCAGTCAACCTAAAAAACCCGCTTATAATATATAAAACGCTTTGATTTGATTGTCTACTTTAATGCGCGTAATCATGGAACTGGTTTGACAGTAACTGTTCGTGAACTTTTAACATCCGGGACGAATAGTAGGCGGAGAATTATGTAACAGACCAGATGGTAAATTAGCACGAGGGCTACAGCAGTGGCCTGTTTTAAAGGGAGGTATCCATGTTTCTGAAATCTAGATAAGAAAAAATTTCCAATCGCCTAAAATTACGCTAACACGGACGCTTAATATTTGAATTTGAGTCAGATATTGTCTTCGCGGTAATCTGGTAGGCTTAAAGTGGCTTTTTTTTATTATATAGAAAAGGTTTAGATGGATTCCAGGTTAACTTTAGATATCACGGAATTCGGTTGTCGAAACCGCATAACTTCATTTGCATATGACCCAAAATCAACAAATTGACAAGCGAAACAACCAATGTTCTAAATGATGTCACACTAAATGGTTAGCGCAAAACTTAGGTAAGTGTCTATATTCCTATTAACGCTCATGGTATGGAACTGATCTTTACAGAATTGAAGACCGGCTAGCGAACATAACTCCTGATGACGTATTGATGGCGTTTGTTTTAGCATATTCAAACTTAAAACGGGATTCCAAAGGTTATACGCACCGCTTGAATGACCAAATATTCTTCGCAACTGTCTCGGCTTAATCTAAAATAAATAGGCTATTAGGGTAATGCCCTTGTTTATTCTGTTAAACAATCTCTGATTTTGGCAAAACGACATTTCAGAATATTGTATTAAAATAGTAAATGAGGGTAAATAGGAATAATCAAAATCTGTAAAAATGAAAATAACACCGATACCTACATTTAAAGCTGAATTAAACGACTTCTCTTTACTGCGAATTAAATTATAGTGGAAAAGTTGGGAATTCAACAAATTTATTATAACGCATTTCCCCCCTCTCTCTCTTTCTTTCTCTCTCTCTCAATCTCTTTCTTTCAGTGCTCTATCCCTTACTCGTTCTCTTTTTTCTATCCCCCACCCCATTCTCTCTGTTATTTTTTCTCAATAAATCGGTAAACTATTAGGTAGATGGAAAAGTTAGAATCCAAATTATTTCCTAGAGCTACCAATAATCTAGTTTTTAAGCTGCAGTAGGACTTTAGCACAATGGATATGTCATCGTTTATTATAACGAGGAAGAATCGATAACTTTCGTATTTATCATTCAACAAATGCATATTGCTTTAAGAAACTATTTCTATGGATAACTCGCATTATGCTAGTCTGTAAGGAACGTATCTATTGTTTACGTAATTGATTTTGAATAACTTCTATATGATCTAAAACATATTATATTATGGAACTCACAGCGAACAATGTTCTTTTTTTTTTCAAAGAAATATACAACGTTAAATGTCACGGCATTAATAACATTTCTCAACCATTCAGTGGCAAGCGTTTGATCATTTTTGCTCGGTATGTAAAATTCATCGAAGGCAATTTCAGTCAACAAGGCTTCTTTTGATAATAACTGAACGTGACGAAAAGAATGTGTCGGAAATGGGTGTTGACTAATCGTTAGTGTAATCACATCAATTTTCGCTGTTAAATGACTTGGCATTATATAAGACGAGGTTTTTCAATAAGAGCAACATAACTTGAAGAGCGGTTGCTATTTATTCATTTATCAATTACTAATTTGTTTATTGAATATATGATTTGAAAGGACTTTCCTTTGACGAAAACAGAAAGGACTTTCCTTTCAATAGACATATCACAAAAATGTACATGATCCATCACGCTTAAAAAGTGGTGTTTTGAAATTAATTACGGAAACACATAAATTTCAGAAAGCTATGAGGCGATAGAATCCAGTAAGAGTTTCGGTCCTTAAAGCGGCTCTTGAATAGAGTTTCATGAAATTTTGGTATAAAAAAAGTATCTGCTTTTCAGATAGTTATTAATGTCATGTTCATAATAAATGTTCTTTCTTCGTGTTATATCTACTAAATTCATTATAAATTCAATTTAATGTGGTACATTTCCCATGCCCTACTTTGAAACATCGGAATTCATTAGATGAGGTCGTTAGTCTTCAGGTAATCTCGATAACGACTGAAATGATAGCGGAAGCAACTGACCTAAATGATACGCCATGGAAACCACAAATAGGGCAATATTTGGTACAATCGACTGATAACGTGTTTACCCGATGTATCTTTCTGATTGGCTTACTCGTAGCTAGGCGACTTGCAATCGCAATTTGTTTGGTTTTTGAGTGGATTTGCCCGATTGTTTGTGAAAGCCACCACAGTTCGAAAAATTACTGACATGAGAGGCGCGTGAGATATTTTGATTTATTGGACAAATGTTCGATATACCTTCGTAATAGGATCTTAACTGTGGCCCATAAGTAGTTATTCAAAGATTAACTGTCTGCTAGAAGTAGTCAGATCGAGTTGGTCTCGCTTGGGAGTAAATATTGTTGGTAAATACGCGGGAACAATGGCATTGTTCCCGCGTATCCTGCGTAAAACGACAATGAACAGTTACAGAAGAATGGATGAGGGCTTTGACTGTCAATCAGAAGCAGACGAACTTTCAGATCATATCCCGCTTGGGGTCGCTACGGAATCGTCGAATGATTGTTAATAGAGTTTAATTTTTGAAAAAATAATCCTAGCATTGAGATAATTATATCGGCTATATTGCCTAGACCATTTGATAATGTCTTTACAGAGTAATAGAGGAAGTAAATTCCTTTTTGAACAAATGTTTGAGTAAAGGTCTTGATTTTAAGTTTATTTGTACATACAGACCATTTACACATGCAGGAAAGTTAAAGACAGAGTTATTTGCTAGGAAAGATGGGATCTGCACTTGAATATGGAAGGAACAAATAGATTAAAACAGTTCTTTCTAAATGTCATAACACATTCATAAAGCACTGAATCGATCGATAACCGGATAGCTATAGATATTATGAAATTGAATTGTTCTGCTTATAGAATTAAGGTAGTGTTTACAACAGATTCTGGTCTACGAATCGTAAGCAATTTCAATGTTATTTTCTAGCTTAATATTTGCATGCATTAATTACGTGTTTTACTACAAGAATGTTGGTTGGAAAATCTTTTAGAAGGAATTTATTGTAGTTGCCTTTGCTTTGCTTATATTTGTTTTCTTTTAGTTTGTTTATTTTTTTCTTTTTCTGTTGTAATTTATTTTTGCAATTTTGGCCGGTTGGGGTAGTTTTAAAATATCAAATTTTTCGAAACGCAATTTGATTATCAGAGGGGTTAATTTGAAATAATTCATATTGAAAAGTGTTGTATGTTAACATTGACTTCCTCGTGTCACAATATTAAATATCATAAAATCAGAACTAATAGTGGTTCATGTTTATATTCTACAGAAGGAAATCTAGTGAATATGTTTCTAGTCCGGAGTTGTGTGTATTTGTTTGGTTGGTCACTGGCTTATAATATCAAAATATGGAATACTGAATGAATTTGAAGAGTAATTTCATAATTGAATGGAAACTTGGATATAATGATAATTAATCCATTCCCATAAGATATTATTTTAGACTGGTCCAAATTAAAAGAAGCTGCAGATGACAATTTTTATTTAATGAAATTTTAAAAACATTGCGAAACAACAATATTTTCCAAACCATTTTTCTAAATTCAGTTTTAGCAATAGCGGAGTCATTTGCATTTTATACCGTTACACATTCCTAGTCAATTTTACTCATCAGATTACAGATGGTAATACTAAACTTAACCCTTTATTCAAATTCAAGTGGCTATTGATGGTTGAAAATATTTTGCCAGGGAAAGAAAATATACTCGAGTTTTAGCTTTTATATGATATCCCTATGATCATGGAAACGTTTATGAAAGAAGGAGAACTTGCTTGTGACAAGCAAGTTCTCCTTTTCTCACGATTTCTTATACCCTATTTAGCGCCTATTTTCCAATTTAATTGAAATCTGAAATGTTCTCTGCAATTTCTTTCCATTAGTACGAGTCTAACCTTCTGGTAATGAGGTTTTGGGTCATCCACTGATATTATAAGGTATCAAGGATGGATTTATTGCGAAATAACCAGAATATGATTTTGTCTAATTTTCGGGAAGTTTCAAAACGATTAGAAAGGAACTTTGCGTTTAAAAGAACACAACATGACGAAATAGATGACATCAAAGGTCTTTAAGGAGTCTTGATCACGATAAACTACGCCATAACACAAGTTGACCGATCGCGGCTCGCAATCAAAGATACAGTCGGCCAACCAAATTATTCATTTACACCTGAACTCCTATAATGGCCGGCATTTTTGTGAAGCACTTCTTTTGGTTTGGCGACTTAAATATCGTAACTGCATCTTGAATAAACTGTAGTTACAACATTCAGGTCGTCATCCGAGAATTTTAATTTTTTGTCACATGTTACTGGACATAAATTTAAACAAAAATAACGCTGATTGGAACTTCCTGTTTAAGTCGGTGGTGATGCAAGCGAAGGCAGTGGGCGGGGCCTGTGATCCGTCTTTTCCAGTATTAACTAAAACAAAATACAATAAAGATTAGAAGATAGAGTAAGACGGATCTGAATTACTTACCACCTGATAAAGTATCTATCAAGGTCATTGACTTTATTGTTTCACAAGGTAGCCATTTTCTCTTCCCCATCACGCAGAAGCTCTTGTACCATTCCATATTCGATATCGGACGAATATACACCCTTTATTATATAGAGAATATTGAACAAGGGGTGCATGCTACACCGAATTTATTTAAACGTGTCGTCTGTAAACTGATAAAACGAGGCTCTTTCGAGCTTTTAACTGCTTTAGATGACGAGTTAAATAAAATTCAGATTTTTTTTTAACACAAAGTTGATATCTATAACTGACGTTCTTTTTTACAATAAATTATTAAATGATATAATTTATCCATATACGATATTCCGCGAAACATATAACGCTGTTTGTAAAATGACGGTATTATCTGCATGGTGACATAATTTTAGTGGTTACAAAAATATTTTTACAAACGCTTCAAATCCATTTGCACAGTTCTTTCACAGGTGTAATAAAGCCTGAGTAAAATAGAGAAAATAGTCATTTGGTTTGTTTCCCGGGTCGTAGGTCATATTATACACGGATTTGATAGTGTTTCAAACAACAATAACTTCGACAAGACTTATCAAAGTCCTAATAATACTGAAGAAAATTTTTTTAATCTTATTTAATGTTTGATTTCAATCAAAAAGATAAATTTAATGTCAGGTAGTTTAACTTTGTTTCGGCTACTCTTATAATGACGCATAGTAATATCTTTTTCAGTGGAGACAATTTACAACAACACGGATCAAGCTTTCCAGGAACATACACCCGGTTCCATCCCTTAAACAAAGAACTTAGTTTATTAAGTTTCTTATATTTCAGGCTAAATGTTTGGAATTGTACAGAAAATAGAGTGATTATCAATTGAAAAATCCCGATAATCAATATGATTCAAAAGCAATCTAAACCCCGAAGACCTACCACCTATTATGTTATATTATTGTCATGTATGCCTGGGTAGTTGCTATACAAACATATATTGAGGGAAAAAAGTTTATCAATTTCATACGTTACAGCCAATTTCTCCGGTGTCTAACTTTGGATTCAAACTATATTTTCACACATCGATCTTTTATGTGTTAGCCTCAGTATTTAAAAAAAATCAGATGATTTCAAGGTCATACGTGTTTGTTGTACAGCGTCAAACATGGTAAGGGTAGGGAAGTAAAAGTAACACAAAGATTCAATATCTTGTGTGTCCACCGTTTGCGCCAATAACGGCATCACAGCGACTTCTTATGCTGGAAATGAGCCTATGATTAATGGCCATAGGGATACGACCCCATTCCTGACGCAGAACATTTTCCAGGTCTCTAACGTTATTAACGTCATTCCTGTCTCTTACTCTCCTACCCAGATGGACCCAAAGGTGTTCGATCGGAGACAGATACGGTGATTTGGCTGACCAATCCAACACATCAACATTATTAGTCTGTAAAAGGTACAACGTGTGCCGAGCGTCATGTTGGCGGGCATTGTCTTGCTGAAAAATTGTAGCAAGCCCTTGACGCAAGAACGGCAATACCACTAGCCGGACAATTTCGGTGCAGTATCGAACGGCATTTAAGTTTCCCTGAATAGCTACCAAGTCAGTCTTGCCACGGTATGATATACCACCCCAGACCATGACGCTGTTGCCTCCAAAACGGTCATGTTGAATGACGTTGGCGGGATCCATCCTTTCGCCATCACGCCTCCAAACACGTACCCTGCCATCCGCAAACATCAAATTAAAACGGGATTCGTCTGTGAATAGGACCTGATTCCATTTTCGTCTTGGCAATCGCCGGTGTACCCTTGTCCAGTTCAATCTTGCATGTCTGTGTGCACGTGTCTAAGGAATGCCAACGTGAGGTCGACGTGCGCGTAAACGTGCCGAACGAAGTCTGTTTCTTACAGTACTAGCACAGACCCGTGTTCCTGTTGCATTTCGGACCAAACCGGCTATACGAGTGCTATTGAGGAAGCGATTACGCCGTAAACACGTCACGGTGTAATTGTCCTGAGCGTTGGGTAGTCTTACGTGGCCTGCCTGAACGTGGCCTGTCTTTGACGGTGCCTAATTGACGATACTTTGTTCTAAGTCTTGAAATGGAAATTTTGCTCACGCCAAAATGTTGAGCCACCTATTTTACCATCATACCGCCAGCCAGTATACCGATGGCTACGTTCCGTTGGTCTAAGTTAAGCCCTGTGCGACGTCCAATTTTAAAATGTTTTAATGAGTTATCTTGTTATTGATAAACTGGGATAGATATTGTGGATATAGACTTCACGTACATGTGGAAGCACGTGAAGAACGTGTTTCAGCAAAATTACATCAGACAGCCTTAAGAAGCGAGGAAAACGTGCTCTTAATGCATAATTAGTTAGTTAGCTTTTAAAAATTGCAAACGAGACTGATTTTATAAGGTTTATACATTTACGTTGAAAAATAATGTGGGTCGAAAAAAATTGCTAAACTTGTTTCCCTCAGTATATATAGGGAGTATTAGTTATAATAGGGATACAACATATTGTATTTGCTTTTAACTGCGGAGGAAAATTTGATAATTCACGGGACCGAAGACCAATCTTTTATTCCGCAGCAAGAAGCAAATACAATATCTATTGCTATTGTAACTTAGTATTCCATTTATTATATACCTACGTCTTTGTCAAAACAAATTCGATAGCAGAATAAAAATCTGCATTCCTGCAAGTAAGCCTATTTCTATTTTTTTATTTTTACTCATCTGAATACGTATATTCAAATTATGACGTCAGAATGATAATGACGTCATTTTTTACTACCTCACATGGAACCGTATTTGATACCGTATTTGATAATATCAGATACGGATTTTTTTGACGCGTCCAATTTGTGTACATTATATTTTATATATATATAGGTTTATGATAAAGAAAGTAATTTCCGATATGACCCATGGTTTATTCAGAAATCGTTTAGGAGGAAAAGACAGAGACTGAGGGATATGTAAAGCAATATCTTTTCGATCTTCCTCTAAAAATATTACTGGAAGACAGCACTTAATTACAAGCAGCACTTCTCTGGCCTCGTCTACTTACTTCCAAGATTGACTTAAGTAATAAACGACATTATTTTTCAGAATAATCTTTGTGGCCAGGTACATAGAATGAAATGCTAAACACTGGTTTTCGATATTAACTTTGTAACTGCAGCTTTAATGTGTTTAGATATAACGTTTCAATCGCTAAACCAAAAAAGCTGCTTAACATAAATATCTGAGGTGGTATTTAATTTCCGGTATAAATGAGAACTTTTATTGGTCAGTCGATCTCAGATTGCCAGCGACAATACTTCATTTGGGACAATAAGGACAAGTCAACCGAATTGCTACCAAAAAAGTAAAGGATCCATTGGATATAAACATCAAAATTTGCAAAAACTACATGCTTTTTCTTTAGATAAATTCCACACATTTTTGCATTACAAATGAATTCAAATTATAATTTTGTGAAGGGTCTTAAGAACAAAAAAATAAGTTGCTTGTATCAAAGATTATATATCATTTTACATGTATAAGTTAGTATAGACATTCTAATGCAAGTTAATGTCATATTGCTCTAAATGAACATAAAATAATAAGCGCACTAATGCATATTAGACCTCGTGTATTTGTTTTATGACTTCCTTAATCTTCAACTTTGTAACTCAATCCGGAGGTTTAAGGGGCGCTAGATAATGCATAAATCACAACTATAGAATTACTACTGACATTCTTTAAGAAAAACAAAAAACAAAAACAAAACAAAACAAAAAACAAACAAACAAAAAACAAACAAAAGACAAAAAAAAACACGAATCTCTACCTTAGACAGTGAATATTGCATGGCAAATACAGTTGCATCGTCATTTACCAAGATGCTTCAGTAGTAAGTGAGAGCAATCTCGAGGTTTCAAGCTGGTAGTCAAAGTGAATCAAGAAGAATTAAGTCAAAATAAAGCAAGAAATCCAACGGTTTACATATTGGCTTTATTGCAGATTCTTGTTGACTGAAAATGATCATTCATAATTCAATAATTTATTTTTTTTAGTTTTGTCTATCAAAAGAGGGCGTTCTGATTGGTCGAAGAAAATTATTCATACTTCCATGAGTAAAATTAAGCACGAAGCAACTTTGTATGATTCCGCACAAAATAGTCCCCCCCCCCCCGAAAAAAAAAAAGTATCAAAATTTGTAAAATTTTGCTATTTTCGCCCAATGCCATTAAACTATATGAAATAAAGAGAAGACTTATTGTTTTCATGGAGTTATGAACCGAAAAGCCTAGCCACATTTATGTATGAATCCGCTTCATCTCTTAATTGAAGAAAAGGGTCCGAAACCATTCAGTGTTATTTCACGAAAGTATTTCCACAGAAAACGATGTCAAACTGGTGTAATACGTACTTAATCGACATCTTTTATATGGTATATGACTTGATAATATTAAAGAATCATATAATGAAGAATATAACCGGAATCATACTGCAGTTAAATTGTTTTAAGTGCAACAAGAGCCATGTTGGACGTGGCCATTCCCCGCCGTAAAAGCTTGATTGCAAACTAAAGCCAGTTAGATTTAGGCTTCTTGTGCAATACAATTCTTCTCAATGAGTTCGATAATAGCTATTATACTTTCAGAGATATGCTCAGGACAAAATCTAAGTCTTTAAAACAACAAAGGACAATAAGTCCAAAATTATACAAGCAAGAGTTGTGGTTCTTGTGCACTGCACTTCTCCGCAATGGGATCTATCGACATATGGAGTTACAAGTTAATAGCTATTATACTTTAAGAGATATGCCCCGGACAAAATCTAAGTCTTTAGAACAACAAAGGGCAATAACTCCAAAATTATGCAAGCAAGAGATGTGGTTCTTCTGCACTGCACTTCTCCTCAATGAGATCTATCGACCTATGAAGTCTCAAGTTGATAGCAATTATACTTTCAGAGATATGCTCCTGACAAGTTTAGTGACGAAAAGACGGAAGGACTGAATGACGGAGGAAGACCATTACTATATCCCCTTCGCCGAAACGGCGGGGGATAATAAATGGAAAAGACAATTATTATTTAAATAAATTTCTCCATTCTTAATATGAACCTAAAGGGGACAGATGAAATTCAGTATCAAGATTCTCGTTTTGCATAAAACAATGTAGGCCGCGGCCATAGCGCTGCTGATAGCGCGTCGGGTTCTTAATCATGAGGTCCCAGGTTCAATCCCCATTCGCGGCTTATGTCCTGTCCGACTTTTGTCTCCTATCAATGCGTGAATAATCGTAAACCTAAGTTGTATTAGCAGCTTTAGGCTCGGAAAGGATGTTATGGTAGTGCTGATTTGAGAAATACAAGAATCCACGGTAATGTTCTCCAGCCGCCGCGAAATGACTGAAATACTATTAAAAGCGGCGTTTAAACAAACATATGAAAGTATGCACTTCTAGTCGTCATAAAATTTGTTATATAAGAAAAAATGGAAACGCTAGCTGAATATCTACGAAGTTCGCAAATTAGACTAATTATCGAAATCGACTTATATGCTGCAATCGACACATTTACCATGTTTATTTCATTGTCTCGAATAAGAATTATCTCAGATCTTTGAAATAAAATAAATTCACGTATCCGGAACCCTTTTGCTTAAAACAGAACAAAAGATATGTAAACACCGTGCTTAAAACGATTGCTATGTACCTTGCTTTGTTGGATCTTTGTAAGAATAAGAAGGTACATTCTATCATCAGACTTATTAAAAAGTGATGTGCTAAATATGGCTGAAGCGTCTTCGTATATGTTGATAATAAATGTGTACATTGCTTCGATCTGTTCTCCTGTTGTCTTTGGTTATACATATGATGTAAAAGGTGAGTATCTCTACAAATAATAAGAAGAATGAAAGACCAAGTAAAGGAATGGTACAATGGCTATAAACATAGCCAAAGGGATAGAACGTGAAACTAAAACAAGTGTTAACAATAGCGATGATATACTTTTTTACGATACAACAATGGCGTATTGAAGGGAATGTCTAATGTAAGCGAATCGTTACAAACACTAACATGGGCCTTATATACAACATGGAATATGATAAATAATGATAATGTGATGAAAATAGTTTTTTGGAAGTTATTCCCCTTGTTTTAAAACAGGTCTATTTACGCACGGCGCGAAATGTAAATAGATAATTGAAAGGTTATTGTCCAGTTTCAGTAGAATAAGTTTGAATGTTATTCTTACGTGATTTCTCAATGTACGTAAATTATTGAGAGATAAAGGGCTTCCTTTGAGTTCTTATCGGAGATCGGCACGAGCTTGTGCAATTACTAACGATTTCTAGTCTAAGGTCAGAGTACCAAAGTTCACATAGTAATTTAGCTGGGTGCTGGGTATCTAGTGACCCGAAATTACGTATAAAGGGCCGATTTTTAGAAAATCGGAAAGACTGCAACTGTTCGCCAAAGATAATAGTCGCTGTTAAGGAAGTAAAAGGTACAAAATGTATTTTAGTCTGAGTAAGTGGAGAAAAAGAGATGAAGTTCTGCCAAGTTATTAGCATTGCTGCAATGCAGAAACGCAGACACAACTAGTTCTAAGCCGACACCCAAGACTATATAATTTAATCCTTATCACGCTGAATAAAATCCTTGTACAGAAATGCATTTAAATCAAAAAGCTGAAGGCATTGTAGGTCTGGTTCTCAGGGCCAGTATTTAGTTTGGAAATTAATCTCATGTAAATCCTGGTTCGTAAAGGACAAGCAGGTGGTGTAGACTAAGATCAGACTGCACATTTATGCAGGCTAATCTTTGTCTATGCCTCCTGCCAAAGCAGGAATATTCCGGGATCAGCATTACAAGAGTTAAGATACCACAGAAGATTATAACTTATTGTTTCAGACCAAGGTTTTGAGGTCTGAAGCATAGTTTCGAGATCTTGGAACTAGGTTTGGAGGGTTTCGGGGTCACATCTCGTCCTGTGTTATTATCAAATAAGAAATTAATTATTCGGTTATTAAACACGGCAGGTAGCCAATATTTTAAATCAAATTTGAATCATTTGTCAAATCATTGTTTTTGTCTTGTTGATATATGTATACTTTCTGAGCAAGGTTTCCAGACTTGTTAACTTATCCCAGAGATTGAAATTTAGAGTAGAAATCAACCCGCTCGGTGAATCTACGTTACAATAAATAAATTTCAAAATGCTGGCTTGCTAAAATTAGAGCAAGAAACTATTTTTCTATGGTTGAGTCCTTCTTCTGATGTTTATTATTTTTTAGAAAAAATAACAAACTGAGTGATCAATATCATTATCTTGTAACAGAACACTACCGACGTCTAAAACATTTGCATCAACAGCCAATTTCAACATTAGTCAATACAGTCATCAATTCTTGGTATTTGAAAAGAGTCGGTTTTTGTGACAGAGTTCAATTTTCGATAGTCAGAACAAATTCTGTACATTTCATCGGATTTGAAAACTAAAATACATGGTGATATTGAAGTTTGATCCTTGATCAGACTGGACTGATTTGAGTTGACCAACAAAAGTAAAGAATTTCACAGGAGCCTTTACTATTGACTTTGTTTTGATATTCCCCAAAGGAATTACTTCAGGGGAACGTTTAGATGTAAACTTAATGGCCAACAAACTTTCGGAATTTTGTAAAGGACCAACAAATTGTATTACTATTCTCTTGAAAGGATCTTCAAAAACTTAAATATGCTGTAAATGAGCTTTGGGAAGAGTTTAATCGGGCTTTCCTACCATTTATAACAAGTTTTGTAATATTTCGAGACATTGGTTAAAGGTAGGTATCGATGTTTTTTCATGTCACAGATTGTAATTATTCTTGTTCATACACTATTATAATAAAATATTCTGAAAATCAGTTTTGCGAAAATCAGAGGTCGTTCATCAGAATAAACCGGGGTATTTCCCCGATTGCCTACGTAGGCTGTTGATCTATTTTTAGATTAAACCGAGACAGCTGAAATGAATATTGGGTCATTCACGTGCTATTATTATCGTTCGAATCACGCATTCAGTTTGCATTTGCTCAAAACTACGTCATCGTTACGTCATCATGAGTTATTTTCGCTAGCCGGTCTTCAATTCTGTCTAGATCAGCCCAAAACTGTCGTAAGCGTTCATACGATTATAGACATTTACTCTATTTTTGCGCTTATCATTTGAGGTGACGTCGATTAAGTCGTCGGTTGTTTCGCTTGTCAATTTGTAACCTGCCGTTGACTTTGGGCCATTTACAACTTAGGTCATGCAGTGTCGACAACCGAATTCTGTGATGTCTAAAAGTAACCTGAAATTCCACTGAGTCTTTCCTACTTAACCACAAACGTCACTTTAAGACCTTCAGATTACCGCGAAGATAACGTCTGAGTAAAAAGTAAGTCATATATTCGTTTGAGCATATTTTTCGGCAATTGGCAATTTTTTCTTCTCTTGGTTTCAGAAACATCGATACCTCCCTTTTATAACCAATGCCACTAAAATGATTCATAGTTTTATAAAAGGTGTTGTTTATTCGGAGAAGAACCGGCACAGTGCTTTCACAGGCTATTTATATCAACCAGTTTTATAATCTAGGGAGCAGTATACTGCTCCTGGATAAACTGTTACTTTGACATCCAATCATGACCTTGGTCATTACACCAAAATGATAAAACCTGACTGGGATTAAGGGAAACTGGGATTAAGAGACTCTTCATAAATCTCATCATTTATATATTGACCAGTATCTATCAAGTCAATATCAGAATTTGAGAAAATAAGTATTAAAGAAGGGTTAATAATCCGTGTACCATTTACCTGTCATAGCAAAACAGGATTGGATACCCAATGTACGCAAACACGATTATTTCCCTCCTGCACATATCACCGAAATCAGAGAATCATATTTACAAAACTCAATTTCATGATAAAAAAACCCCACCCACTTTTGACAAAGCTTAGACAAAATACTGGAGGTATTTAACAGAAGGATTTTGTTAGCAGACGTAGATAATATTTTTAGTATACATATAATAAGTTTAGAAAAATCGAAGATAACCACGCAAAGGCCCTTATTGACACCCTCTTTGGTTGAATTAGTCTACTGGTTTTTTTTTTGGGGGGGGGGGGGAGATGTCCTTTAAAGTAAACGCACGACGGACGACACACGACAGGAGGTTATCACATTACCTATCCCTGAACACTTCTTTCTCAGGTCAGATAAGAGTAAATGAGCATAATATTAAAATAGTGTTTTACTTGTATATTTTTTGTATTTATTTATTTTCCTACCCCGGGAGAGCCAAATGATTCTGTTACAAACTAGGTGTAACTAGAAAGAAATGACTAGCAACAAAATTTGCAAGTAATAAAGCTTGTTGACAATTATTTCCCATAATAATTGACAATGGTAACATTAGTTAAAACAATACCCAGATGTCAAATCCTTTCAACAGTACTTTATTAAAACTATTGACTTGGGTCCAAAAATCCAAATAAAGAATATAGTACAAACACAATTAATCCTTTTAGTCTGACAAATAATAACAACTAGTGAACTAATCTATTGTACTCAATATATGGTACTACTAACAAGTGAACAAAGAATGTTAAAAGATTCCACACACACACCCACACACACACACCCATCCACAGCCCCCCCACCCCCCCCACACACACAAGAATATTTTAGACTTTTCTCTTTTAGAAAATGTTCCAATAATTACATCATTTCTAATGACCAAGACTCTACAATTTTCCCTGTTATTCATAGGTTAAACCGATGAGCATGTACATAGTACATAACGCATAATTTTAGTATCAATAATTTTTACTTTTCATGCCAAATTGTTACCCTATTAGGTGCATCATTCCCCCAGATAAAGCTACTTTACTAATATGTAGAATACTGCAATATTTTATGATCATCACGCTATGTAATTTTCTCAGAAGTGCTACCGATAAACAAGTTGATTAAAGTACCAACCGACTTCAATCAGTTCCAGAATTCAAATAATACTATAAGCAGGTTCGATATTTTGCGCTTCAAAGATCGACTCTTAATTAAATAAGATAGAATAGAACACGCGATACTTTGTGCAAGATATCTTATTCCCTAAAATAATGTGTGTTATGTGTATCCACGCGTCTTAAACTAACTTTTGTCGTTATGTCATTGAAATTAGAGATGATAATATGGAAAAGGCAAAGCCTCGGAACGATCGCAGATTGTAAGTGTTGACAGTTAAAACTCCCAAAATGTATGCGAATTCCATATCAATTGAAATGGAATTGGTTGCAGTCTTAATTACAATAAGCATTTATCTTCCTGCCTGTAATGTACACGTTACTTTCCTAATATATATTATTAAAATTCCAATCGCCTAGACTTTACCCGTGTAAATTTTTCATGGTCAGAATTAGAAAAAAAATTATAAAATGGGAAAGGATAAGGCGATTCGTTTCCAGACCAATGACTGTGTAACCAAGAGATGAGTAGTATTCAAATAAGGAAACCTCAAGAGAAACAAGAGATTATTTGTAGTTACATATAGACAACCTCGACCCATTAAGATGACTTTGTCTACGAGCTTTGCATGTTACACAAACAAACAAACAATCAAACAAACAAAAACAGCAGCAGCAGCATCAACAACAACAACAAAAACAAACAAACAAACACTTATCACAGAAAGTCATCTATAGGACATTTTCGGCCTGTCAAATACTTTAACTTGAGCTGCGACCTTGATATTTGAGCTCAGCTAAGATTTGTCTAAAAAGGAACATCTAATCATAATGGAGATTGGGCCAAGTTATTTTGAAATTCAACCATAAATGTAGGACATATGCTCTGGACAAAAAACCTTCATGAAAGGACTACTAGCACTCAGTCTCATTATCAGATGTCTTCTAATTTTGAGGGTAAAGTCTTAATCTTTCCCATTTATTCAAACTTCACCAGTCAAAATTTTTTGAAGATTCAATCTAAATTTATTCAAAGCCAAAGTTGCATTTTTTTTAGAAATCTGCAAAGAACTCCCCTAGTTTTAGTAACTGAGTAAAAAACAAACCAATAGGACCATTGGCTCCAAAGCACTCGCCTGAGTTGATGACTTGGAAGTAATCGAAGCGCTAGTGACCTAATTTCAGTCAATAATCAACTATGAGCAATATCTTCGCCTAGTCTTTTAGACCATAATTATCAAATTTAAATTCCGACAACAAATAAATGGACTCAAATATTCTGAATCTGAACAAATGTCCAAACATTTGAGACAAAAATATGGCCTCTAGAGCGCAAATATTTTTTTTAAGATTTGACCATGTGACCTAGTTATTGACTCTATGTTTCCCTATATTGAACTTGACTGAGGTATTATGTAGAAAAATATTCTGACCACTGACCAATTCAGTCATTTGAGCCCTAAATTGGCCTCTGGAGTGCACACATTGTTTTAAAAAAGATTTGACCTAGTGGCCTCCTGAACTTGACAAAGATATTATGAAGACAAAGATTCTGACCAAATATTCCGACATATTAGCCATAAATTTGGCCTCTAGAGAGCTAACAAGATTTTTAAAAGATTTGACCCAGTAGCCTAGTTTTTACCATACGTAATCCAATATCCAACTTGATCAAGACATACATTCTGACTAAATAACAAGACACTACAACCAAAAATGTAGCCTCCAGAGTGGCAAAAGATTTACAAAGATTTAAACGTGTGACCTTGTTTTTGACCCTTTATGTCCGAATGTCAAACCTGACTGAGAAGAGACAGAGATTTTATGTAGACAAATATTCTGACCAAAAGTTAAGGCATTTGAGCCAAAGATGTAGCCTCAGAGTGCACACAATATGTCGACGGTCTTGGCATGATCAGTAAAGGTCACCTTGAGCATAGTGTGCTCATGTGGGCTAAATCTGCTAAGTTTGCAAAATTGATGATATTCACATTATGAAAATAATTCTAAAATTTCATGTCAGGAGAAGTAAAATTGATCGATTGATTGCAAGAAGTTTAACACCACTTACCCCATTATCATATGGTAAAATTTTACACTAGTCCAAATCGAAATGAGTTGCGTACTAAAATTGGAAACTGATAGAATTATAGAAATTTTCGACTTTCTGCACATAAAACATTGTAACAAGCAATTTCTTCAAATCACAAAATGTTTTCCCAATTGTTTTCTTGAGGGACGTCAAAAAGCGTCACTGTGTGGAAATGGGTCAAACAGTATTTAAGTAATATCACGGGCACTGGTTAATCAAATATCGATTTTTGTCATATTTTTCACTTGAACAACCATATGATTTACCAACAAAATACTTACTGGATTGGTTCATTGATTCATTAAAATTATTCAGCTTTTTAAGCACAGGGTGTTATCAACCGAGTTTAATGGACTTAGCAGGACAAGTAAAAGAAGTTAACAAGCTAGTTTTCTTTGATCTAGCAAAAAGATGTAACCCAATAAATTTCACGACAAATATTCTGTGAAATTTCCCCCAACACCATCTTGATACGGAATCCGGAATATTTCGGCTTTGGCAGGATATGGAGACCAAGTCACCATGCACATAAGTGCAGTCTGATCTTGGTCTACACCTCCAGGCTCCGGCTTCTGCTTGCACTTTTCCTGTCACAGTTGTTTATGAAATTGATTTTTACAAGAAAAATGATATTTGAACAACAAGTTCTTTCAGTACTTTAAGCCCTTTGATTTTACAGCAATTCAGTAAGGTTATTTATACAGCATGACATCTTGCCAAATATGAGCAATGAATCTTGAATAGGCTTGAAGAACTTGTATATGTTAAGTTTTTAAGTAAGTTTTTGCAGATGTTGGACCTTGACGAATGACCTTGACCTTGTTATCTGCGGATGCATATTAATTTACTGTATCACTCAGAGTAAAACTAGAAAATATGCGATCCTGGTGCAAAATCATGGCAACTAAGACATTAATCAACCACTTTATTAATCAACAGAAAATATAACGCTGGTAAGTAACGCTAATTACCTTTTCATTGCAATTAAGCCAGTGGCAGTCACTTTCATTCATTCTTTTGATTTCCAAATGGTCTATTTCATTCCATAAGGTATCTGATTTTTTTCAAGTTCAAAATCATAAGGGACCACCAAACAATTTGCATCAGCTTTTTATAACGTCTGGGGAGGAAACCAAACCCACATACATGATTTTGAATAAGTATACACATTTCCGAATTTTGATAACCACTCCAAATCACGGCATGACATCGTGCATAGCTGGATGAATCGTCCTTTAGCAAGTGGTAAATATATAAGGATTAACAATTACTCAGTATGGAGAGTACTCCAGTCACAGGACATCCACACCTAACAGCAAAATCTAAATAAATATCACTTGTCAAAGGGTTAAGTTACAAAAATGACAAAGGGGCCTGAGAGGACATGATGAGCTGTTTTTAGACAACCTTGGCAGAATTTTAATTTTCCCACCAAGCTAGGCTCATAGGGACTCAAGTGTTTGAAACTTTGCATCATAAGGGTCATTGCCTAATTCATTTATGCACAATTCTGCTGTTTGAATCCCTGAAGTATTAAAGTTCCGGAATACTTAGTGGTAAAAAGAGAAATTGCTTAGCACCATTTTCTCCTTTCTTCACAATGATTTCTACCTTATTTCAAATGTAGCTGACCTTAAAATACTGTCTGCACCTTGTGTCAGTTTAGATTAATCTAAAACACCGCGTCTAGTAACGGGTTCAGATTTTCGAGGCCAGCACCTTCTTTCAACCCGGAGCAGTCTAAAATTTTCTGATGTGGTAATGAGTTTTGACACCAAATCTAAAGTAGTTGCAGACGAAAATCAAAGCTTCTAAAATTGCAAAACTAAGTGCCAGATTATTTAGAAACCATTATGAGAAACGATAAAATGAATAACTTTTTACAACTAATTTTATTTTTTTCACGCGTTTTTAGCTGTTCATTTTCTACATAGCATTAAATGCGGGATTGTGTGGTAATACACCTATTGGTGGTAGTATAACCAGTTGGTTGTTGTGGGGTTAGGTACCAACAACCTAGGGTATGAGGGTAGGGATCGCTTCGTCCGGAGTGATCAACAAATAACAATATACATGTTCATAATTATATTCTCCGTCTCCAACCAACAGTCGAATAAAACAATCTGAAATGACATAATAAAACACACTAAGTTTCTCTTTTTCCCGCTATGTACATGTTTACCTATAAATATCTCAATAGCAGACGATCTACACTTACCAGTTTAGGGAACCGAAAGTATCCATCAATCTAACCATCCACCACTCTGCTACTACACGTGATCCTGTAAAACAATGTGACTTTTATTAAAACATGCAAGTTAGAGAAAGGTACGAAAGCGGACGGGGCAAACCGGACTGAAACAGCTGGCGCGAAATCTAGTGACATAAACAAAGAACGTTTCTAGCAACCCGATCTGGACTCGAAGCATTACAACAGACCAATCGAACGTTTCAGATGAAGCAATGGAATGTACAAATCAGTTACAAACCTTCTATTCAAATGATCAACAGTGAAATCTTAGATTTTCTACAAGCTAAACCAATCGCCAATATTGTCGTGTCTTCTCGATTGTGAAAACCGTCAGAGCAGAACGGGACAAAGGATCATGTAATAAAACGCGCCTAATACCTCGAATCAAACAAGCCAATGGAAAAGAGTTTTACAACCCAAACCTCAAATTGTCGTCTGGTTACATACTCGCCCTCTCTGAAAAATGACGTCCCGTCATTGTCACGTCAGCGTTAAGTCAACGTCATTCGTTCGTCAAAACCTACTCTATAGCTAACCACTACTACTACTGAATATATTTAAAAGACAAATAATCAAATACAATTCTTCAAGAGCTGTCAAGAAGAAATCAACGTGTTAATTATATAGCTTATGTACATTAAAAAAAACAACCTCTTCAGCTCTTGAACGATCCCCTGTTTAAATGATCGATATTTGAATATTCATTTATTGATAACTATTTGTATTGCTACTTCTGCAGCTCTGAAACTTATATGGAATCATAAGTTTAAACAAACAACTTCGTCATCGCAAATTCTGCATCTCAGAACCTGACATATAACCAACATAGAAAAAGTTAGTCAATTAACTTCTAATTCTGTTGAACTTGCATCATCTCCTCCCCCTCTCTGAAATTGTGCTCTGTACAATCATCAGTTCAACGCAGCAACAAATCTAACAATTAAAACAATAAGCAATGTTAAAAGAGATACATTGGTCATTTAAAAGAGTACAATCTGATTATTTAATCACAAGTTATTAACTCATAATGGCTGCAATTAATTTGTGAGCGGTCTCTGAATCAATGCTATTCAAAACACCAGATTTCATGAGTTTATCTAGGGCATGCAATTTGCTATCAAATGGTCTAGGACTCATAGCTTTTAACACATATTCCCCGTATCTATCTGGTGCTTTCTTCTGTCTAGATGATCTCCTTGGCGCAGGCATAGGCTTTTCCTTCGCCTTAGCAGCCTCTTGTGCTTTCACCTCTGTATCTACTTCTTTTATATCTGTCAACATGTCTTGTTGTTCAATACCCGCATCCTGACCCGAAATTTCTTCTTCTTCCACATCGAGTGAATGCTCTTCATTCACATGTTCCTCCTCTGTCTCATCAGTTTCTACTAAACCTCCGATTTCATCATCGTCGTCTATCTTTTCCTTTCCAACAAATTTTCCAGCAAGACTCTTATCTTGCTCTTCAATTGAAACTTCTACCGATCCTCCAAGAGCCTCCACGACAAAGCTATGGGCGTCCCCATGACATTGCCTTACTCCAACACAATCACCTTCGTCGTCTGACTCTTCTTCTCGCATGACGTCATGCCTCTTCTCTTCTGTTTCATCAATTCTTCTTTCAGTTTCATCAAATTCTTTCTCTACACAATCTTCAACAGCGGGATCTTCTCTATCCTCTCCACCCTCTATCCTAAAAAGAAGGTTTCTGTGTAGAGTTTTCTCTATTCCAGATGTTTCTGATCTAATTCTATAAACGGGTATCTCAGGTCGGGGTTGGTCAACTATTCTGTAAGCATCTTCCTCAAATCTATCAGCAATTTTGTGTTTTCCTTCGAAAGACACAATTTTCACTAAGACTTTATCTCCTATTTCCAATCTCACTGATTTCGCTTTCTTATCATATTGACGCTTTTGTTTCGTCTTTGCATTGCTGGTATGCTTATCTACTATTTTTCTAGTAGTTTCAATTCGATCCTTCAAGTCTTCTACAAATTCTTTGGTTGTCTTAGTCCCTGTTTCTTCTGTAATACTACTGTACTCTATATCTATTGGTAATTTCGGCTAACGTCCAAACATTAGCTCGAAAGGGCTGAATTTTGTAGATTCGTGTGGAGTACAATTATAGAAAAATACCAAAGAATTAACATATTTCTTCCAATCTTCTTTCTGGTTAGGCTCTAGTGTGCCAAGCATATCTAGAAGGGTCCTGTTGAAACGTTCGGGCCCTGCATTGCCCTGCGGGTGGTATGGCGTCGTATGTGACTTTTTCATGTTTGTGATCATACATAATTCTTTTATGATGTCACTTTCAAAGTTTGCTCCCTGGTCTGAATGGAGACGTGTAGGAATTCCAAAGTTTATCACGAAATTATTGTAAAATGCCTCTGCTGTGGTACGAGCTGTCTGATTTCGTGTTGGAATTGCCATAGCATATTTCGTAAAATGATCCGTTATTACGAGAATATTAGCAATTCCACCTTTTGAAGGTTCTAGAGTGAGATAATCGAAACAGACAAGCTCTAGAGGGTACGTTGTGGTCACATTCACTAGTGGTGCTCTTTGATTGGTGGATGATTTTCTTCTCAAACATCTTTCACATTTTTCTACCCATTTATCTACTGGGCTATTCATGCTTGGCCAATAGAATCGCTCCCGTAGTAAACGAAGCGTCCTCTCCTTACCAGGATGCCCAACGTCGTTATGAAGACCTTTGAGAACTTCAGTCCGAATCTGTGAAGGGATCACCAGCTGTTCAATTTCTTTCTCTTCTTCTTTAATCGTCCGAAACAGTAAACCTCGTTTCATCTTTAAATTCTTATACTGTTTCTTCATGGTCAGATCTTCGCCACTCCAAACATCTCTTGGTATCATTTTGTCGATCACCGCTTTTCTCCAACGTTCGATTAGTGGATCCAA
The DNA here is from genome assembly GCA_946902895.1 of Fragum fragum. NCBI lineage: Eukaryota > Metazoa > Mollusca > Bivalvia > Cardiida > Cardiidae > Fragum > Fragum fragum. Next base: position 38,720,777 of record OX336380.1, read on the forward strand.
TCTCTGTAATTTCCTGACTTCTCTTAATTCTTTCAGTGCAAGACACTGACCAGGAACCTCAGTTGCTTCCACTACATCTACAGAATAAACGGGTAAGGTCTCTATATACGGTAATTGTACTATTGAGTTACATACCGCTTTAATAGTTTCTCGGTTCACTTGTCTACATCTTTGTCACATTTATCAAATGGGTATCTACTCATTGAATCGGCGTCTGTGTTCTTCAATCCAGGGCGGTAAAAAATGTCAAATGAAAATTCCCCGAGTGCTGACGCCCAACGGTGACCAGTTGCATCCAATTTTGCCGATGTGAGAACGTATGTTAGAGGGTTGTTGTCGGTCAGAACGGTGAAATGGTTTAAAGTGAGATAATCGGAGAACTTCTCAGTTATCGCCCATTTCAAAGCCAGGAACTCCAATTTGAAAGCGCTATAGTTTCTCTCTGATTTCGACAATGACCTGCTTGCATACGCTATAACGCGTTTCTTATCCTCTTGCAACTGATACAGAACAGCACCTAAACCTTTCGTGGACGCGTCTGTATGAAGTTCAAAGGGAAGTGAAAAGTCGGGATAGGCAAGCACAGGCGGTGATGAAAGTATCCCTTTCAACTTTCGGAAGGTTTCCTCTTCCTTATCTGTCCACTTGAACTCCTCTTCTACCTTCTGCTTGCCTTTCTTCTTCGTCGTAGGTGGAAGCAGTTCCGCTAATGGTCTTGTGATCTTGCTAAAGTCTCTAATGAACCTTCTGTAGTAACCTGCAAAAGCTAAAAATGATCTTAACTCGTCCGAAGTTGAAGGTGAAGGCCAGTTCTTAATCTTATCAATTTTCGATGGATCCGTCTCGATTCCATCGGCGCTTACCACATGTCCGAGAAATCCTACCTTCTCTTGTATAAAGATGCACTTCTGCGGTGATAACTTCAGATTGCATTGAGCTAGGCGGGTCAATACTAGGTCTAATCTATATAAATGTTCATCGAACGAGTCTCCGAAGACTATCAGGTCATCTAGGTATATAACACAGATGGTCATGTTATAGTATCCGAGGCACTCTTCCATCAGTCGCTGATAGGTCGCTGGTGAATTTGATAATCCAAAAGGCATACGATTGTACTCGAAAAAACCTAGTGGGCCTACAGTGAAAGCTGTTCTCTCTTTATGTTCTTCTTCTAGCTCCACTTGGTGATACCCGGATTTCATATCGATGGTGGAGAAGTATTTGCTGCCTTTCAGAACGTCAAACATTTCTTCGATCCGGGGCAGTGCATATGCGTCTTTCACTGTTCTATTATTCAAGCATCTGTAATCGACACACATTCTGATGGATCCATTTTTCTTCCTCACCAGCACTATATTGCTTGCCCATGGCGATTTAGACTTCCTTAATATGCCGGCAGACAAAAGTTGTTCCAAATGCTGACGTACTTCCTCGATCATCAAAGGTGGGACTCTGCGATGCTTTTGTTTGAACGGTGTATTCTTATCTGGAAGCAAATCAATCCTGTGTTTTATGTAGTCACAATGCCCGATATCTTCTTCATGCTTAGAAAATATATCTTCATGTTTATGAAGCAGATCCTTTAATCTAGCTGTTTCTTCTGTGGTAAGAATGTTATTTTGATCCATAGCAATAGTATCTAGTATGTCTGTCTGTTCATCTTTATCTGCAATGTGATCGAACTCATCCTCCGTAACATTCACAGGTTGTATTTCACATATAATGCTTCTAGGAGCAATTGTTACGGTATTTGTAGTAAGATTGCTCAACGTAACTTCAACATTCTTCCTCTTTCCATTTTCTAGCTGTATTACAGCTGGGGTCACGTCTATAAAATCGGCTATTCCACTGTCCTTAGTCTCTTGTATAATGGCAGTAGTTGTAGGGTAATTAATTTCCTTGTCTGTGTGTCCTTTTATGGTTACCGTTTGATTAGGTTTTAATGTCACTTTTGAAGTTTCAGAACATCTTACCACGGCTATGACATTCTTGTTCTTCTTTAACTCTTTTTCTCTAACAACTATTGTCCTGAAACTTAGATACCATGGAGTTTCTAATCTGGTGTGCTGTAAAAATTTTTCTCCTAAATGTTCTCTGCAGTCATCGATGAACTCTTTAAGGACATTGGTGCCCAATATTATTGGTGTCCGTTCGGCATATGGAGTATCTGGTGTGACAAGGAGAAGACATCTCTTTTGTTCTGACCTTGGTATCCCAGTGGCAATCTCAATATCGACTTCGATAAATCCACTGTATGGCAAAGGACTGCCATCAGCACACTCTATTTTTAACATTTGTCCAATGTCTTGAACAGTTACACCAGGGAGATTATTATTCACAAATGTTGATGATATTACGCTTACACAACTCCCTGTATCCAATAATGCTTGTGCTTTAATCCCATTTATGATAATTGCTGCTTCGTTGGGATGTCCAACTAATTTGGGATCATTTTTGTCACCGCGGCTCACATTAGATCCCACAACATGAGCGCTTATGCTTTTGGGCAGAAATTCTGCTTATGGCCCGGTTCATTGCAGTTGTAGCACACTATTTGAGTATAAGACGGACAGTCTCTCTGAATATGACCTTTCTGATTACAGGTCCAACAAGTTGGCTGAAATTGTTGACCACCTATAGGTCTTTGGGGCTGGTAATTTCCTCTACCTCTTCCTCTACCACCTCTGTATCCTCTATTTCCGCCTCGATATCCCCTTCCTCTCTGTTGATAACCTTGTTGTTGACCTGTACTATCTCTGTCTTTCTCTAGTTTATCAATTCGGTCGTTTAACTTCTGCAAAAGCTCTTTGACTTCTGTCATCTCTTTGCTTGGTTTGTCCGTGGCTACAGCTGCTTTACAAGGTTTAGTCTTTCTATCGGGACTGTCTGGTTCCAAAAGACTCGCTTCTAGTCTCCTGACTTCTCGTTTCAGTTCATCGTAATTGGCTATTTTGTCGAACTGATACATAGACATCAATCGTAAATCTTTTCTTAATCCAGCGTGGAAAACGTCTTTCAATATCTGGATGTCAGCTCTGTTTAAAGTCTTAAGTTGAATGGCCTGGTCAAATGTATCTTCTAATCTAGAAGCATAAGATGATACAGATTCGTCCTCTGTTTGTCTGCAACTATAAAATCGCTTCATCACAGTCTCTCTACTTTCAACAGACCCATATTCGCTATCAAATTTAGCTATCACTTCTTTCACTTTCACATCTGTACCTAGTCTCCTCAATGTATCACCTGCCTTGCCTCTACATGCTCTTCTTAGACCTAACAAAATCTGTGGATCTGTGAATGCACCTTCTTTGACCAGAGCATCAATTTCATATTTAAAGGCCGCCCAATTCACATCACCTTTTCCATCTTCACCAAGGAATATGGACAATTTAGGGTAGTGATAACTACCGTGAATTGGCGAGGGCTCTGTCTTCTTTGTCTCTTTTGGTTCATCTTCTAATTTCCCAAATACTTTGAGTAATTTTGTAACATCCTCCACTGAACCAATGTGAGGCTTGATGCCAAGTAAATGCAACGCTTCAAACAGCTTTCCTTCTTCGACTGAAATCGCGGGTGCCGAAGCTTCCATTTTACTTTCCTTTGACATGTCTATGTCTTAAAATGCTAACGCACTAATCAATTCCACAGTGTGATGAGTCACAAAGTTAACTTGAGTTGGTATAAAATCAATTACTAATTCCCTCTACTATATTAATAAATCACTGATCTGATCTTAGTCTATGGCACTATAGTCATATAACTCAGTTTTAATGATCTTGAAAGTAGGCACAATTAAAACAACAATATCAAATTTCTTACGAAAGGTTGATCACTCTCTTAAATGTTTTAAGAAATCACAAATACCTTCGGGAAATAAGTATACACAAGGCCAAGTAATAAACACATAAGTACAAGCTGTTGAACCAAGTAATAATGCCACAATCTCTTTATGACAATTCTAAAACGAGGTTGAAAAATGAAAATTTGTTTGAATTCATTCATTCAAACGAAACAACAAAGTTAGTATTATCTTGTGAAAACAGATTTTCTATTTTCACAACAAACTCAATGGATAACAAATTATCTAAATTTATTTCAAGGGAAAAAATCATTTAAGAATACAGCTGAAAAAAATAATTCTATGTCATATACTTTTACAAAGACAATAAAATTGTTGTAAACACATTTAATTATCTGGAGCACAGAAATTTTGTGTAATAACCGAAGCTATTTCTAATTCTAATTATTATTATTACTTTTTATCTGGAGCAAATTTTGAAATTTTCTGAAATAATATCCAGAGCCACAGTAATGTCAGCACTATTACCTGGAGCAAATATAAATGTTATATAATACCAAAAACATAAGTAATCTTTAAGCAAGTCCACCTTAATTAAATCATTTAAATGTATCAATATATCAGGAGCATCTTGGAAATTTATACATATATCCGGAGCATGTCTGGAAATATCTGGAACAAGTATCTAAAATGTAAACAAATATCATGAGCAACTATTTTATAACACTGATAACCGGAGCAATGAACTGAAGAATTATATTTACAATACAGCTATCTGGAGCATGATATCAAAGTAGAAATATCTGAAGCATAAAACTTTTAAGTCTCCAGAAGTACACCTAAAACAGATTTATTTTCACTTATTGTTAGTTAAATATATCTGGAGTAATATTATCTGGAGCGTAAAACACTCTACCTGGAAATAGATTAAGTCTTAGTGTAATATATCAAATAACAGTCTTCTCCTCTTGAAAGAATGTTTCCACTATAAAGGTCATATAAATTACTAATGACGATTATCCTTTTTCGCTGTGTTTACTAACAATAGTCTCTCTAAACAGTAAATTTGTCCTATACTTTTGGCGTTACATTTCAATTGACTGTGTCAGTTTAAATTTAGACGGCAACTAAATTTATTTATTTATATATATATATATATATTTTTTTTTTTCAATCGAAATTCGGTTCAGGAATGGATTGCTCTGATGTAGTAATGAAATACTGTAATTAAATATAAACACAATTACAAAAGGTGAAATACTATCATTAAAGGAAACCTACACTATACATATTTACTCTACGTATAATTTTATGTCGTCTGTCAAATGTCAAAGGTCAACCGAGAAAATAAACAACACGTACCTGTTCATCATGACACGAGGGTGTGAACCAATCAAATTTAATGCAGCTATCAATGAAAGTACCTGTTTTACGCTAGTAGTAACCGGAAACTAGTTGGTCCAATCAAATAATCGCTTTTGGCAGGAACTGGTGTGACGTCATATGGAGGGAAATCCAGCAGCCAATGAATGACAATAGTAATACATCAATTGATCGATTTCAGAAATAAACAAACACCTAATTTTGTACAAGGCAACAATTTAGGGTCAGCGAAAAGGCTAAGGCTAAGGGCGAAATCAGAAGGGAAAGGGTCAAGATTAGGGCCAGATGTTAATAGACCAAGGATTTTAGTAACCAATCACCAATTTATTGGAGTGCAGTGAATCGTGCATATGCATCTCTCCCACGCCAAAAATAAAACTCACAGATACACACTTTCGGAACATAAACCTAACGGTACACACCAAATAATTGTCATGTTTATAAAATCTAGATGTTGTAAAGTAAATATCTACCTTGATAAATCTAAGTTTTTAAATACTTCAAAGGGATAGCTGATAATTTACTGAATGGAATACAGAGTATTCGGAAGGAAAGTCGTTTCCGTCCGAATGTGCCGTTAACTACTCAGATGAAATCTTTGCTGGAAATGATCGAAACTAAGACTATAACCAAATCAGACTAAAAATTTTAGACTAGACTCGATCAATGACTTTAGACTAGGGATTGCGGTTTAAAACATTCAGTAAACAAATAAAACAAACATTTCTACTCACGACAATATCCCAAATCCTTTTTCACAATACACAAAACTTAACACTGTTTTCAAAAATTAACACAATATCCACCGTCACAAATCACTATCCGATCCAACGCTGATATCCAACGATGAAATGTTCTTCCAACGATGAAAAATCCCGGTCGTCACTCTACAGCTCGGTGGGCGCCATTTGGCGGTGGGCGCCATTTATAACCAGTTGGTTGTTGTGGGGTTAGGTACCAACAACCTAGGGTATGAGGATAGGGATCGCTTCGTCCGGAGTGATCAACAAATAACAATATACATGTTCATAATTATATTCTCCGTCTCCAACCAACAGTCGAATAAAACAATCTGAAATGACATAATAAAACACACTAAGTTTCTCTTTTTCCCGCTATGTACATGTTTACCTATAAATATCTCAATAGCAGACGATCTACACTTACCAGTTTAGGGAATCGAAAGTATCCATCAATCTAACCATCCACCACTCTGCTACTACACGTGATCCTGTAAAACAATGTGACTTTTATTAAAACATGCAAGTTAGAGAAAGGTACGAAAGCGGACGGGGCAAACCGGACTGAAACAGCTGGCGCGAAATCTAGTGACATAAACAAAGAACGTTTCTAGCAACCCGATCTGGACTCGAAGCATTACAACAGACCAATCGAACGTTTCAGATGAAGCAATGGAATGTACAAATCAGTTACAAACCTTCTATTCAAATGATCAACAGTGAAATCTTAGATTTTCTACAAGCTAAACCAATCGCCAATATTGTCGTGTCTTCTCGATTGTGAAAACCGTCAGAGCAGAACGGAACAAAGGATCATGTAATAAAACGCGCCTAATACCTCGAATCAAACAAGCCAATGGAAAAGAGTTTTACAACCCAAACCTCAAATTGTCGTCTGGTTACAGTAGATTGATATTAGGATATTTGTTGTACGACCCCATGATTAGGAGTACTACACCCTACCAACTGTGGTATGGCACAGCCTGAATCTTGAAACATTCAATTCAAAGCCGTAAGTTAAATGTTGATAACCATTTGAGCGCATTTATTTCCTGAAGTTAAGGATGAATCTAAGAGGTTTCATTGGGCACCCATCAAAAGGTTTTAGAGTCCTTGAAACAAATTTGTGAGTTTCAGACTCGCAAAACCTGTGTCCTTAAAATCCATACCTAAAACAATGTTTTCTTAATCTTGTTTACACAATAATGTTAATAAATTGGCTCTAAAAATTTCAAAAGTGTATTGATGTGTAATATTTTCATTGATTCTCGTCTTACTTGATTGTTCGCATTTATACATAGGCATGACTGGTCCCTACTAAATAAATATTTCTTTTTAGGGACAGGTCTTCTGTCATTGAAGAATGATTTAATGGGCGCTACTGATATACGTAGTTACCCCGCTTGATCAGTTACTTCCCTTGAACTCTGGGTAGCTCCGGTCTATATTTGTACACGTTCTGAAGGCGTATCAATGAGTGACACATCAGTCACTAACCATGCTCTTGGTTACTTTTTTTTTTATTTTTTTTTATCATATAGCTTCACTGTTTTGATAAAAAGTCAAGGTATTGTCATCGCCCTGTTGTGATCAGTATAGTTGTATTGGTACTTAGTAGGTATGGACTGTGGGACAAACCTTACCATTTGCCATAGTTCTTTCTGATTGGAGATTCTTGTGTATTTTCCAGAAACCCACTGTCAAAGAGAGCAATGTGTACTTTCATGGGAACGCATTCTGGGTAGAATTATGCTTCTTTTACTTGCCTTTTTTTCCATAGCCATTCAATTCCTACGCCAATGTAATGTTATGGCTGATGTGAAAGATACTTACTTTTAACTTCTAAGGCTGATGTATTCTAAATAAACAGAACATCTTTTTTAAAACGGTAAAGTGTGTGTAAATATGTTAATGTTCAAATGCACTGTGTATAGTATTTATCAGTGTAATTGTTAATTGGTTATCAAAATTTTCTCTGTTAAACACATTACCAGACGACAAAATTTTAGACTATACCAAATTCAAAGGAGTTGCAGACAACAATTTACACTTTATGAAATGTTGGATTTTTTTCTTTTCTGGATTGAAAAAAATGTAGAAATTGAAGAAATTGCTTGTTGCAAGCAATTCCTTCATTTTCCACAATACTTCTCAGATTGTTTTCTGTAGAAGAGTGTCAAAAAGCATCATTGTATGGGAATGGGTTAAATTTAAAGAATACTTTTATTATATGATCTATTTTCATAAAATGTTCACTGATAAAAATCTGAATCATTTACATGTTTTCACTACAAAGCTTCAATAACTTTTCCTAACTGAGAAAAAAAAGTGAAAAAATGGTGGCTTATCCCTTTACAATGGCATGCAGTAATAGCAGGCAATCTCCTTTTAGCTTCCTTTGTAAGTTTGAGAAATATATTTGAAAAAAATATAGATCTAGAACATATTGTATTAGCATACAACTAAGTAAAAATGGTTTAATGTTCTCTTCGCCCGTTCTAGGCTTTTCCTATTTTCCTATTAAAGACTTTCAAAGCTTTTCTCTTCAGGGGTATCCAAAAGCAGCACTGTGTGGAATTGATTATCGGTTAACCCATTACCACACAATGACGCCCCGAAGAAGTACAATCATGGAGAACTTTCCTGGAAAAGAAAAAAAAAATGCTGTAAAATGCAATTTCTCTTTTTCTCACATATTCTTCTGTCCTGACTCCTCAGAAGCAAAACCACAATATTAGATGCAAGCACTTTGTTGTCTTTATTTAGACGCACTGTCCCTTTGTCCTTCACAGAAAGTCTTTCTCAAGATTCTTGATGTCCCCTCTTATTCTCTCCTTGGTAAGTTTTATTCTTCCTCTCCTTGTCCAATATATCTTTTAGGTTTCTATGTATCTATTTTTACTCCTCTTTCCAGGCTGTTTTCATCGTTTTTTCATTAAACACAATCGAGTACTCATTTTTGTTGCCCCCGGTTATATAAATTTATAACCAGTCATAACTTGTAATTAATTAAAAGTTCCTGATCGATCACGTGACATCGTTCAAAATACCTCGTCCGCTGCATTCCATGTCTTCTTAACAAGGATAGATGCAAGAATTTCTTTCAAAACTTGAAATCAAGAACTGATTGATAGACTTTCTTTGAAAATTAACGATCTCATCGTGAAATTGGTGGAATTTAAGTTTGAAATTGTTAAGTTCATAGGGTGAAGATACTACTTCGCCTGTGCTCAGATTCGATCCTCACTACAACTGACGGACACATCTTATTACAATAGTTCAACAAACACAACACAACGTCATTACGGGAACGTATTCATGACGCGTGAAATACAAAACGACGTTAACGTAACGCGGGAACAACAGACAGACGTTAACGTGTTCCTGAACTAAGATTTCCATACGAATTTCCAGTTTGTCGATTTAATATTTTCGTAACGTTACAAGAAGAAATGTAAACAGTAAATAATTATATTTTGAAACAAAACAAAACAAAACAAAACAAAACAAAAAAAAAAAAAACCCACCCAACAACCGAATCTCGTATTTATTCCAGTTTCCTTGTTCCTTTATTTAGTAGTAAAGCCCTTTTACTGACCCTTAAACTTTGACAAAATAAACAGAAAAAAGGAACTTATTCTGAAATGTCATTCATTATAAAGCAAATCCAAGTAAAACAGACAATTCAATGCAATTTGAACAGAAACGCATACAAAGAGGATAAATGCAATTGAAACATTTTTCACGGGCAGACGATTGGTGAAAATGTATTTTTTTTTTATTTTTTATTTACAGATTGTCACCAAAACTTGACTGCAGTTGCGGAAACTGGGAGAAACTTCACATTTAACATCACAATATTCCATGCACCTTTTACTGAGTTGGGATATTTAACTGGACAAACGTATCACAGACTTTGCCATTGCTTTTCGGAATGTTTTTGTTTTCATCCAAGATATAGTGGTCTTACGAACGAAACGTCGAGCATGTTGTTTCTTACAATAGTCACAGTTGAAGCTTCTGATTCTGCTATTTTTACCGTGTTTGACATGTTTGGTTACAGGACGATTTGTATTTATCTCCATGTTGTAGGTAAGTTTATTTTTGGTTGTATAGCACAGGGTGTTAAAGACCTTCCCGTTAAAATTTCTGTAAAAGAATACCATTTAAAGAGAGCAACTCACTTCCGTACTACCCGGATCTCGTAAGAATCTACACACTCCGCAAAAACAGATAATTTAAATTCAAGACGTTTAACCAATTCCAACAGAGCGAAATTTTAGACTGGTCCAAATTGAAAGAAGCTGCAGACGACTATTTCAAGTTGATAGAATTTCAAACTGTTTAATCTTTTTGGTTAGAAAACATTGTGGATAATGATGAAATTGCTTGATACCAGCAATTTCTTCACTTTCCACATTGTTTTCCAAAGCTTTTTTCTTGAGGGACGTAAAAGGAGCGATTATGTGCGAATGGGTTAATACAGACAAATAACAATTCAAAATATTGATAATGATTACTATTATCAAATCCCTTGCATCTCTTTATATGCTATAGATTTAAATTGAAGTAACTATAGGAAATCACTGTGTTGGATGTTTTGAAAATCGCGTAGCATTCCAACAAAGAGCTAACAAAACTGCAAAATGAAGGCACGACAATTTCAATCCGGGTCTCCGAATGAATCATATCACATGATCTTTGATTACGTTTATGTTAACTTGCAACGGAAAGTCAGTTAGTTCTAACAGAAGATAATAGTACGGTGCATGTAAAGGATGATATAAATATTCGTCGACTTCTGAACATTCTTTAGTTTGCTTCAGATGATTGAAATTAGCACATAATTGATTTGTGCTTCACCGTTTCATCATTCGGTAATCACGTGATCGCAAGTGAGATGTGTTAGTCATGTGTTCTATACTTCACGGAACACTTTGCGATCTTGACTAGTGAGCCTGTCCTAATCTATTGATGGTTCAGATCGGCAATGCATTTTTTACAATAATCACGCCGCTCAGTGCTTTAAAAACGATATAGAGCGATTAAGGGGGGGGGGGGGTCGTATGCAACAATCAAATTCGAATATTGTGGGATTTACTTTTTTTCTCAATGAAAATCAATTATCTGCAAAACGAAAATAAAAAATAGTGAAAATAAGAATGTAAACATTTCAACTTCCGGTTTCTACTTCTTAACTGAATAATGACGTTTTAAAATTATTTTGTCGTTATTTACAAGTTTTTACAACTTGACCCTTTTTCTTAAGACTTCCACGGCTCTAAAGCCATTAGTAAACGAATAAGGAAGTCGAGCGACTACAGGGCACCGAAGATAGTTTGAAACTATCTTCATATAGAAAGGTTAGGAAAAGGGCCAAACTACCATGTGCCTACAATTACGTTACATGGATCAGAACTTTTATTTTTGAATTCTACTCAAAGTGCTTTAAATATTCTTTTTTTTTTCTATATTGTTTTAGGGTCGGGAATTTAGAGTCTGCCAGTTCACTGATTGTGAGTGATAGATCCATCTTTTAATCAGTCCATTGGGATACATTTACATATTTCATTGCCAATGGTACAAAAATTTTAACGAAACTTTAAAATTGGCTTGTTGTGTTATGCAAGTACTGGCCCCTAGAGAAGAATAGACATTCGACGGACATGGTAGAGTGAATGTGAGATAGGATGTGTGGTTGTAGGCCGTCCGCGACAACGTCCTGGCGACCGACACATCTGACCTGTGAGACGCCGGTGTCCACGGGGTTTGATTGATTGAATGGGGCTTAACGCCGCTTTCAACAGTATTTCAGTCATATCCCTGCGGCTGGAGCACCTAACAATGGATTCCTAGTATTTCTCACACCAGTACTACCACTACATCCTTTCCTAGCCTCCAGCTGCTATCCCACTTAGGTTTACGATTATTCACCCATTGGTGAGAGACAATTGTCGGAAAGAATATGAGCCGCCGCCGGGGATCGAACACATGACAGTGTCCACGGGCAGCGCATTTAGCTATTCTTGTCCGTTCTTCGGAAAAGCACCCGCCTGGGGGGGGGTTGAGTGAGCCGGGCTGCATTGATGTTGGTAGCTATATACTCCCATCACCGAGGTGTGTCCGGGACACGGTTGCGGGCGTCTCAGTGGTTCGGGTTGGGGCATTCCTATACGGGTTCAAATGATTAAAAACTGTCTGTTTTGCATCTAATAACCCGGGCCGGGAGTGGGTCAGGGTCCAGATACGGTCATCCCGCGGCCGAGGCTGTTTGCTTTGATCTACGTTCGCGATAATTAACAGAGGCCAACCAATCACAGTTCAGAACGCATCCTACCATTGGCTGGACTTGATTGTCTAAGAAGGTGGGTCAATCCACTCTCCGCCGAAATCGTTTTACACAAAGCCAGTATCAAAATTGTTTTTAAATTATCGTTTCTAATGCTCTACACTGACACTGGACTTATTCTATTGTATATATTATATTTAGTTCTTAAAAATCTATTTGTTTAAAAAAAAAAAAAAAAAAAAAAAAAACAAACAAACACACACACACGACACCCCCACACAAAAAAACTACACAAAACAACAACAACAACAAACACAAACAAACAAACAAATGTAAACTATTGGTCAACTATTACGGGTAAATCTAAGCTTATTAAATCAGTGAACTACAACTTTAGGGTACCCCACAGGATATTTGTAAATAATGTCTTACACATTTGTATTTTTGAGGTCCTGAGCTGGGGTCTTTTGCCTTCCCTCTGCCTCCTAATATCTATATTTTCACTTTCAGCCTTATCTTTTTCAACCACAGGATGCAAGAAATAAGCATAACAATCCAAATAATAGTTCGAAATTCGAGTCCCAAAATAACGATAGCTGCTAGCCATATGACGAATGTCGAGGGCGAGGGTACTCCCCTCCCCCAGCCCAGTAACCCGGTGAAGGCCCAGGATTCGGACCCGGTAGGATAGCCGAGGAGGCCGTAGGCTGGGAGGGGAACAACAAATACGAATGTAAATATAGAAATCATCGGTCCATCGTTCTCACGCGTTTCATTGGTCAAAATGTAAATAGAATGTTGATTGATCGGGTCGTGTCGAATTTAAAAAAAAAAAGAAGGAAAAAAAAAAAAAAAAAAAAAAAAATCATGACTGATTATTAAGTCATTGCTTTTCGAGTAAAAAATAATGATGTTAATACTGAAAACGAATTTTAAAAAACAATTTAAAAACAAATAAATTAAGAGTATTTCTAGTTACTAAGAAACCCGCGAAACTATACAGCTGAGTAATGTGTAGTTTTGACGTCAAAGTTGTCTGTGGCCGCCTCTCTCTCTCTCTTTCTTTCTCTCTCTCTCTTTCTCTCTCTCCCTTAACCAACCAACCAACAAACAAACAAACAACAACAACAACAACAACAACAACAAAAAAAAAGAAGAATTAAAAAAAAGCCGAGATAAGTAAGCTGCATGGGGAAATTTGAGAAGAATCCAAACAAGCTAAATAGTGTCTCGCAATTAAAATTAATTGATTAAGCATACGATATCTAGAATAAGAGTCATCTTATGACGACTTGTAAAACAGATATTAAGACAAGCTTTAGTTACGACGTTTTAGTCGCCCAACAGACAACTTCTCTGTCTCTGTTCTTAATAAATATACACTGTAGTTGACAATTAACACTCATTGGCACATTCCTTTTGTAAACTGTGGTAATGAGACTTAAATTATAGGGTAACGAAAATGGGAACGGTTTACCAGTATAGACCAAAGGTCACTGGGGCTATCGTCATGGTGTTTTGTCTGTAATGCGTGCGTCCGTCCGTACGTGTGTGCGACCTTCTGTAAGCTTTTACTTAAAAATCTTCTCAGACTCTTCGGATGAATTTCAACCAAATTTCATTTGAATCATCCTTGGTCGACCCAATTTTAGATTTTCTCAAGAAATTCAATTGGATGAAAAACATGAGTTTTTTTAGGCGAAGGTCATTTCTATATATGGTAAAACGTGCCTTTTTCCAGAGAACTTTGGAAGAAATTCGACCAAAGTTTAAAGGAATTCCTTGAGTTACCTATATCATACAAGAGAAAAATATTTTGATTAGATGTAAACATGCCTTTTATGGGCGGATGTCATTTCCATATATTTGATAAGAGCATTTTGTCAGAAAGTAAATTATCAATTTTTACTTTGACCCTTTATCAGACTGTAAAAATGTTATGATTAAACATGCCTCTTATGAGCAGAGATCATATCCGTATGATATAATAAGACTTTGACCAAAGGGCCTCAGTCTTGGTATTTGGCATGGATCATCAATATATACTGTAAGGAAAACTGCTTAAATCATATCTATTTCCCAGGTGCGGAGCATAGGGGTTCGGGTTTGTGTTCAGACATATATGGAAAAAAAGATGGATTATTTCAAACGACATCTCTACTACTGATTCAAATTATAACAAGGTTGTATCTCAGGTTGTCTTCTTTCAAAATTGAAAAAAATGAATAGTGAGGAAATTATGTTGACATTTCAACCCATTCGAAAATCCCAAAAATCTCTAAAAATCATCTTCTCCTGAACCAGAATTCCTACATCCTTATTTATGCATGGAACATCAGTTCATAGACTTACACAAAAATAACTTCAACCATGATCCATAGGTGACCAAAGACGGAGCCTTGGATTTGGGAAAGAGGGTCAGGTCAAAGAACAATTAAGAAATTTATTTAAATGACTTATATTTTCTGCCAAACCTTGTCGCCATTTTGGTGCTCGAATTTCCAAACAATGAAAACAACTGAATATGTGGAAATCTGAAAATCTATGCTTTTCTTGAATTGCTTCAGCCCTTTAAAAAGCGTTTATGTCAAGGGAGCAACACAGGGCCATTGATCCTCTTGTCCTATTTTTAGGTCACCTGACCGAAGGTCATGGTGACCTATTGCAATCGTGTTTTGCCCGTCGTCTTGCGTCATGCGGTAACTTTTTACATTTTAGACTTCTTCTTAAGACCCACTGGACGAATTGCAACCAAACTTGGCAGGAAGCATCCACATGGGAAGGCGCTTTCGATTTGCACACTTCAAGAAGTTATCTACCCTTTGGGGCCCCGTTAGGGGGCAAAAAAGGGTATATAAAAGGTACATCTTTAAAAATATTCTTGTCATGAACCGGTTGTGTCGGATTCGATTCACATTTGGTATCTAGAGTATTTAGGGCGATTACAATCAAGTTTGTACAAGAAAAAAAAATCTGTAGAGAAATTGCCATGCAAGGGGGGGGGGGAGAAGATGTGGGGGTGCACTAGCTTACATATTGACAACTTTCAAAATCTTTTTCTACCAAACAAAAAAGTCCTAAAGCTGTATATTTGGTATCTGGCATCATTTAGTGGACCTCTATCAATATTGTTTAAATCATGATCCAAGGGTTAAAATTAGCCCGTCACAAGTTTAACATAGGCTTTAATAGTGAAAATTTCAAAAATCTTCTTCTCAAAAACTAGAGGGCTAGAGCTTTTGTGTTTGGTATGTAGCATCATCTGGTGGATTTCTATCAAGATTGTATGAATCATGGCCCAGAGACAGAATTCGCCCAATCACGGACGTCACAAATTTAACAAAGGCTTGTATAGTGAAAAATTTAAAAGTCTTCTTCTCCCAAACGAGAGGGCCTAGAGCTTTGATATTTTGTATGTAGCTTCATCTGGTGGACTTCTATCAAGTTTGTATAAAGTATTGCCCCAGGGTCATAATACGCACATCCTCTTTCATCACATGTTTTACAAAGGGCTTATAGAGTGAAAAGTTCAAAAATATTTTTCTCCCAAACGAGAGGATCTATAGCTTTGATATTTGGTATGTTGCATCATCTTGAGGACCTCTACCAAGATTGTACAAATTAGGGCCCCAGGACCATAAAATGCCCATTGAAAGACGTCACAAGTTTTACAATGGGGTTATATACTGAAAACATTAAAGATCTTCTTCTCCCAAACAGGAGGACACAGAGCTTTGATATTTGGTATACAGCATCATCTGGTGAACCTCAATCAAGGCTGTACAAATCTTAGCCCAGGGATCAAAATTAGCCCATTCCCGGACGTCACAAGTTGAACAAAGGCTTATAAAGTGAAAACATTAAAAATTTTCTTCTCTCAAACAGATAGGCCTAGAGCTTTGATATTAGGTATACAGCATCATCTGATAGACCTCTATGAAGATTTACAAATTATTGTCCCAGGGTCGTAATTAGCCCATTCACAAGTTTAACGTAGGCTTATATAGTGAAAACTTTAAAAGTCATCTTCTCTCAAACAGATAGGCCTAGATATTTGACATTTGGTATGTAGCATCATCTGGCGGATCTCTATCAATATCGTATATAATGGCCCCCGAGACTGAATTAGCCCTAACCCGGATATCACAAATTTTACATAGGGCTTATATAGTGAAAATTTTAAAACTCTTCTACCCCCAAACAGGAGGGCCTAGAGCTTTCATATTTGGTATACAGTATCATCTGGTTGACCTCTATCAAGATTGTATACATTATGGCCCTCGGGTCAGTATTAGCCCGTTCCAAGATGTCACAAGTGTTTAGTGAAAACCTTTAAAAGATCTTCTTCTCCCAAACTAAAAGGCCTAGTGCTTTGATATTTTGTATGTAGTATAATCTGGTGGTCGTTTATCTGTTTTTGTGTTCTTTGGACTAAGATGACTGATAAGGCCCTATGGGCTTTTTTGTGAAGAATTGAGACCCTTATTTTTAGATTGAATTTAAGAGCATTATCTATGTATACTTGATTGACATATAGGTCGAATGATAGTGATGTCAGAAACACGGGTCCCAATTCTTTGAAGCCTGCACACTAATTGTTAATAAGCATACGGAGGAAATGGCCATTTCTCTCAGTTACTAATTGCATTCACTGCATTCAAACATCGCAGCAGTTTCAATGCTTTGATTTTTTATTACGTTGATGGTAATGTCTTACGGTGTGGACATAAAAATCTGTTGACCTATTGTAACGCATGAACATAGACTAAATTTTTATTCTTTTGTACCGACAGATTTGGAATACTGGAATTAAACAAATTGTATAAATCTACCAAAACTTGAAATTAGCAATGAATAAGGAATATTACACCTGCTTCATAGAGTTAACTATCGAAACCAATAACAACGTAATCATTAAATGATACAGAAAAAAACGATAATAACAAGTGTCATCAAATTAAAGAAAAGATCTGTTGCCTCTAGAGAGTAAACGAAGAAACTGTCACTATGACTTTCTTCATCTTCCAATAGAACCTTCCCATATGGTTCGTCCTTATGACCTATCAATTATTCTGACGAAATTTCATGAAGATCGAGGTCTTCAGAGTGTAATCATGTAAAATATTGACGCCGTACGACGCACAACGGACGACGGACATTTAACGATCACAAAAGCTCACCATGAACACTTTGTTAAAATTAAAATGGTCTGTTGGCAACCTGAACGCTGTAATTACAACTTTAATAAGCTGCAGTTACGACATTTAAAACAAAATAATGATTCAAATAAATGTCGGAAAACGTAAGAATTCCAAGTTGACTTGCATCCCAAGGAAATTATTTGAAAGTAGTAGTAAAAATAGTTTTATAACTCGTCAAAAATGGACGTCGTTCATGACAAACCATCGGCAATAAAGGCCTTCGATTTTAAGTTTAAAAATCTCTTAAAAGTCAAAACAAAGTCTAAATAACGAGCATCATGAAGACACGGAAGAGTAAGGGCATAACGAAGAAGAAGTTTGTGAATCAATTTCACCTGTTTAGAAAGCCGGAAAGAGAACAAAAAGGTCATGGAGAAGACAGTTTTGAGAAAATATAGAACAAAGAACATGGGAAAAAACGTTGGAATTATAATAACCTGTGTAAACACAAAACTGCATTGAACAGTCTAGAAAACATATTTCAAAGATAAAATCAACGAATAAGGCTATGGTCTTACTAACCCACGAAATACGTTTTGCTCATGTATGGACCAAAAAACAAAAGTACAAAACTATGAGTATCGTCAAGTTATTGAAAGGAAACACATAAGCAAATAAGAAAGGGCGTCAATATTAATAGCATTTTATAATTTAGTATATTTCTATAGTATAAACAAACAAACAAACACATGAACGCATATTTGATTTTCAAAGTTAGATTGTATTTTTTTTCTCTTTTATTTGCCAGATGTCATATACAATTTCCATACATATATTTTTTTTAGTCTAAGTGATCTATAGCAATAAAACTGCGCACGTGACGTTAAGAAGGTTTTTTTTCCATCCGAACCCGATTTTCAAACAAAATTAGAGAGATTTTTAGAATTCTGAAACTCAATCGTTTACCATGCCTATTAATAATTCTACTGATTTTCAGTTTTGTGACGGTATCAGGTGACATAGACAAAGTCGATTAATTTGGATTTTTTATGAATGAATTAGCTTTGAATACTAGCCCTGCACGTTACAATTCTATCCAAATATCTACACCAGAAAAAAGTATGGTCCGGCTATTTTTTAAGAGTTGTCGAAAAGGCTTAGCAATGTAAATTTTTGAAATTCATATCAATATTTTTGTGTGTTTCCAGATAAAAAAGTAATCAGTTATTAAGTACAAAAGGGTATGCCAAAACACTGAAATATATAGCTTTTATAAGAATATATATGTATTTATCTATTTTCTTAAAAAAATCAAGGAATACTTTGCATTAACTACTGAATATATCTAGATTTAATACTGTTTACAAAACACTGAAATATAAAGTTTTTTTATTAGAGTGTATATATATATTTATCTTTTTTCTTAAAAATTCAAGAAACACATTGCATTAACTACTGAATATGACTAGATAATTGAGCGTCTACAATTACCCACCAATGGCAACAAACCATCAATTCCGAAAGTGAATAATACTAATAATACCAACAAAATAATACTTATACATCTGACATTTGTTTTCGTGATTTACTGAAAAAAATATGTAACGCTCGTGTGTACTTATGCTGTAAAGGACCGAAATTAAACGTGTTCAAGGCTTAAATATTGAAACAAATTTCTATCCAGTTTCAATACTGATTGTGGAGTAAGAGTGGCCTTATGATTACCCAAAAGCTTTTTCTGAAACAAAAGGAACCTTTAAGTGACCACAGAAGACTATTCAAACTTGTAAAGACTTAATGAAGACAAACATTCTGTCCGATTTTCATACTGCTAGCAAAAATGAACAAAACAAAGAACTTAAATGCATAACTCAATTTTCCTATTTATATATTGTCAAAGAAGACAGACAAGTTTGAAAGGAAAATATTACAGAAAAATATCGAAATTAAAAAGTATGTTTACTCATACATTATATATCTTGTTATGCTGAAACTGAATTTTGCCCCCGTTATAGCGCAGTCGGTAGCGCGTTAGACTCCTAATCTTCAATCATGGGATGTCATGGGTTCGATCCCTGGCGGCGGTACATTTGTCTCTCACCAATGGGTGGGTAATCGTAAACCTAAGTGGGATAGCAGCTGGAGACTAGGAAAGGATGTAGTGGTAGTACCGGTGTGAGAAATACCAGGAATCCATTGTTAGGTGCTCTAGCCGCCGCGGTATGGCTTAACCACTGTTAAAAGCGGCGTAAGACCCAATCAATCAATCAATCAATCAATCAATCAATCAATCAATCAATCAATCAATCAATCAATCAATCAATCAATCAATCAATCAATCAATCAATCAATCAATCAATCAATCAATCAATCAATCAATCAATCAATCAATCAATCAATCAATCAATGAACCTGAAACCTTTGAAGGTGGTTTAGACAAATATCAGCTTTCACATATTATGTGCAGTCTAGTTGTTGTCTTCAGCACAGTTTTGTTTCCATTAATTAAGAATTTTGAAAAAGAATCTAAGATCTGATACTGAATGAGTTTACCTAAGCTTTTCTACTAACTATACCCCAAATGCGGATTTAATATTGACTATTATGGTTTAATGAATCTGTACGTCAAAATTGTTGGTTGCTATTAAGATGGCGGAGGGAATTTGTTTATAAGGTGAGTGTCATTATTTTTAGTCAAACCAATAAATATGCCTTTTCATAGAAAGTGTTGGATATCGCCATAAAGACTTTCCGATGAATAAACAATGAGTATAACCCTTTTTGAAGTGAAATAGTTGCCTGTAATGTTTGACCGAATATGGTGTTTTTGTGATGTAGAAGGTCAAACCGATAGATAAAAAAAACAAACAAAAAAAAAACAAAAAAAAAAAAAACCAAAAAACCCCCACCGGTCTGTGTTTCAGAGTGCAGGAAATTCATGACAACAACACATACCTATATGAGTAGAAAAATGGCTTATCTTCACGACAGTATATCTATCCTTTACTTTAATTGTATCTACGTTTTGAAAAATCGCATGGTGTTTAGCGAATTTCCTTACGTATCGGGACTAGATATGATATGACAAAAGTCTTGGGATTTTATAAAGAATATATGTTGTCAATTCGTACATTTGCATGTAGGGTGGCTGTAGCTAATTACAATAGATTCGTTGTATCTCTTACACCAGTATTACCACTATATCTTCTCCGAGCCTCGAGCAGCTCATCCCATCTAGGTTTACAATTATCCACCGATTGATTAGAGACAAAATTTGTATTAAAAAACAACAAAGAAGTTCTAAAGCGTTTACATATTTTAGCACGTTAGAATATTGTTCATATCGTTTTATGTTTTTACTTAAATCTGATATAATTATCAGACATAATTTTGTACTGGTCGGAAATCAAAGGAATTGATTTTTGTTTAAAACATTAAGTCGATATTTTTAAGGTTCGGATTATACTGGTTACAACTTACAAGTATTTTCGTTCGCTGTCTTTTCACATACATTGTATTTTGACATATGTTAAAAAAGAGCGATCGTATTATGTGGTAACAGAATTTAAATACTTTGATTCAAAATATCAATGTCGTTGTCTTTATTTGCAGTCACTTTTACTTTCCGTGTTCATTTTGAAAACGTTTAGTTATTATAACAGTGACTTCGTTGGTGAGGAAAAAGAATGTGTACAATACTGCATCTATTCCAAAGAAGTCATGGTTATGAAAATAAGGGGAAAAGGAGTAGATGTCGGTAATCGACTAGCAGAAATTAGAACCTTAAACTTTAGTGTTGTACCATAAGTCATTAGGTGACATTTGAACCATGCGATAGTCATTTCAGAAAGTCCTCCCACCATTTATGACCTTAACGGAAATTCTGTAATACAGTCAACCATTTTATATTTGACAGATAGTGAATATTCTCGTATGTACCTCCTGTATTTGACGTAATCTACGTGATAAGCCTCTTGAAACCCCTCTAATATTTTCCTCGCAGTTATTCTTTACAGTTGCCGGATTCTACATGCGCCTTGCGAAACACATAGACTTTCAAATTGTAGAAATTCTTTTTCTTATCCTAGTGACAACCTGAGAACAGAATATAAGGATGCATGAACCACTATTTATATAAGTCGACCGTTTCGATTCTGAGTAATCACATTTTTCAAGAAAATCATCCACACGTATATTGCTTTTCAGCAGGTAACAATTCAATTGAAAGAAAATTTGACTAACGGCTGCTATCCATTCGGTCTTTATTTTCTAAAATTTATATTAGCTTACATTCAAATATGGTGTTAAATTAAACATGCGCACCAGATCCACTCTTGATGTAGCCATGCTTATCATTTGCTATCGGGTCTGTCCGCCATGGTTCTACTTCAATAGGAATTTTTTTTCGCGCACTCTGGTTTTGTTCTCGGCATTTCTTTGGGCGCTCATATCTTTGTAACAAGAATCAATTGGCAAGTCTTTTGGTGTCTTCTTAGGTAGTTACGGTAATGATATATTTAAGACATAATTTAAGCGCCTGTGATATGATGCATAACCGTCATAACTCATTTAGATGATCACAAGTCTTATTTCTTTTTTAAGGTTGACCGCCACAAGCTATTATTGAATGGCAAATCTATAAATAGCCTCAGGTAGTGCTACGGGAATCCGTGACTCTCCCTAGGCTGATCATAGTTTTTTTGAAATTGTGACGGTTTAACATACAAGATTAGGAATTTTCAAACTTGTAGATACTTTAAAAGACCATTTCAACGTTAAAAAACGTGATACCCAAGTGCAATACGGCATCCAGGTGAAAGGGCACAGTATCGAGGAAAGGCATATCGATCTTGTCATCGGGACTAAATATTGAAATCTAAAAGCTGTTCTAATTCGAAATGGACAGATGGTTATGAGTCTTCTGAAAGACGACAAACCTTTTTGATAGACCTTTAAATAGGGGGTATATTCCATGTTTTCGTAAAGATTGTGACGGTTAACCACCAGATCAAAGACTAAAAAAGATATTAGACTGAAAGTTGACCATCATATTCATCCATTGTTGAAGCACTGTATTTAAAAAGGGAAGAATTTTTCAGTAGTTCAACGCGGAATTTCATAAGTCGGTTCGTAAAAAGTTGAATGTGTTCGATTTTGTTCTCAAAACCCAAGCGTACAGACTTTATATCTGGCCCCCAAACGTACAGAGATTCGTTGAACCGAACAGTAAAGTAGCTCTGAAAGTAAAGTAATAATCAACTTGAGACTCGAAGGCGGATAGAACTATTTTTTTTTTGGGGGGGGGGGTTGGAGTTGGGGCTCTAGGGACACTTATTTTACTAACGGTTCACAAAAACCAATATCTACTTACTGTTGTCAGGAAATTATTATTGAAAGTCATTAACTTTAAATGTTAATGTCATCATTGGAAACACTTTTTGTCTTCCATGATTTCTATAAGTATCTAGACGACAAGTTTCGCACGAACACACACAACATGAAAAGGAACCATCTGTAAATAATCAAAAGTATGCATTTGCCAAAAATTAGTAAAGAAATAATACTACATGATGAAATTATAGATATTTGAGGAAGAAAATCAGATTACAGTTTAATCACTAATCCCTTTTACCATATCATGTGCAAACTTTGCAGATTTCTTCTTTGAAATGCCCCTCCCCCCCCCCCAGTGTTATACCCGATATATTTATTGCAGATAAAGTTGTGCATTCCAACACCCTTGAAGGATATATTGAAGAGGGAGACAGTATTCTTTTCAATGTGACAAACCCCAATGTAACCTACAAATCATCTCACTCGTGGAAAGTCGGAAACGAAGGGTTATTAAGATGGCCGTATATAGTAACAGAAAACAGTCTGGAGATTAAACAAGTGACCAGACAACTCAATAACGTGAATATATCGTACATGGTGTTTGAACACAACGACACATCTTCTTCTACTTTTACATTAAATGTAGCTTGTAAGTACTTTTATTAATCTTCGTCAGAATTAATCCTGTATTTCGATATATATATATAAAAGATCACTTCCGATCTGAGTAGATGATTCAATTAATCAATCTACATGCAGCGGCGATCCCTCGTTAATCACGGTTTGTTGTGGTTTGGGTCATTATACCATTATACCGATAAACATTTCAAAATACCTCCGCTCGTTGACCCACTTCAAATTCATCAGCACCTTATTGCCTTTTATTAAATTATTTAAAACACATATCTAAGACACTTAAAGAGATGAGCGTGTTTCACGAAATTCCTCTTAAAAGCTAAAAAGTATGAACCATGCGTCACAAAACTATTAACAACCAGTTCTTAATAAATTCAATTAGGAAATTAAGGGAATAATTTTGTTTGTTTTATTTTCATTGAGGGATGAAGCTAAAAACTTAATCACATTGTATAAATACGTTTCATACATTAGTGTTTAAAAGTGTTTGAGTTCATTTGGGTTCAAGCCTCGATGGAAAAAATAAAATCATCTCCATAACTTACTTATGATTTAATGTCTTCAAGTAAAACAAAGCAAGCATCTTACTAGCTTGAAGTAATATTGTATGGATCTATGTTGTGTCAAAGTATACGAAATATTTTTTCATGGAATTATAAGAGAACAACATTATCCCAGCAAGGATCAAATAACTGCGATATTTTTTTCTTGTGAAGGTTTTCATATCATGCAATATTTAAATATGTTACATATTTTTCTATGGATTTTTGT
Organism: Fragum fragum; assembly: GCA_946902895.1. NCBI lineage: Eukaryota > Metazoa > Mollusca > Bivalvia > Cardiida > Cardiidae > Fragum > Fragum fragum. The sequence continues at coordinate 38,744,870 of OX336380.1, forward strand.
AGCTTTCAATCCATTAAATACATGTATTTGCTTTATTTCGCAGATGAAATAGGAATGCAATTGAATACGCCTTCCCCATAGCCCTTCTTCCCAACTGATCGATACTGCTCAAATACAAGCGCATAACGTCTGTATCATTTGATGATCGTTTCCGATTATCAAATTATCAAATAATTTACCCAAGAGTATATGATAAGATCCGTGAAATTTACCTTTTCCAGGAAAGTCACGAAGTCCCACGCTTCCTGGTCTTTAGTTACGAATTTAAATCAACACGTATTGAAAATATATATTTTTTCTGTTTTGAAATTCTTTTTCAATTTAGATGGTCCGGACAAGCCTCTTTCTATTTCACCTGACAGAACATTTTATCATGTTAACATCGGCGATAATCTGGGAACAGTAACCTGTCAGGCAGATTGAAATCCAGACTGTGAACTAAAATGGGAAACCTTTACGAAACCAGTTTCTGTTGTTGACTCTAAATTAATCCTTGAGCATATGAAACCTTCTTATGACGGAGAGTATAGATGCTCAGCGCAAAGAAATGGAACTAACGTTACATCAGCAAGGTCAATCTATATTGCAGTAAAAGGTAAGACATGCTTGAGTATTTGTGAAAAGACGAAACAGTAAACTTCACACAATCCTGTTTCTTATTGTATTTATGCTGGATCATGTTGAAGTTTCCGGTCTTTAAAAGTAATTCCGGTTAACGATTTAAGGAACAAATACATGGTAGTACTTTTTTTTTATCAAAGACCTGTCCGAATTCTGAGATCAATAAAAACTGTGACCCAAACTTTATTTCTTTCATTCATTATTTAGAAGAAAATTCAACAAAGTGTCTCCAACTACCATTATAAGACTTAAAGTTCATAAACGCATTTTATAACTTGTAACTTAATAACATGTTATTCCAATTCATTCTGATATTTTTTCCTTATTAATTGACGGGTCACTAATCCTGTGTATTGACTTTGTTGGCTACGCCTACTGACTGCAACAAAGTTCCACTTCGATATCAAACGGCGTAATTTTTCATTTTTTCTTGGCAACATATATAACAAAAAGTAAAATTGTTGATGGTGGGCTTAGCGTCGAAACTACAGCTTGAACAAGCTGTACTTACGACGTTTAAATCACCAAAACAACAACGAGTTTCCACATATCTGTCCGCCAATGTTGAAATTCGAATTCACTTTCGGTCTAAATCAGTGATTTGATAAGCCGATTGATTATTTGATTGACAGTCGGGATAGGTCTGTTATTTAGATTTTGTCGTTGAGTTGTAACTCACGTGGTCGAGCCTTTTAGGAGACTTGAATGTCCGTCACCGTGCGTCAATTTTAGTGTTTACTTAGTAGACACCGCCATTTTGAGCAATGCTCAAATTACTTATCTTGACAAGACCTTGAAGACCATTGATAATGGGTGTAGTACTGTCAAACGCCACAGGTCTATAAGTCAAATGCTAAAATAATCTTGTTTACCTGCAAAGGACTATATTCAAAGCCACAAATCTGTCAGAATATTCAGGTTGATGGTCTGTCAGACTTCTTTTGGAAAAAAAGATTCTGTCCGGTTAGAAAGAGGGTCTCTAGATCAAAGTTTGGGGGATTTCTAAATAATATCATGCCAAAAAGGAGATAACTAGTTCAAATCTTTGAAAAAATATTGTTTACGCGCAAGTGCCGTAATTTGGAGCTATCTGTCTGTATATCATAGATCTCGTTGGCACCTTTGAAAATGGGCTTGGTCGGTCAAAAAAGACCGCGTCAGGTGCCACATATTCGGCCAAGCTCTTGTGTAAATTTGACAGAATGTTTCTATTGATAATACGGACAATATAGAAAATGGATGTGGTCAGGAGATCACTAGGTCAAATTTGAAGCCCCGGGTTCGATCCCCTGAGCGGTAAATGTTCTTTCCGACATATGTCTCCCATCGATGGTGTGTGTGTGGGATAATCATAAACCTTAGTGTAGGCAGAAGAGGCTCAGAAAGGAAGTAGTGGTAGTTCTGGTGTAAGAAATACCATGAATCTATGGTAAGGTACCCCAGCCTCCGCGATACGACTGAAATACTTTTAAAAGTAGCGAAGAACCCGAATCTAACAAACATTTGATATCGGCCCAAATATAATTAATGTTTTGTGGAAGAAACTAAGTCAGAATGATTGATAATTCATTAGGATGAACGCTTCTGAAATTGGAAAAGATGCCTGGGTGGTAATTTCTTTGTTTTCTCTATAAGGAGACTCAGTTTTAATTCAGTCTTGATAGAAATTGGTCGCGATAATTGATAGATTATATGGATGAAACCTATAAAAATGGGAAGGTTAGATTGAAACAACAACAACAATACATCACCAAAAACAAAACATAAAAAACAACAACAACAAAAAAGAAACAGGCCTAGCGATAATCGCTTTGTTTACAGTCAAAATATTTCTTTGTGAATTTGCTTAGATTGATTGTAGGGTCAAATCCTTGAAATAAGAACCGTTTGAAGATTTAATTTGACGTTTCCTTGTTTAATTAAGCACTGTTTCCTATTTAATTAAGAACTCCAATGAGCGTTTTTTTAAATTCTATATAAGCGATCGAGTTTCCATTAAATCTTAAAATACCTGTAATTAAGACTATTCCTGAAGCTTTTTTGAAAGTTTCTATATCGCTTCAAATTTGATGAACAGCTTTGCCACTGTGTAAAAAGAAGTTGTGTAGCCTTCATGGCTTGCTCACCCCCATCCCCTATACCATCATTACATGCTATATTTGATAAATCCTCGTGCGAAATGTCAAAAAACCCTTGTATGTACTTCCTTCTCTACCACTTAATCCCAAACATCTTTTAACTATGTCTGAACTTAGGCAAGTTAAATATTGGTCAAACAGATTCACAATATGTTCATAAGACCATAAGACGACTCTTGGAGATATTCGTCATTTGATTTGTACAATGAAAAACTCGACATAATAAAGTATTATTAGGCGGAAAAACACTTGAGTACAAATGTATTTATAGAGTGTTTATTGCCTCGAAGAGCGGATCGGTTTTTCCAGTTCGAAAGGTAGAGCAGATGGAATTACGTTTACATTATACTTTTACAATGAGTTTCAATTAAGTACCGCGTTGAATGACATAATTGCACCATCCTATATAATCTATATTCACTTTTGATTTATGAATCGAGTAAACTTTCTGAAATACAAATCAAAGCGCTGAAAGCCTGAAATATGTATACAGGAGATATATAATCTGGGCAGAAAAAAGTTTGATGGTCGAAAAATCGGAGGTACCACTTTTTACACAAATCTACTGTCGATCATGCGCAGATCTGTCAATTTGTGCGTTAGGGGACACAACCTGCCCGCAATAATTTTCATCCCGTTGAGGTATTGTAACGATATATTTACATGTATATATCGTTACATATTTTTCACCCGATCAAAATGTTTTGAAGGGATCTAATAAAGGCCACCCAAGTATCCTTCCTGTGAATTTTGGTTGAGTTTCGTTGAATTATGTTCAGTACTTTCTGAGAAGTAAAAGTTGACGGACGGACGGACGACGGAAACCACATCATGACAAAAGCTCGTAGGCTTTCAGCCAGTGGAGCTAGCGAGAGAGAGCTAGAGAGTGAGGGAGATGGGTGAATGCAGCGTGTAGCCAGGTTCGAACTAGGAGGCTCTTGCGTGCGATGTGAGTATTATACCACACAGACCAATTTCGTTATGTAAATATCTCCAGATAAAGAGAGCGAGAGAGGGCGGGCGGTCGTTTACCAGGTTAAAATAATTAAAATAATTATGTACACCTCTCAAAAGCGGTATGTAGACGTTGCATCCTTTGGGTAGAATTCGGAGGTAAAAATATATAGACACTAAGTCCGAGCACGACCAAACTGTTTTCATTCAGTGCGAATATGATCCTATGAATGACCAATTAATTTGTTAAACAAAACATTCCAATCGTGCGTAAAACCGACAGATTCGCTTATCAGCTTAATACAGAAACTTCGTCTAACCGGACCGTTAACATTTTTACTCTAGAATGAGTAATATTAGTTTGGTATGAAACAAACACCTTATTATTTCTTAAAAATGTTATGTTATGTTATGGTTATATATGTTTAATTATTTCGAATATATTATATATATCCCCTTTCTTTCTTTCCATTCACTCGTCAAGTTTTGATAATTTTGCCAAATTCAGAACACTCACACGAAAGTACTGTACATCAAGCCGACAGCTTTCAATGAGTAATATCTCGCCATCGTCCTTCTCGCCTCAATCGCGCGTTTTATTTATGGTCAGATCCGGTCTACTTTTCATGCGACAGAAGATCACATTGATTGTGGTAGATGTTTTCACATTAAACTCTGCATGGGTTTGAATTTTTAGCATTGTAACTTTAGCCTCAGATTGCTTACCCAATCTCAGGCTAAAAATGATACATTATAATTATGTCTTAAGATGTTTCGATCTGTAACATTGGATTTTACATTTAAAGTAAAAACGTGTGTAGTAAACGGTAAATTTGTTGAAAGTTTAAGCTACATGTATTTATATTTATCAATGTTTTTCAACTAATAGATGCCCTGTCACAAAGCATTAAAACGTGAGGATAATGTAATATAAAGAGAAAATCATTGTATCGACTTCGATATCATACCCTCTTTATTTATCAATGCTTTTTTCAGTTTTTATAACTCTAATATGATACCGTGACCGGCGAACAATACATTTCACTCATCACATATATAAATAACGAATTCGACTTAATTTGTGGTATCACTGTTCTGTTTTTTTTTATTTTGAATGTTTTACATGTATTTTGGCAGATATACATATGGTGTTTGAACCTAGAAGATATTTGTATCACGTACGAATAGGAGAGATCATTCCCTCAATAGTCTGTGTGACGAACTGTCTCGCAGCCTGTACTTTGAAATGGATCAAAATACCAGAGCAGACTGTTACAGAAGGCCACATTCTGAATGTAGGACCCTTAACCGATGGACATGCCGGAGAGTACATATGTGTGGCTGAATTAAATGGATCAACTGTGAAAGCTGAGCGTTCTTTGTTTATTTTTGCCAAAAACGAAGGTATAACTATTCCCCATCTGGTCCTCATATTTTTCTTATAAAAAAAAAGGTATTGTTAGTCCATTGTATCATTGTATCATTTTTCTAAACTTGACGTACATTAATATTTTCATTGAATACATCTTTCCTTAGTTTTTAAGTTGGAATGCGGAGCAATTCCAACTTAGATTTAACAAAACCGCAAAATGAACACAAGACAATTTCATTTCGGGTTTCTTGATAACACATATCACGTGATCATTTAGATATGAATACACCTTAGGTTCTTTCTCATCTCTACTTGCCACGGACAATCAGTTAGTTGTAGCCGAAAACAATAATATGGCACACGTAAAGGGTTATATAAAAAGCGTTTAGAGACTTCTTAACATGCTTTAATTTGCTTTAAATAATTGAAAAATAAGGTAATAATCAGCGCAGTAATTTTTTTACTTCGCCGTCCCGTGTTTGGTAATCACGTGATCTCAAGTGACATGTGGTAGTCATGTGACCATAGATCGGCAATGTTTACAAATATGGCTCAGATCGCAAATGCATTTTTACAACAATCACGCCGCCCATTGTAGGGCGATAAAGGGGGATCGTAGGCATCAAGCAAACGCGATTATTGTGGGATTATCAGCTTTTATTCAATAGAAATCAAATAGATGCAAAACGAAAGTAGAAGATTTTGAAAATTAGAATGTAAACATATCAACTTCCGGTTTCTACTTATTTACTAAATTATTACGCTATGAATTTTTAGAAAAAGGTCAAAACTACCATGTGCAAACAATAACGTTACAATAACGTTAACGTCTTTTTTACTTTTGAATTTTTACTACAACGCTTTAAATAATCTTTTTGTCTAAGTCCAAACCGGTATTTCAAATCGATCACCCTGAAACAAATTTCCGCGCACTTCCGCAAATCGTATAATCATAAACTTGAAGTGAAAATCTACGTGAGTTAAGTATGATCGTTACAGAATTTGCCGAGTAGAGGGTCAAATAATCATCAAGGTCATTGATTTCTTACCGTAGAAGCTGTTATTCTCTGTTTTCAAGATTCTAGGTGTTCACGTATTACAGCTGATCAAAAGGAGAATGTGTTGCTTGAAAATTCTAGTTTTGCTGTGCGTGACAGCGCTTATAACCCATTCAAACACGATAAAATTTTAGACCAGTCCAAATTCAAAGAAGTAGCTGACGACAATTGTAAGTTGATGAAATCTTTAAATCCTGGTCTTTTTTTGGACAGAAAACATTGTTGATTATGAAGAAATTGCTTGTAACAAGTTTTCCAAAGCTTTCATAATGAGCGTTTATTTAAAGCGTCACTATCTGGGAATGGGTTAAGACAATGCTAGTTTTTGATTTCTGTATGTGGATTTATGTTTTTGTGCGTCATTCACGCACATATGTACACGAATTGGAATGCTTGTTTTAGTTTAAAGGAGCGAAGATTACTTGGAAAGTAATACATGAATTTGAACCGAATTCCACAGTTATGACCCTCTCAGCGCATTCCAACTTCTCAGTACTTTCAGTCCTTTGATTGAAAAGTGGTGACAGTTTTTGTTATTGTTGTTGTTTTTGTATGAGGGTATTTGCCGGAATTTGAAATGCATATTTCAAACCCATTACAAAAATACTTATTTAAGCTTGATTGAATAAATCTATGGTACTACTTTTTAAAGTCGGTACTCTGTCTAATTATTCTCAAAATCTCTTAATTCATACATTTATTTTTCATTCAGCATAGGGAAAATCTACAAAAGTTTGTGGCATTATCGGAATGAGCTTATCATGTTTGATAATGTAAGTGTGACGAGCTGATCTCAAAAGAAAGCCACAGTATGTTTAAATGAAAAACTTTGGGGTTGCAATTGGTTTTTGAAAGACAATGATGAAAAACATAAAAAATGTAGAAATAATCCTTTAAGTGACTAAACTTAAAGGATAATTTCTAGCATTTTTTAGTCTTATTTTCAATCTTGCTACACTTTATTATGCACGCCATCCCTACTTTTGATAAGACTGACTGCCTATTTAGGTCTGCGTGTGTTTCGAAACGGACATTGGTAGTTTCTTTCAACCTATACCTATCAGCAAAAAAAAATCTATGCCTGAAGCTGCAAAGAATTCATGGAGACAGTCTATTTATTGGATGCTTTTAGAATTAGGTCCTATAATGTCTCTCTTATTCTGTATTATGATATATTCTCTCCAAAGAGTGGTACAAACTTTGTCGTTTCTTCGTGTAATAACGTGTGATAGCGCATCAATACACCGTCGGGATTTCAATGAAAGTATTATTATAATACTGAAATTAATAACACGAATAGGCCATCGAAGTCTAAAATCAATGAAAAAAGTAAATCATTATTGTATCATTTATTTTATGTTTTGAGATAATTCCCGCAGATAACTCCTACGACATAAGTGACTTGATTTTAGCAAAGCAAATTTCATGAAATGTAATTATTCTTTATATATTCTCCCGATTTTAAAATTTTTGTCTGTATGTTTATTGTTTAATTTTTTGTGTCCATAAATCGGATATCACTTGAGTTCACTTAAAAAAAAGAAGAAAAAATCAATGCCAGCTTTTGTGATCTAAAAGCGTATGGTGTCTTTCATGTGCTACTTATATACTCTAGATTTTGGTTAAGTTGTGTACCTTGTGTAAACTATAGAGCCTGTTCTTTTTTGCTTGAAACTTCAGTCAAAATATAAGTCCCTCTAAAAGCGTGATGTTGAATAAAAAAAAGTCATTTTAACAGTTTTTAATGATTTAATTTAGTTTCAAATATCAATATTCAAGCGTACTAATCGACTTAACTAATTTAGTCCATCAACAGAATTTCGAGCATGCAACTAGTTTCTATAACTGCAAACAAAGGTGATCCATAATTTTTCGTTCCGAAAAGCGCAAATGTCAATCCACTGACTTGAATAATCTCATCTTCAGGATGTAGCTCATTTTGCAGAATAACCATTCAGACATAATACCGCGAAATATCATTATCTTAAAAAATACAAACTTCAGATTGTTATATGAACAACAAGTCTTGTGTCCAAATTAGATTTAAAATGTAAGTGACTTAATTCATGTGTATGACTTTTTTCCAAATAGAAAGTTGTCTTTCTTACACAGTAAATAAACACATAATTCAACAGCTATAGATCTACAAGCACATGCGAGTCCGTCCACCAATCGAGCTTCTTTATCTATACTTGTATGTGCCATATAAGAAAAATAAGCCCCGCACATACTAGTCTGGACTTCCTTTCTCCTTTTTTCCACAGGTTTATTAGGTTTCATCAAATTTAATCATCATTTGCGTCATTTTTACATTTGGATCAGTCGAACAAAGTTGTCTGGAAATGGATTAAAACTTATTTCTTTTTCATCATCAACATTTGTGTAAGTCAATATGAACATGTCGTTTTTCCTGACTAAGATGTAAGATACAACGATAATGAATAAATGATTCGACTATACTACAATATAACATGTGTTGCCTACCTTTGAACATTAATTGAATACAAAAAAACAACAACATATAGAAGCTATAAATCGAAAAAAGGCCCTCTCATAAAAGCCGAATTTTTAGACGAATCCAAATGATTTTATAGAATTAGGCAGACCTTGAGATAAGGGAAAAAGAATTGTGAAATCAAATTGACAATTTTAGAGCCACCCCCGAAAAAACATGACTTATAAGATCTTCTACTTTTTGTTACCATGCAACCAGAGTTCTTCATGGAACATAATAGTTTAAGAAACTGGAAAGAGTTCTCTAGGAAACAATCCTGTGAAGTTTGATAGAGATCGAGCCAGTAGTTTCTGAGGAGAATGTTTTTCATGAAAAAACTAATATAACTATATATCGGGCGACATTTAGGACTATCAGTCCTTACATTTGGCAATTGTGAAACCAACTGGACCTCTTAGTTCCCCAAATTATATCTTATGTTTCAACATTTATTCAGAAAACAATACATTGATGATATTCATGGTCACTGGGTTTAGCTGTTGTGTGATAGGGCTGCTTGCTCTTGTTGTATTCATTGCGAGACAGGGAACATGTAAGTCAATCTTTGTATTTATTCTCGGTTGTTTAACTAACTCAGCCCCCCATAAGCATATTGACATTTCTAAACGATTTGTAACAAAATTTCTAAAAAAGTCGAACCTGGTGTCATAGTTCAGATCCAGGTAATGCCAAAATAGAAACTGACATTATAAAACATTTTAGAAGGATTATGTTTACCGCAAACAAAAAGCAAGATTGACTCTTTCTAAAGCTCCCTTTCTTAGATAAATGATGCTACGTGATACTTAAGATTTAATAACAGATTCGATACACTTTCAAAACTATCAGTCGTTGTTACAGATAAGCTGACGTTCCGAATCTGATACTTTGACAGATGTTTTCTCAAAGTCAAACTACCCATTTACGACCTGCAATATTGTTTTGGATGAAATATTTGGTATTTTGAAATAAAATGGCTGAGCAAATGTTTCGTGTTTCATATTGTTTTTTGATTATTTTAGCTAATTATAGCCTATTGTGCTGCTTACCATTGTAATGAAAATTTGTTTAATGAATATGTTAGTCTCAAAGCAGGCGGCTCAACAAAAAATCTTTAAGATCTCAAGATTGATTTATGAATATTTTATTGCAACTAAGACTTTCGTCATGTCATTCGAAATGATTTTGCGGTAGGTGTGATCATTTTTGGCGACAGCGTATATCTGAATACTATAAAATTGGTCGAACTCAAACTTAAAACAAAAATTAGAAAAGACGGCCCAGTAAAGCTATTTATCAATCTTGGTATGACCGTTCACATGTCGATTTCAGACATCAAAAGATTTTCAAAGATCGTTCTTCCCAGGTGCAACCGATTTTATGTAAAGTTAAGTGGAAATGAACGTTTCGATCTGCGGAATATTTTATGGTATAACCATTACCGGTTTACATTTTATACGTCATTTCTTTGTATATAACATGTTATAAAATCTCAACGCAGCCGAAGCGCAGTTGGAAGCCCGTCGGAATTTCAATCATTAGGTACAGGGTTAGTTGTCCGGTCGCGACTTATATTTTTCCAATTTTTGTCTCCCTTTAATGGGTTGTTACTCGTAAACATTAGTGGGATGAGCAGAAAAGACGGCAAGGTTGTAGTGGTAGATTGATTGGTTGATTGAATGGGGTTTCGCGTCACTTTTAAAAGTATTTCAGTCATTTCCAGCTAGGAAAGGATGTAGTGGTGGTACTTGTGTGAGAAAATACCAATAATCCTTGTAAAGTGCGTTAGCTACCGCGATTTGACTGACAACTGTTTTAAGAAAGGCGTTAAACCCTATTCAAACTTACTGAACGTAATCTCAAAAAAAAAAAATAATAAAAATAAATAAATAAAATTAGAAACAGACGAAAAATTGTTAAAGTTTTCCGGAGAAAAAATCTAATACTCGGTTATTAAAATTAAATGAGCTCTCAAAAAAATAGAAAGAGAGTAAAAAATAAGTCAAGACAAAAATTCGAAAGAACCGAAGTTTTGAGTAACACACATACATTCAGCAATAGTATGTCAAACAAGATAACGTAAACATTTTGTCTGGAGAATGTTTACACTATTCGGACAATGCGAAACAATTCGATCAATGTTTCGGTTTTGTTACTTCGACTGATATTTTACCCATACTCAACGGGGGATACAATCCCTAGGCTCCCCATAACAAGAGAGCTATGCAGGACAAATCATAAGCAATAGAATAAGTAATGTATCAATCATTCACAGAGATAATAATGACAGAAATTCTACCTAGACCAAATCAATTGTTCCTTTTCAGCTAAAGGTTGTCAATTTTTTAAGCACGTTGTTTATAATTCCTTTACAAATAGAAAATCTACCTAATATTTCCTTGGCAAGCATTTTATGTAGTATTATTTTACACGAAGTTCCTGATTCAGTTACACGTTTTTTGGTAGTTCAGACATATCAAAAACAGTGCCATACGTGATTAGTACGTTGACAAAGTATTGTTATTATTTCAGGTAACTATTCGATACCTTGTGCGAAATCAAAAAAGCAGAATGAGGTGCAGGCCAACATCTCTAGAGCCATAGAATCAAGGTGAACCTCTAGGGAATATGTACATATGTAGACAAGCATTGTACGACGAGCCTTAATTTCTACATTCATCCTTCTGTCAAGATGTTTTCTACGCGATACTGATCTATTACTATGCCAGAATCTTTATCCGCTGGGCGATAAACAGTATCTGGGAGATGAAGGAACACATAAAATGCATCTTTTTCAGATTTTGGTATTAAACGAGTAAAGTATATCATTTTTCATAGATTCCACGTACAAATCAAGATGGTTATCTCGGCCTTTGTACGTAGGGAAAAATCCTTCATTACTTATTTTTAACCTGTCAAATGTTCCCTCTTTCCGCTCATGTTTTGGTCAGATATTAGTTTTAACTTGTCTATTTTTAGTTTTGTTGGAATATTCTTCAAAATTAGCAATAACAAGTTTAATTAGACATAATTTGAGATCCTACGTGTTTCTCTCTAAAAAAGGACGAAATTTTCACGTGAGAGGACTTCAGCCCTCGTATTTTATTTTAAGTTTACGCCAGTGCTTTATAGGTGTCTACAAAGAGAATTCAAACAATTACTGTAAGATCAAAATCGATCCTGACGAATTGTTAGATCACCGAACTTAAAAGACATATTTGACTTGGAGATCGCCAGAGATTATATCCTCCATATCCGTTATAACTTCAGCTTTCTTTGTTTGTATATAGTATTGCCATATAATGTTCTATCAAAACAGTTCAATTTGTTACCCATAGATCGCAATTAATCATCAGCTGTTGGATTTCCGATTTCATTTACAAATAAAGAATCCAATCTTTAATTATCATACTTAGAAAAGAATCTGAGACTATCATGAACCTTGTGTATACAAGTATCACCTTAATATTTTTTCAATTTGTGTTATAAGGTCCGGTACATCAATGATCTACTCTGATCTGAAAAAAGAGGATCAAGACGAAGAGGACAAATACGCTGATCTGAACAAAGGTATTTGGTCTGAATACTGTTTAACACTAAAATTTATCACAAATACGGTATGATAGAATGTCATGTTTATTATATATAAATCATTTTATTTTCGCGTGTCGATAATTTATTAAGTCTGAACATTTGAGTTTTTCCCCAGTTTCCCTAATTGGCACTAATGTAAACTTCATTTTGAATTGTTAGAAAACAATACAGCGAAATAAATGTTTACTTAGCAATTATATATCTGAGCTTCTCAACTTTTACTATGTGAGACGTATTTCTAGTCATATTTTGCAAATTACTAGCTTAATCAGAAATGAGGTGGTTCAAAGGTCGAAAGAATATTATCTTTCACTTTTTATACCATTTCATAACTTATTCTGCTAGTTGTTTGAAAAAGTTGACAGAAATTACGTGTAACGAAATTGAACAAAACCCTTTTCCTTTCAAATTTCGACAAGAAGATCATTTTGTTTTCAGATTCAAATGAAGAGGATTATGTCAATGTTACAAACCATATATAGTGAGAATTGCATTAATTCAATGACGCCATGGAGACAAGAAAGTACGCAAGATATTCATCAAATTACAACAAGAAAGTTTACAACAAGAAAGTTAAAAAAAAAAAGAAATTTACATAACTAGAGGCGCTTCAGGGCCTGCATCGCTCAACAGGCCTAAATCTGCAGATTAAGCTCATGCTGTTTTCAGGAATTCAATTAAAGCTGAATCCTCTTTGACATATCTGGAAATAAATTTAGTCACTGAAATCTTTGAAACATATATAGATAAGCATTTCAAACTTTTTCATTGTTTTATAAAAGTCGACTCAATTTATGAAAAACGTTAATTTACTATTTCAGATGAAAAGATATAAAAAAATTTAAAGGTATACAATAGATGGAGATAGGCCACGCAATTAAATCCATTTTTCCTTGTAAGATGAAAGAATGTAACAAAGAGTCAACTAAGGATCATTGCAGTGAAGTTCGTTTGAAATCTATCGACAGATTTCTGAGAAATCTCTCAAAGTTTTTACCTTATACCATATTCGGAAATTACTCTCCCACCAAAAAAACAAGCTATTTTCCCTTCCAATCAAATTCATTGAAGAAATCTAATAGAGGATTTCCGGAAGGTAATTCTGTGAAATTTGGTTGAAATCACTATATACCAGTACGTCAGTCTGAGAAAACTTGGGGGATAAAAGATATTTTGTTGAAAAAAAGAGAAACAAAAGTGTTTTTGAACAACCAAACAACAAAATGGTACATTGCGGCAAGCTTCAGTTCAATCTTAGAAAAAAATTGACACAAAACCTTTGGCAATACGACCATGTAAGATATAAAACTAGCTTAAAATTAATTGATGTATCGCTGGCCATATCTTCCAACTTGACTAGAACCGCTCACCGAGCGCCGAGAAATTCCAATATGATATTGAACAGTGTTATTATGTAATACTTGCAGGTGGAAACTTCCTGTCGAAATATTGATTGGTTGACTTCTTCTTTGATTGACACCGGTGATCTGCCAATTATTCAGAAAAGTCATTTATGTCCCTTAGTAGATTTCGTCAAAGCGCAGTCAGTAGTGCGTCAGACTCCTATCTTCAATTATAGGGTGTCATTGGTTCGATCCCCGGCGGCGGCACATATATTTTCCGACATCAGTCTCTTACCAATGGGTGGATAATCTTAAACCTAAGTGGGATAGCAGGTGGAGCCAAGGAAAGGATGTAGTGGTAGTACTGGTGTGGGAAATACCAGGAATCCATTGTTAGGTGCTCATGCCGCAGTGATATGACTGAAATACTGTTGTTATTGGCGTTAACCCCATTCAATCAATCAATCTTGTGCATTCTTTTTTTCTTTTTAAGACATGAGAAATGTCTGTCACTGCATGAAACTAAATACTGTAATCTTTGAATAATGTAAAGTTATTTACTATTTCCGATCATTCTATGACACTTAATACCATAATCTTTGATTGATGTAAAGTTATTTACTAATTCAATAAAAAGTTCTTCTCATAATTGATTTACTTTTACTCAGAAATTATTTTGTAGACCTCTCTAGCCTTTCAAGAATAAAGCTTTGGATTTTTTTTTGGAAAATGAAGAAATAACCTGAATCAACTATTTTCATTTCTCACAAGGTATTCTTTCTTAACAAATTCGAGCAGAACGCCTCCTTTTTAAGCATCTCATGATACACACTTTTGAAATACTGTGGAAAATGAAAGATTTTGCTGTATTTTAATTAACTTGAAACATTACTAGATGAAAGAATTTCGTATTGTCCAATTCAAAAGAAGTCACATTTGACAATTCAATGTGCTTAAGACGAAACTATGCAAATTAATAATTTACTCCATCATTATTCAAAGCAGGAAACATGGTTAGTACCGACTACGCGTATCCCTACTACAGATAAAGATTCTCACGTGAAATCTATATGCAATACCATTAAATATATTATCATATAACCACAACTTCAAACAGAACACGGTGGGCATCACATATGTAACCCGCAAGAAATAGACTCCGAAACTAGATCTAGGCTCAAAGGGACCTATCTATTGCAAACCAAGGGCACAAACCTGTTGCTATAAAAGCTAGCTTATAAGGATGTGTATTGGTCCCTTATACACTTCCCAGCTATATATGCTAAACTGGGTGGAAAACATTGTACGAAAAGGAGAAATTACCATTCACCATGATTTCTGTAGCTAAATATAATTTGATCAGCAAATTTTGGGATCGTGAAGCACTTGCACTTTTAATTGACAGATTTTGGAACCCTGTACAGGGCATATTCCATCTAAAACGCTATTCTTATAACACCGATTACCACACAAAGACGCTTTTTGACTCCCTAAGGAAATATGATTATTAAGTGGGAAAAAGAGACATTGCTTGTGGCAAGCCATTTTTCCTATTTCTCACTTTGTTTTTTACCTTATTTGGTACTCATTTTCAAACTTTAACCAAATTCTGAATGTTATCTGCAACAACTTTCAATTTGGAACAGTTTCAAACATTGTTGTGAGGTAACTAATAGATAATTTCAGAACACAGGGCAATATTCATCTCTTTTGTGATTCCAGACATAAGTATTTTAAAAATAGTGGTGAATGCAACAAACAGCAACGCTCTATATATGCAATCACATAAACACACATTTGAGGCTGCTTAACAGTAATAGATATAGCATAAGTCTTGTAGCCTTTCATGGAAAAAACACGAGCAAACTTCTCCAGTTTTTTAGCTCACCTGAGCACGTGCTCAATGTGAGTATTTGTGATCATCTTTTGTCCGTCGTGCGTCGTCCGTCGAAAAACTTCAGTTCTTTAGTAACCACTGGTCGGATTTCAACCAAAATTAGCAGGAATGTTCATTGGGTGACCCTTCCAAAAAGTTGTTCCCGGAATTTTGATTGTGCTCAAGGTGAGCTATTGTGATCGGTAATTGTCCGGCGTCCGCCTGTCCGTCCATAAACATTTATCAAATATCTTCTCCTCCTAAACTATAAAGCCTAGAGCTTTGTTATTCGGTACATATCATCACCTATTGACTCTCTACAAAAAAACTTCAAAGAATTACTGTACTCTTAAAATCAACCCTTTTCTGTGCGATTAATTGATTTTACAAAGAAATATTTTTAAAAATCTTCTCCTCCTAAACCATAAGTCCAAAAGCTTTGATATTTGGTACATATCATCACTTATTGACCCTCTACCAAATTACTTCAAAGAATTATCGTACTCTCAAAATTAGCCCTTTTCTGTGCGATCCCTGATTTCACAAAGGAATAAAGAAGGAAATCTTCTTCTCCCAAACCATAAGGACTAGAGCTCTTACATTTGGTATGTATGATCATCTATTGACCCTCTACCAATTACTTCTAAGAATTACCGTATTCTGAAAATTAGCCCTTTTCTGTGCGATCCTGATTTTACAAAGGAATAAATAATGCTATCTTTGAAAACTTTCTTCTCCTAAACCATTAGGCCAAGAGCTTTTATACTTGGTATGTATTGATGTCTATACTTCAAAGCATTGGTGGGATCATCAACATACCCAGGATTAATAGAGAATCTTTAAACATCTTCTCCAAAATAATTAGACAGAGGGCTTTGCAATTAATAAATGTCATAAAGCTATGAACCATCATACTCAGGGGAGCGATTTAGGATCATCATGGTCCTCTTGTTAAAAGATGTTCGCGGAATTTTTATTGACGCCCAAATATGGGCGAAGCAGGGCGTTGTAGTTTTTGACTTTGAAATCTTAAAACATCTTCTCCTAAGTTACCATTTGGCCAATTTCAACCAAACTTGAAATGAATGTTCCTTTTGTTGACCCTTTTCAAAAGATGTTGGCGAAATCATGGTTGACGCTCAAATGTTGGCGTGGCAATATCTTCTCCTCAGTAATCATTTGGCCAATATCAATCAAAGTTGGCATGAATCTTACTGACAATAGCCAATGTGGCTATTTCTATGCCGTTATGTCTGTGAGTACATCAAGGCTTCCTCGATAGGCAGTTAGGAATGCGTCAGAAACCCAATCTTCAATCATGGGGTGTTCATGGTTCCCAGGCTACCGGGTAGACGGAAAAAAGTCTTGGTTTTGTGATATCTTTAAGAAAAACTTTGAAAAAGACAACTCAATGTGATGAAAGACGCAAGACCCAATTAAAGTACATGTTCCAAACAGTTGACAAGTATTCCCCCGCCAGTAGGTTTTATCACAGTGTAAATTACATGGGGATGCAGGATAACGTCACAATGTCTCCCGATTGATTGGCACAATCATTGTGACAAGTACCTTTTGCCTGCCACCAATGATCAAAATACAAGTGGTATGCGCAAGGGAGATGGGCAACTAATGAGAAACAACAACTGCTCTCCAGTGTTTGTAAAATAGGACGACTTTTAAGATTATTATTACTTTCTTTATGTCAAGCCTACTTGTAGTGAGCAAGACAAAGTTGTCTCTATGACAAGTCGGTGCATGCGCCATAGTCAATATATGTGAGGACCATTTTTGGTTGCTTATAAATAAATATCACAATTAATCTCAATTGTGAGTAGATATGCCATTTGTAAAGAAATTCTCAGATAACCTCAATGTCAAAGCTCAAGGTCAAGCATGCACGTGTTCCTTCTAATCTTTTTTCAATCGTCTTAAATTAGTAAGGTGACCGATTTGAGGGCCATTCTGACCCTCTTGCTTTTATTTTAGGGCTATGGAGTTGAAAAAGAAAAACATCTGTGCTTTAGATACACACCCCATATTTGATTTATAAACACCAATGATAATAATCATTATATTTTGATTGTGTTGTGTAAGTCATCAAACGGTCTTACCTGATCAAGCCGTCGTAGAGAAGAGGATCCGAAAATTTGACAACTTATATTTACAGTCATATTTGGAGACCCTGGGCTTTCTAGATAATGAAAATAGTTATCAGCAAAAAAGTCCATGACATCATCATTTTCTGTAATTTCTGGTCGTCAACATTTGAAATTGCCATAGACATCTTTTCTTCTTTATTCCTGTATTAAGTAAATGATGCTTTTTGTTTAAGAGAAGTAACCAAAAATCACTTTAATGCATTACGTGCTTAAGGACCGAGTTTGCGAACTAGTAAAGAAGTTAAAAAAATGATAATTCGTTTTATATTCATTGGTGATGTTAGTGTAGAGAAATGATTGAAAGCAACGTTACACTGATTAACGATCGCATCTAATTAAGAAAGCGTTCAATCCGCTCAGAGTTAAAAAGCGTTGACAGTTCAATCAATATCTTTCAATCACGATCGTGTACCGTTCAGCGTTCAATCCGCTTCCAATCCGATAGTCACATACATGATGTTACGTACTGCACATAAGGTAATAAAGCAGTAAAAGTGGTCAGTTATCGAGTCCAAGTTTTTTGTTTCATGAATGGTCATCTTGGTAAACTCGGGAATGTCGGTATGAATATATCAAACCTGGTAGTTCCACGGCTATCGGATCCCTCGATAAATTCTACCAATCAAATTACTGCTTAGAAGGCATTGAAGGTCAAACGTCATTGTGGTAGGTACTTTACTGGTTTGACTGGAACATTAGTTATAATGGTCCAGGTCAAAAAAGACGAAAAAGGACGATCGCTGCAGTTTACTTCGACGTTTTGACAAATTGTTTATTAGAAACTCCGGAGAGGGTTATTCGAATACTGTTAAAACCATTTACTTTAAAAGGGTATTCATGAATTTGTAAAGATTCAAGATTTATATCTGTAAGGTATTTGTGTCAAAACTTTATTTTATCCAATCCGTTAGTTCACATCATTTAGTTTATAAACTTTAAAATCACTTTCTAGAAGAACAAGCCTAGTAATATAATTTTTTCAAGCTTTCCCGATGCAATTTTATACCTTTAGGTAGTCATTCAAAGGAATAGAGAAAATGTAAATATTTCACCTTAAATCCAGTGTTAGAATGAAGAATGAAAAAGGTATATCTTAAAAGAAATAAAATCGAAAAGGATTGATACGACGTCTGGTAATTTTTTAGTATTGTTGTTTTTGTTATTGTTTTTGACGGCGGCACACAAGAATGTATTTTAAGTAATATTTTAACAGAGGAGGAGTATCAAAAAGGAGTATTGTTAGGTTTTATTTCCAAACCTATGTCATTTAATCTTAGTCTTGTATATCAACGTTAGAGGATTCTGAAAGACTTGAAAAATTAGTTTTCTGACTAATTGATTACGGCCGTATTCCTGCGCACAAAATCTCGATTGACCAAAGAAATCACTAATTTAGACCGGAAGTAAACTTTGAACTCCAACATTCATTTTTTTGGGGGCTTCAACGTTTTACCGTTTTACCGAAGGCCAGAAGAGCTATAGCGATGGTGTGTTCTCGTTTGGCGGCCGTCCATCCGTCCAGTCGTTCGTCCGTTAACGTTTCCCTATTAACACTCTAGAGTCCACAGTTTTCATTTGATTATCTTCAAACTTTCACAGCAATATTGTACCTTCATACGGGTCATTCTTTTCGAGATTGGATTCTATTCGTCAAGAATCTTGGAAAGAGGGCCTTGAGAAAATTTGATTAAAAACTCCGTGTTAAAGTCCAGAGTTTAAACTGAATTATCTTCAACCGTGCACAGAATCATCATAGGGACTGTTCTTTCTAAATTGTTTCGATACGTCAAATATTACGAAAGAAGTGTCTTATGAAAATATCATTTCGAAATCCACGTGTTAAACTGTTATTCGATTTTAGCAACCTAATACCAGATGCTAGATTAATTATTCATTTTTTAACGAAAATCGCACAACAGTATTCCTTACTTTACGAAGATAAGTTTGAAAATGGAATCGGACTTCTTAGTAATAGTTCATTTTTAATAATATGTGACTATCTCGAAGCATCTTTCTTTTAGGAAGTGATTTAAACCCTAGAACAAAAGATCTTCCCGATTATATATTGAATGATGACTTTTCCAATTTATTCAATGATAATATCCCATACCCAATTGACATCTTTGATGTACAAAGAAAGTCAAAAGATATTGAATACAATCGTTTCGGTTTGTCACAATAGCTGTTTTTGATATCCACGTTTTGAACCCAAGATTTCTAGGGGACTCATCGGGGGAAAACACATGCGTAGCTACCAAAGGAGTAAGTGTAGTAGCATACATTATTGAATCAACAAGTCTTTTTAGACATATTGTTGATTTTAAAGTTTTATATGAAGATCTTTTTGTTTATTTTCCTACTTAATGCATTTTCAAATTCAACATTGATAAAGCTAAATAGTATTATAGTGAAAATTGTACATTATCGCCACAGGCACTCTTAAATGGCAAGCACTGTGTACCGAGTCCCTTTATTCAGGCATAACGTCTTTTTATGAGGAATTTGATCTTTTGTTATCAAAACATCAAAGTCGGTTTGCTCCGAGAATCCACAACTGCATCTTGCAGTGCAGTTGCAGTTGTGTGTTTTCCGAGACAGCAGACAATACCTTGTTTGTGTTCTGTGGTGATTGAATATAGCCGGTAATTAAATATTTCTGTGTGAATTTTCTCTTTTTTAACGTCACTAAGTAGATATCATTACATGCATATATGTATATGGGCCGGTGGTCTAAATACTTTCATAAAAAGTATATAATTGTCAAGCTAATGAAATAAATCCACTATTATCCAATTCGAGACAACCAACAGATTATCAATTCTTCAAAACATACATCATTTTACCTTTCTCCAAACATTTCCTTTTGAAGTAATTTTTAAGTGTGGTTTAAAGCTTATCATTATTTTACAGTCATTATATTTTGGGCATTTGTTGGAACGCTTAAATCTTGCCAAAATTACAAAGTAAACACAGCATAAAATTGGAAGAGAATAAATGATATTTCGAATAGTGCTTTAAGTACTAAATTCGCATTATCAATCAGCAGGAAAACGTTCAAATTAACGGTTGAGGATATTTCTTGAACGGTAGGAAGTATTAGTTGGTGCTTTCTTGTGTTGCATTATATTTTCCACATTACATTGTCATATTTTAGATAATAATTTGGAAATGCTTCGGGTTTGGGTTGAGGTATTTAATGTGCGTAGAAGTAGATCGCAATAATTAATAAGGGGTTGATAAAATAATATGAAAGACTCCCTAGTTAGTTAAAAAACCACGAATTCAGATAGGGTCTGGATAGTATGTTATACACAAAACGATCCTTATAATGGTAAAATCATTCTGTGAAATTCTGAAGAGAATTCATTCAAGACTGCCTCTAGAGTGTTAACAAGGAAACGTTAACCGGCGACTTGACAGACGGACGCAAGACGGGAAACTCACCACCACTGTAGCTCTTCTGGTCTTCAGCCAGTATAGCTAATATATAGCTCATTCGTTCCAAATCTCAATGAGTTTATTTTAATAGTGATTTTTTATAAGAATTGCTTCTTTTCGGAGGCACCAGAAATTGCAAAATTTGGTGCATGAAAGTAAGACGAAGGATACATGGGAATAAAAAAGAAGACGTAAGAAACATGGGATTAAAAAGTAAGACGTTAGATACATGGGATTAAAAAGAAAAACATAGGATACATGGGATAAAAAAGTTAGATGTAAGGTACATGAGATTAAAAAGTAAGATGTGAGATACATGAGATTTAATACTATTACGTAAAATACATGATATTAAAAAGTAAGCCATAAGATACACGTGATTAAAAAGTCAGACGTAAGATACACGGGGTTTAACAGTAAGACGTAAGATACACTATATTACAAAGTAGGACGTAAGATACATGGGATTAAAGGGTATGACGTGAAATTCAAGGTATTAACAAGTAAGACGTAAGATACACGGGATTAAGAAGTAAGACGTAACATAAATAAGATTCAAAAGTAAAATGTAGGATACATGGGTTTAAAAAGTTAGACATATGATACATGAGATAAAAACGTAAGGCGTAAGTTTCATGTAAGACTTTAAATACACGTGATAAAAGATTAACCGTAATATACACGTGATTTAAAAGTAAGACGTTAGATACACGGGATTAAAAGGTAAGACGTTAGACAAACTATATTAAAAAAAGTAAGACGTGAGATACATGATATTTAAGACATAATATGTGGGAATATGTAAGCCATAAATTACGTGGGATTAAAAGGTTAGCCGTAAAATAAAAGGGATTAAAAAGTAAGACGTAAGATACAGGGGATTAAAAAATAAGACGTAAGATACACGGGATTAAAATGTTTGACGTAAGATACATGGGATTAAAGAGTAAGAAGTAAGATACATGGGATTAAAAAGTAAGAAGTAAGATACATGGGATTAAAATGTAAGATACATTAAAGAAAGTAAGACTTACGATACATGGGATTAAACAAAGCAACCGTCTAGGGTGACTGAGTTTGATAAGAAATACACACATAAAGCGCCCCCCCCCCAAAAAAAAAAACAAAACAAAAAAAAAAAAACACCACCACCAACAAAAACAACAAAAACTCGCAATCAAAGAATCATTTTCTCAATTTCCCCAAGATATTCGAGAAGGGATTTTATTGCCACAAAACGCATAAGTATTAGAAAACTGACTAATCACGGTTGTAATTCAAATAATCAGTGGAACAATTATGTTAATCAATTTAGACTGAATGTTAACTTTGATCTGTGCCACTGTGCGGCATTTTTGCGAATCATTATTGCTTGTTTGGTGACCTAAATGTCGTAACTACAGCTTACTTAAGCTGCAGTTACAGCGATTAGTTCCCCAACCAACCACTGAACATTTTTTATTATACTACAAAGAAAATTGTCGCGATTTGATTGGTTAATAAAGACCTGACATAAACGTATACATAATGCGCTGCAGTGATACATCGCGTATTTTCCCTAAGGAGCCTTGCCGGTGATAGAACCCAATTTTTTAATGGCGGTCATTTTGTCTCTCGCTTCGTCAGTTCCATTGACGAGTTTACACACAATAAAGCGAGTAATCGTTTACATATCAATTGCAATTTGTAATATAAAGTTCTTGTATTGATAAGACAGCGGTTTCATGTTAATTGTTTTTCGAAATGTGCGATTTTTATATGAATGTAGTTTGCGTGTAACTGAAGGTCAAAGGTCACTAGTATAAGCTATGTACATGTTTTGTTTACAAACACAATTTGCATACGATCGCTGTCAAAATTCCGTGAAACCGATTTCAGCTACAGAATAGACATAATTCGATTAATATTTAATCCCGCTCGTCATTGCGAGTATTCAAAATGTATTACTGTGACTGCAAAATATGTTGCTGTTTTTTAAGAAGAGGATCATTTCGGCTGTTCATCACAGGAGATCCAATCTTTTGGGACATTTTCACACAATGACTTTTAAGAGGAAATCGATTGGTCAGCGCGAAACAGTTGTAACTGCCTATATGTTAATAGGCTGTTACAACTGTTTCGCACTGACCCATCGAAATGTTCCTTAAATTAGAGAATATTTTTGTTTTATTTCCTAGTGGGTGTCTGCATTAGGGAGAGTGTACTTTTAAGCAAAAATTTATTTGAAAACTGGAATGCACACGGATAATTGCACTTTTTTTTCCATGTAGCTCTTAATCATTTTTTTTTAAAAAATGCTGGGTTATATGAATAAAACCAGGCGTTTCATCAATCACTTCTATTAATTGTCTTTCTAATTTTCAAATGAAAAAAAAAAGAACAATCTTTCACTCAGGTATATTTATTTTCTACATTTATGTTTGTTTCTTTCAAAATCATGTGGGACCGCCAGACAATTTATCCCTATATGCACCAGCTATTTGTTATGTCTGGGGAGGGAATCGAACCCCCATACATGATCTTGAGTAGGAAGGGGGCGTGAATTCCATGGCCCTGACTTTTAAAATTAAAAATCAGCCAGCAGTTAAAAAAGCAACATTAATAACCTCCAATTAGAATAAGAAGTGATTGATTACTGTAATTTTGAGATCTTGCAGGGTTTGCTACTTAAAGCATTGCCATATTTATTCATGGAAAATCAACAAAGTCAAAGTAGATCTAACACTTAAAATTGAAAAAAAAAAAAAAATAAATCTGTGGTCGCCGAATGATTACTTCGTTTTGACTTATTCCCACCTTTTTAACCCCTTGTAAAGTTCTTGACAAAACGTTTTGGAAACTGAAGAAGTGGCTTGTTCACTCAATATTTTATGAATTAAAATGTTTGAATTATTGATCTTTCGTAGAATACATAGTGTTGATATAGAAATGTGTAAAGCGTTATTTGTGGTGTACAGCAAAAGATTCTGCAATTAAATGTAAATCATATGCAGCAGCAAACCATACAAGGGTATATTCCTTTTCCCTGATATTATTCACATTTTCTTTGACTTTGTCAGTGTAAAACACAGTTGTTCAATAGTAGAAAATTTCAAATGTAATGATTGGTTCTTGATAAATTCTAAATAATTTTAAAGTAAGATGTTTATAAATATACTTTTAAATACACAAATGAAATGGTTACCTATCATTTTATAGTTTTAAATCCATTTAAAAGTCCAAGTTTTGGAATCACTTTCCCGAAACGTTAAACATATTTCGTGGAAGTCACGGTGTGACGTCACAACCTTTTATTTGGGGCGCCTTAGGGGGAAAGGGGGAGATAGATAACAATCGTTAACTTTGGTAGCTATGAAGGTCCTACATGGCCCAAGTGTAAAAATTTAGTTTCAAACTTTGTAGTATAATAAATTCGTTATACGGTTTCTTGCCTGGATATATGACGATTTATTCCCGGCTGGAGAAAACGATGTCAACCCTCGCCTGCGGCTCGGGTGACATCGTTTTCTCCAGCCGGGAATAAATCGTCATATATCCTGGCAAGAAACCGTATAACTAATAAAACATGCTATAGGCCATAAGTTTCGCAAAATATCGCCTTTAAATATAGAAGCGGAACGTCTTGTCGGAGTCAATGGGCAGGGTCTATGGAGTAAGCGGGAGGGGCCAGCGATTGGCCAATTAACTAGCGTAAATAAAGTGTTACCTTATTAAAGTGTCTTGAAAGCCATTGGTAAAATACGGGATGAATGACTGGCACTTTAAAAACAAGGCCCTTGACCATTTACGAACGACGCACAGAATATGAGTGACAACGGGATATGTCAGAAAATGTTACTCTTCGATAATGGTGAGAATACTCCCTATGTCGTACAACTTTCTGCATCAAAATGCACGTAAACCCATGCCATATTCTAGAATATACAAAATAACCTTTCATATATTCAGGTTTTCAAACCTTGAGACCAGGTAAAATCTAAAATCGGTTTGTTTATCTCCAAATAATTTTGATAATATTTACTGTAGTTCTCCTTTCTCTCTTTCTCCCTGTCCGTGCGTGTGTGTGTGTGCTGTCGGTGGTGTTGATTGATTTTAATTCGATACAAGCGATCGGTCATAAGAACTATGGGCCTAAAGAGTAATTAAGAGTGTCCATATCTCCATTTTTCAGTCACTTTGTCCGTCTGAATAGCGCGGTACCTTTGCGACGTTATGTCATACATTTTTACAAATGCGAGGGTTGATTGAAGTGCATAGTGGAATATAGCAGCTTTCAAAGATACTAATTGAGTTCAATGTAGATGAAGTAATATTATCACTTTGCAGTGACAGAGTTTTTTTCTCTCTGTGAAACAGCCTTGATAGATTTTGATTCTCAAACCTGCACTAACGAGTAATTCTAATCCAGTGGTCTCTGTTTGCCATCGAACATTTATTCAATACTTTAGTCTCAAAAGCCTTTCGCTTAAGGAAAGTCACGAAGGTCAATGCAGATAAAGTAATATTATCGCTTTGCAGTGACAGTAGGGTTATTTCTCTTTTTTCTTTGGCAGAATTTGATTATCAAATCTACCCATAACACGTGGACACTATTTGCCATAGAATGGTTAATCAATACCTACGTCTCAGAAGCCTATTGTTTAAGGAAGTTCACGAAGACTAATCGAGGCCAAAGTAAATAAAGTAATATTATCACTTTGTAGTGATAGTAGGGTTATTTCTCTCTCTTCTCTGGCAGAATTTGAAAATCAAACCTATCCTCTACATGCAAAACTTAACAAGAGGACACTGATTGAACGGTTATTCAATACTTTAGGTTCAAAAGCCAACCGCATTATGGAATTCACGTAGAAATAGTGTCACAGTTAATTCCTGGTATTTCTCACACCTGTATTGGTAGTACTGGTTTGAGAAATACCAGGAATCCATTGTTAGGTGCTCCAGCCGTCGCGATATGACCGAAACACCATTAAAACCCCATTCAATCAATAAACCAAAGTAAGGGGAGCATGTCCTTTGCTAAAAGGGCCTATGATTCTATGCGCGGTAGAGAGAGTCGCAAAGATGACCCGACCCGCCTCCATGCAGGAAAATGACACTATCAATTAAACCAATAATCATATTAGTGCATATCGGAAATACACAGCGGTACTTTATTACATGGTATTGTATCACACGACAACCAGTCAATTTATTATCTATAATTATTCGCAAGTGATAATGGTTTAATGCAAATGGCTCTCAAGCTTCTGAGTGTTGACTAAACATAGTCTTAGCGCAACATAATCATTGTGTGTTTCAGCGTATCCGAGACATTTGTCAAGCAGTGTTTAACTAATGATAAAATATAGGTTCCTCACTTCGAACCGGAAACAAAAAAACAGTCTAAACATTGGAAACACTTAGGATCACCGCCTCTAAAATATGTAAAGTTATCATTTTTAGGGAAGGAAAGTAACACACTTTATAAGTTGTATTGCTTTTAGAATATATTGAAAATTATCACACTTTAACTATGAGAAAATATAGACGGAGCTTTGTGACAAAAATTAAAGGGAAAATTTACCATGGCTTCTTTTGAGAATTGTGGTTTCTAACATGTTAAACATCCACACCCTCTGACTATTATCTGTTGACTAAATTGACAAAAGAATTCAGCGGCTGCCATTTTCACTCTAATGATGACCTCAAATAAACTATTGCGATTGGCGGAAGTGTGTAAGGTTGCAAGATGAATACGTTGAAAAATAGATGAAACATTTGGATAAAACATTTCTCCCTCGCCTAGGCCGGTTTTTTTTTTAATCATCCTGGTATATTTGTTATGGCAAGACGTTTCTGTTAAAACAACTATCATGATCAGTGCTAAATATCTATGTAAACTATTGCTGTACATGTCGATAAGATTTCCACATAGAATGTCCTCGAAACCTTTTAACTATTTAATATTTGAGTTTCAAGTAGAATTATATTCTTGTTATTTCTTATATAATTTATTTTTTAGGTTCGTCTATCAAAAGCGGGCGTTCTGATCAGTCGAAACAATTATGCACAACTCCATGATCAAAATTTTGAGCGCGCGGCAAAAAAGATTTCACTTTTTTTTCGCTCGATACTATCAAATTATAAGAAACGAAGAGAATATTTTTCATGGAGGTATGAACCGAAATACCTAATCACACTTATGTATGAATCAGCTTCACGTATTCGTTCATACCTCCATTAAAACAAAACAAAACAAAACAAAACAAAAAAAAAAAATAAATAGAAATAAAAAAAAAAACAACAACATTCTCGTCATTTCTTAAATGACACAGCTGTCTTCTGAAAGAGACCATGACGAAATTTCGAATAAAAACATAAGTGCAGATCAGTCCGAATGGGTAATACGTTTGATGGCTATTGTGCTTTCGGTTAATCTAAAAGAAAATGTAATTTAATGCTATATATCCCTGAATTCATCATGTAAGGGGTTTGGAAGGACAAACCTTGACAAAACGTGATAAATGTGCTTGTTGGGAGTAAAACCGTACAATCCAAAATCGATTTGATAAGCATTTCGTGTGCTATCAGACGTTCAAACATATATAAAGTAAGAAAATTTTATGTATTAAACAACAGTGCAAACTTTGTTTTAGAAATGATATAGGATCCAATAATGTTTTCGTCCTTCCCGTTCTTTGGAATAAGAGGCCATAGTCTAAGTGAAATTTTGCATTTCAATAAAACACATAATACACCAGTGCTTGGGCCGGTTATATGAGCAAACTACAGAACCAAGATCGATATCCGCATCCGGAAAGCGGACTCGGGACCCCATAGTCGGAAAGCCGACGATCTACCTCTCAACCCTCGACCTAAGACGCCACATCACTTTTAACAATTGAATCTGGTAAGGAATAAGTTATTTAACGCTAAGTTATGATTAAGCTATTTAAACAGCCCCGATCAGTCGATGCACTTTTTGCTGTTATGATAGTTTACTGTTTGCATCTAAGCGTTCAACTATAACCTAAACTGTTAATCCAGTTATCGAGATTCACCCGGTTTGATTTCAAGTTTTCCTTGTTGCAAATAATTCCGAATGTGTATATTCAATCAACCATGCATTACATGTAAACGTGATGAAATGTACGCATTTGAATGCAATAGACGAAATGGTAGATAAATTGCCAAAATATGTAAATGTATAGATAGGCTTTTAAAGTTTATTTTCAAATTTACAAAGAATAGAAATTGGACCAACCTTTCATTATTCAACTTAGGTTTAATGACAACGTGTGTGAATATTACAAGTAGTGTGCTGTATAACCGTTCGAGTGTGTTTACCCCTCCCGCCCTACTTATATGTATCAAAGGACTGAAGATTCTGAAAATTGCCATATTCTGAACGCATAGACCACACAAAAGGTGTTGAAGAAAATGAATCCTAAGACCGCAAAATATCTATCTTAATGAAAGGACTGCAAGAAAATTGGAATGCGCTGAAAGGGTCATAACTGTGGAATTCCGTTATTACTTTATTACTTATTAATTACTTTCCGAGTAAGCCTCCCTCCTTTAAACTTAAACCAGCATTCCCATTCGTGTACATATGTGCGTGAATAACGCACAAAACATAAATCCACATACAGAAATAAAAAAACTAGCATTGTATCAACCCATTCCCAGACAGTGACGCTTTTAAATATCCCTCATTATGAAAGCTTTAGAAAACATTGTGGAAAGTGAAGAAATTCCTTGTTACGATCAATTTCTTCATTATCCAAAATGTTTTCTGTCCAAAGAGACCAGGATTTTAAAGATTTCATAAACTGTCAATTGTCGTCTGCTACTTCTTTGAATTTGGACTGGTCTAAAATTGTATCGTGTTGGAATGGGTTATAAGCTCGTGTCACGCACAACAAAATTAGAATTTTCAAGCATAACATTCTCCTTTTGATCAACTGTAATACGTGAACTCCTTTTAGAATATTGAAAACAGAATAACAGCTTCTTCGGTAAGAAATCAATGACCTCGATGATTATTTGACCCTCAACTTGGCCAATTCTGTAACGATCATACTAAACACGCGTAGATTTTCACTTCAGGTTTATGAGTACACGTGGATATTTGCGGAAATGCGCGGAAACTTGTTTCAGGGTGACCGATTTGAAATACCGGTTTAGAATTAGGAACAAAATACATTTAAAGCGTGAGTAAAATTCAAATTAACGTTATTGTAACGTTATTGTTTGCACATGGTAGTTTTGCCCTTTTCTTAAAAATTCCTATTATATGATGAAGATAGTATTAAATTATCTTCGGCACCCTGTAGTCGTGCGATTTTCTCATTCGTTATCAAGAAACCCGAAATGAAATTGTCTTGTGTTCATTTTGCGGTTTTGTTAAATCTAAGTTGGAATTTCTCCGCATTCCAACTTAAAAAAAAACTTATACGAGAGTACTTTGGCCATAACTATGTTTTTTTTAATGGATTTTTTTTGAAGAATGAGTTTTGTATGCAGATGCCCAAACCTCGGCTGTAACAAATAAACAGTCACAAAATTCTAATGAAAATGAAATATGAGTTACTTCCCTTAAGTTTAGACTTTATTCCAATTACCAGACGGAAAAATTTAGACTTGTCCAAATTCGAAGGAGTTGCAGGTGACAATTCAAAATCTATTTTTCAACTTATTGGGTAAAAAGAATATTGGGGAAAATGAAGAAATTGCTTCAATTTACACATTATTTTCCCAATTGTTTTTTGATGGGGTGTCAAAAAGGGTCATTGTGTGGGAATGGGCTAGGCTATAAGATTGAAAATCACATTTGTCATAATGTCAGTTCTGGTTGAAAGGTAGAGGAATTTTAGAGTAAGCATGTCAAATTAAGTACATGCGTTATCCCATTCCCACACAATCCCGCGTTTTAAGCATCTCAAGAAAAGATAGCTTTGAGATTGAAATATAGAGGAGATTGCTTATAACACGCACTTTTTTTAAAGTTGACAATGTTTTCTAACCTACGGGGCAAGGATTTCTAAATTCCAGCAACTTGAAATTGTCGTCTGCAACGTCATTCAATTTGAACCAGTCCAAGATTTTGTCCTGTTGTAATGGGTTAAAGGATCTATTTAGCTTTTTACAAGATATCGCTTAATTGTCCGCAATGTTTCTATCAAAAAGGGCAAAGATTTTCTAAATAACATCACTGAAGATAATACCTGAAACTGCTTAAAATTTGAACAAGTCGAAAATATTGTTGCCTGGTAATGAGTTAAAATATATCATTAACATTTTCCTTGATAAAAATAAGCTATCATCTTCCACATCCCGGAGTAGTAAGCAGTAACTACTTTCTAACACTTTCTAACACCCTTGCATCTCCTTGATTTATTCTTAGAACTTAAAAAGGATTATTCATTGATTAAATGGGGTTAAACGCCACTTTTAACAGAATTCAAGTCATATCGCGTCGACTGGAGCACCTAACAATGGATTCCAGGTGTTTCTCACACCAGTACTACCACTACATCCTTTCCTAGCCTCCAGCTGCTATCCCACCTAGGTTAACGATTATCAACCTATTAGTGAGAGACAAATGTCGTAAAGGATATGTGCCGCTGCCGGGGATCGAACCCTTGACATCCCATGATTGAAGATAAAGAGTCTTGCGCGCTACCGACTGCGCTATGACGGCGGCACTTAAAAAAGGATTTTTTTCTAAGTGTATATTGTTATGAAATATGCAATTCCTGTTTATTTTAAATAATTACACCGTGTAATCTGAGTAACGATAGTATCCCTTTGAAATTGGGTTTTAATCGGTCCCCCGCTCCCCCTGTATACATACGCAAAAACATTGAAGTCTCGGAAACTCACCATAATTTTTTAAAACATTAACAGAGTTCCCCCTACTAAGACGACTGTAAACAATCTGCCTTCTTGAATGGCGATTTAAAATTAGATTTAACTTTTAAATCATGTTGTTTGTGTTTATATCGACGGGTTGGTGCAAAAACATCGTTATCGTCTATACATTGTATACACATGAGGTTTTTTCACTAACCCGTTGATATGGTCAGTATCTTTTGCGTGTGCTTCATTAATACATTTGTCATCAGTAAAATATACCTTGCCGAAAGAAATTTCTATTCAAAACGGCTCTTCGACAGATTATGATAGAAAAAAATGGCTCTCAATTTTCAATGTCTTACTGTAATGCTTTCAGATATTTGAAAGAAGTTTATTCAATAGATTTCGTTATGAAAACAGAAAAAAAAAACTTAAATATTTCGCGTTACGACACGCCAAATAAGTCAACGAATAACAACTCGAATGGAACCGGAATTCGTCGGGATTATCTGTCGATTGCACCGAAAATAAGCTTATTTTTGGTTTTCGTGTCGTACTAATCACACCATTGGCTCCAGCTAGCAAAGCAGGCGTAATCGACATCAGCCAAATCCTAACTACCTCACCAGATAAATTTCAAAGTGGGGCATGGTAAATTTATCACATTAACCTAAATTTATAGTAATTTAGTAGATTGAACACGAATAAAGAATAATCATCGTGAAAAACACATTTAATAACTAATAATCCTATTTCAAATTTTCTTGAAAATCTGAACGAGAGATGAATCGGGTGAATTCGACTCGATTTCAAAATGTAAAAAAACACGAGTTAAAATCGATAAGAAAAAACAAAAAAATATTATTTTCAGAGCACTTCACTCTCCTTTTGCATATCGATATTATGAAGGCTCCTGTTTCCTTTAGTGTTCAAATAAACGATAGAGTGTTCAAACGTGTTTTTCTTCCTTGGAGGGAAGATATGATAACGTATTTAATTGATTTGGTAATTTACGAGCATGAAATTTTATATTATATTTATACTATTACGTGTTTTTTTTTAAAATCGTTATAATCTTGGATATAAGATTAATATATTAAGATATTCCGCGAAATATTTAGCGCCGTTTGCAAAATGACATCATTACATGCATTTTGTGACGTCATTTTAACGGAAACGAATAGGCTTAATAATATGCTTCAGCTCAGTTATATAGTTATTTTTCTAATGTAATTTCACCTATGTACTATAAAAAATATCCAACTGTATTATTTTCTCCCAAGCTGTAGAGTTTAGCGGTGGCTACCGAATTATTGTTACTATAGGCATTCAAGCTATCGAAAAACAGAATTTGTTGTATGACCATAAATAATTTCATCGTTATTTGGCGGATTTGCTTTCAATAGCTTGTAAGTTCTATTGCCGTGCAAAACACAGACTAGGTCGACTGTGTCGTGTCCACTTACAATATTTGAACTGCTTCCCAAGTCTTCCATAAAAGAACTGGCGGCATTGTAATCTTGGAGGGTATCATGTCATGGATTAAAGCCCATCCATGCAACTGGTCGAGTGGTATATCTACAGGCAAGACATTCGAGAGCCATATACTTTAACTGCTCTTATTGAGGAAGCAGATGGATGAGTGAACATCGTATTTATATATTTGCGCGTTTTTATTTTTATGTCTATTTTGTTCTGAGGTTTGACACCAGTTAAATCAATTAAGTCAAGACCTACGACTGCCTCAAACACGTGGCCTAGCATGCAATTAAAACAACAAGAGCAACAACAAAACCTTGCACTGATTGAAGGGTCTCTGTGTACGCTGACGTACAGCGTAAATCGATTTTCTTCCTTTAAACAATACTAATGTTTGTCAGTATTCAGTCGAGCATTCATCTCACGACTGGTGTATTTAGATATGTTACCCGTCAGGCAAAACAGAATATTCTGGGAAGTGCGTAATTTATCGATTCTGATCTACGCATGTTGAACGGAATATAAACTATCCGCCCTTGTTGTTATGTTTGCGCTTCACACTATTTAAGAATTCGAATCCTCAGCTGAAAACGATATCTTTTACCGATTATTGTTATGAAGCTTCTTTGAGATACATTTTTGCGTGATGGGTCCGATAAATGATCATCCCTATTTAATCTTGTCGACTATCTTCTGCACTATTGTAGATTGATCAGTGGATATAGAGTAAAATTGTGGTGAGTATACATTTTTATATTCCAATCTACAAAGGAAATGTTTATTCAGTTCACCATTTCTGTCTGGCTATCTATTCATCCGTCGGTAGACACTTCGGTTCCGTGCTCTAAATCTAGAACCAATTGACCTACATCAATGATACTTCATATAATTGTTGCCAAATGATATGATGAATTACCTTATTATACTTGGGGCACGTAGATCAAGGGACAAGGTCATAAGCCCATGGGGCATTTGACCTTGTACTTTAAAACAAATCCAACACTTAATAAGGTGTTCTTATGTTTTTGGGTCATCAAAGGGCCATTGTGGTAATAAATACTTGTCGTTTGTGATTTGAATATGCAAAACACCTAGAAACGGCTTAATTTGAATTGTGGATCGAAAATAATGAATGTATCCATTCATACTAATCCATACGATAGTAAACTATAATTGTAAAAAATCGAAGAATCCAAATGTATTCCTTCTTTTCAAAGTAATGGTATTGCATTGAATTAGAACTACAAAACTATGTTTTATATGTTTCGAATTAAGATTATGGACCAAATTCTAACTGTTATGCTTTTTAATTCAATTCATTCTCAAAACAAATCCAAATAGATTCCCTTGTCTTATAAATATATCTTTCAAACAATACGTCTCTGCAGCTCCCGTAATGTAGGCTACCAATTACAAAAGGAAATGCAATCTGTCTTTCGGAATAGACGTAAATTATCTTAGGCTTATGCGTTCTGAAACATCAAGACTTTTCCCGCAATATAATAGCGAATTAAACTCTTTAGCATAGCATAAAGCCATTTCTCGAAATATTCCATTCGAAAGATATGGTAATGGACAAAGTCGGGTCATCCCACAGGTATGCAAGGAAGCAGATGCCTTGGTTCCTTACTCATTTCCGATTTAATTTAAAAATAAATCTTATATTGACGACCCAAAATTTATTCATTTTTGTTCTAAAAAAATACACAAACAAAGAACACAAATATCCCATTTTAACAAACACTTATTAACCCATTCCAACAAAATGCCTCTTTTGAAGGCCTACAAAAAAATAAAATGCTTTAGACGACATTGTTTAAAATGAAATAAAATAATATTGGTTGTTCTTCATTATCCATTATGTTTTCTGACTAAATTATAAATATTATTAAAATTTCATTACTTGAAAGTCTGCAATTTCTTCTGGAACACTCTAATTTTAAGTCGTGTAGGAATGGGCGAAAATGTCTCTAGTATAGACATAGGACAAGCGATACAATTGGATATTCGAACAATGTCTCCTATAATTCAAGCCTTCTGAAGTTAGCCGAGATCGACCTTGCTTTGACTACATTTACGTTTTATTACGTTCACGGTACTTCAACAGTCTTCTCCGTATGTTTAAGTATGATAATCAACATATGTTTGTATATAATTATATAGGAAATAATCCTTAGTCGAGAGATAATGGTTAACAAAGTTGTTTTGCGATTGGTTTTCATTTAACAAGTAATAAACGTATTATTTGCTAAACGATAATATTTGTAAACAATTTATGCAGCCGAATGGAGTGGACGTAGCAACCGACTGTAGCTGCTTAAATCGTCCAATTTTCAATGTGTAGCGTATCTTTCCCCGCGCCCTTTTCACATTATGGCGAGTACAATGCACGATTTACACGTCGTGAGGCTAAATATACTAATTACAAAGAAACGACCTTGTGCCTCATTATCAAATTCTTACGCTTTATAGTTTGAAATCATTGGCATGACTTGACCTTTATGCAATTAATAAAAAATATGAATAATTTGATCTCGAGGAAAGTCGTGCGTTTACGAGTTATTTCGTCCATACCAGGATAAATTCAATTCTCTGAGGATTTGAAGATCGCTCTCGCCTCGAATTCCCGAATATAAGTGTAGTGGGATTTCACTCTATCACATTCGTAGACATTTTGGTCATGAATTCGCGCATTTAACAAAGAGTTAAATGTTATTATTGACTAGCGTAATAAAACAAGAAATACCGACGACAACACGTCAAGCGCGTAATTATGGAAAAAGAGGTCGCGGTACGTCAGGCAAATAAGATCATACTATACAAACGGCGCTATGGCCAAGGCTTACTCTCCGAAATGGCACATATGTTAGATTTCGATTAGGGCGATGGATTTTTTATGAGGATTTTGATGGAGCTAAAGTCACTTATTTTCTCGATATTTCCATGCAATATCTTTAGCTGGTTGTTTTTTTCTATATTCAGACAAATTGAAATTGTTGTCTTATAGAAATGAGTACATCTGTTCAGAAAGAAAATGTAGACTACAATGTAATGTGTGTATGGATTGAAAAAGAGTAAGGATGAAATGGTAATTCTAAAAATATCGAGCGGGAGCGACCAAAACCATAAATTAAGTGTATTACGTACAGAGTCTGCCAGTTATTTATAATAATGCCCTACGAAACTTGTTCATTTCTACTGTCGTCACTTCTTTTCTTGTCATTAGCTTATTAAATATTGGTTGAGTTGATTAGTAAAAGTATGCGTACATGAGTAGAACAACAGGTAAACCTTGACGTTAAAATGACGCTGGGTAGTTTATTAAAATAAAACATCGGAAAATTTCAAATTCGAGCAAAAAAGTATGACATACACCAATTACATACACAAGTTTGATTTCAAATATACATTGAGAATGAAAGGTTATTAAGGTTTCTCGAGATTCACATGATTTGCTCGGCTGAGTTTTGCGGATCTTTATATGTGTATATATAAACTATCAGAGCAAAAGCCGCCACCACTTGTTTCTTTAAAGGAATTAATTAGAACCAGGAATCCATTGTTAGGGGCTCCAGCCGCCGCGATATGACTGAAAAATTGTTAAAAGTGGCGTTCATCCCAATTCAAACAAACACAGTGAATTAGTTTAAGTGTTGTAATATGTTTGTGTGTGTGTGTGTGTAAAATAAGGTTATTTTTGGGCTTTGTACTTCTTTCCTGTTCATTGAACCTAGTTAAGCATCCGTAAAGGCCAATTGAAGGTTTTTTTAAGATTGAGAACGGGAATCTATTTTACTCAGTATAAGCCGACAAAGAATTTAGAGAGCGGAAGCGCAGATATTAGGTAAACCGAAAAATAAGCGTCATGTAAATTGGAAAGTAGTTTGTGGAAGTCAGAAATGGCTAGTTACAAACAACTATTTTGTACTTTTCCTACTTTTTTCTCGTGCACTCTAGACTTTACTTACTAAAATCTTAAAACTAAAAGATACCCCTCAATGTCATTGAATGTCAATGTCATCTATTCGTTTGAAAAGTCGAAAACGCTTATGCAAAATAAAAAGCTTCAGTTTGTTCTGATGAAAATCCTATGGTCGTGGGTTCGAAACTCGTTTCGGCAAACATTATTTTCTACTGTTGACAAAAGCATCGCTACATGCGTAATTTGTGTCTTAAGATGAGCGAATGATAAGTACTACGTCTTAAACAGAAAAAATCAAGGGGAAAAAACAACAATAACAACAAAAACAAACAAATAAATGAAAAAGAAAAATAATAAAAAATAATAAAAAACACAAGCAAGAGGGCTATGATGGCCCTAAATCTCCCAGAGAGTTTTCAGTCAAGTCAAAGAATCTGACCCACTTTCAGACCAAATGAGCAGTAAATGTGATTACCTTGTAAACAAGGTATTCCTAAGAATAAATCTAGTGTCTAAATCGTGGGGATAAAGTTCGAATTGACCCTTATTTCCGAAGGTGGACCAATTTCAAAACTTCAAAGACTCGATCAAGAATACCATTTAGACCATTTTTCGGGTTCATTGAGCTGACATATAAGGCATCTAGAGTGTCTGCAGGGTTTTTCTAAGTTGACATAGTGATCTGAGTTTGACCACAAGTGACAAGAATTTAAATTTGTCCGAGATATCATCAAGTCGGATATTCTGACTAATTTTCAGGTCGATTGAAGTGAAAATAAGGCCTCTTTTTTGGCTACAAGGTTTCTCCAGGCATTGACCTAATTACCTAGTTTTCAAATAAAAGTGAACCGATTTCGAGCTTGTCCAAGATTTCACGAAAACAAACATCAACGCTAATCTTTAGGTCAATATAGGAAAATCTGTGGCATCTATAGTGCCTAAATATTGAAGACGCACAGCTCTCGTCGGACGACAGACATCACAACCGCAAATGCTGATTATGAGCACGTTGTTCTAAGGTAAGTTAAAGACCTGTCAGTGAAATATTTACATATCTTCCCTTAATTTAGTCCCATCATGATTGATAAAATATACCCGTTTTGTCATGACGGTGTATATGGTGACTTACAAAACAAAAGGACGGATCTTCTTTGAACGTGGTTGGGTCCTTTACAATAAGATCGGTAAGATAGACCTTATCTGATGTGGAGAAAGACCATATATACATTCCCTTGTTTTGAAAGGTCTATCAAAAACTTTTAGACTAAGTCAAAACCTGCTGTCGCATGAGAGTGTATGAACACGAGATTCATCAACCACTTTTGGCACTTTACGCTCTCAGTGTCACAAAAACCACGCGCTCAAATCTATCTTATATAGTGGCCTTTTTCGACTAGGACCAACGTTCCTACCATTTTGACTAATGTTACAGTCGAATAAGTGTAGTAGCTACCAAAATGACGTCATTTTTAACCTTTAACTCCTCCTAAACTCTTATTTGGTTAATAAAATTGGCCGAGGTGATCCAATTGCATCTACTACATGAGGAACGTATGTACCAGTCGAAAACGACCAGGAAGACTCTTTTAGACATAAGAGTTCAATGTTCTTATTTCTTCTACCACAGCAAATGACTAAGTGTCACTGAATATCTTTTTTTTTTGGAAAAAAAATTCTGATTAAGAACGGAGTTTCCTCTCTCTATTATTCTTGTAAATAAAGAAATCGGTGAAGAAATTTGTGAATGAATCAAACCTGTGTAATAAGAGCATTACAGTCAGAAGCAGATAATATATTTCCCTTACTTCTAAGTTCAGTAGAAATCACCTGTCAAATCTACAAACACGAAAAATTTTACTCCACGATTTTTATTCACCTGATGGAAATAAACATTATGATATTAGATTCGTATGAAACAACCCAATCCGTAGAATAAAGGTGATAAAGTATATATCGAGCCCAATACCTATCATATCTCTTTAGCTGCTACCTTTCATTCAGTTTTATTTCCGGTGGGAAACTGTTAACATCGGTACTCATTTTGTTGACAGTTTTTATATTGACCACGTGTTTGGTGAATTTATTTTTCACTTTTGTTTTCCGTATTTTGGCGTAAGGACGTTGCGGAGTCTTTGCTTTTTGTTGCGACAGAAGAATTCAAAACTCAGCCGAGCAAATCAAATAAACCTGCCACGTGCTTCCAAAAAGGTTTATTGGCCTGTAAGGTAGATAAGCTCATTTCCAGAGTGTCGGATACTGATGTTTCAGACAGGTAGAAACCGCCGGTCCGACGGACAGAGATCTGTTCAGGAAATTATACATGAGGACACTGTTTTTGAGCAGAAACCCTGGGAAGTACAAATGAAATGTCATACAAAGTCCGTCTATCTAGTAGACTCACGCACAGTCTTAGTGAACTATTTGACTTTACAACCAGATCAGAAGGAACTGACTCTCCTCTTAGGCCCGGTTGACGTTGACCACAGGTCAATCAAATCGGAGGACTGTGATATTAATGGTATCGATTCACCAAGTACTCTGCCAATAATATCAGTCCTTGGCTGCAACGTTTGGGTCGGTAACTAAGTCTACTAAGACATTGGACGAATCTAAAATTGCGGTCATCAAGGAATCATGGCGGTCAGAGGACTCTTCGAGACTTACTGCTTTTAAAGACTCTTTTAGAGCAGCTTTTTTCCTGTTACTTACAGGGATGATGACATGTTGAAGATACCATGCCTTAATGAAATCATTGATCACTTATTACTTAAACGTTATGGAACTAAGTCCATTTCTAAATCATCATTACACTCTCAACCTTTGAAGAGTATTTAAAAACCTGCCTCTCAAGGACAGATGTCATCAGAATGGGTATGCTAATTAACATTTACATAAAAAGCGTTAGGAAACCTACTTCTTCACTACGGGAGAAAGACGTTTACATGGATCTGTGCATACAATGTGTTTGTAACATTTTTGGAATTAGTAGAAAGACTTTTAGATCAGAAGTGAGTCGATTAACAAACAAATTGATGATCTTTTTCCTGAAGTTGGGCGTACAAGGCAGAGTCTCTCATTAGATACTCAAATCAAATAAACGGAAACGACCTAGATCTAGTGATAAGAAGTCATGCCCTCAGAACCATCAATAGAAGCCTCAGTACATTCGCAGTGCATCTTACGTACCAGTTTTGGATATAGGTGATACCCTGAGGCCAACATCAATACTTTCACGCTTAGTTTGTATTAATTGCTTCGATTGCCATCAGCTCAACGATACAAACCCCTAATGTAAGAGTTGATATTCAAGTGACGTAATTACTATAAGAACGGAGAAGGAACGATGTCCTGTCACTAAGGGGGGTGGTAATCGTTAACCTATGTGGGAGAGCAGCATGAGGTTGGGAAAGGTTGTGATGACGGTACTGGTGCGAGATATACTTAGAATCCATCGTTAGGTGCTCCAGTCGCCGCGATATGACTGAAAAATTGTTCAAAGCGGTATTAAAACCCATCCAAACAAACAAAGATCCCTTAGTAAAAAATCAAGAGAAAATGTAAACGACCAATTATCACGTAAATAGAAAGATCATCTGATGCCCGATTATGATTACTCTGACAATAAAGATGAGCTCCGACAACTTTTTTACCAGGACCTTGATAATGAGTTGAAGGGCAGGCCAACAGATGTCTACATATCAAGCCTTTTAAAGCTATGTAATAAACATTTATATAAACTCATTGCTTATCGTGAACGGTAAGCAGAACGAGTAAAAGAAGTCATTGGCTGTCGAACATTGAGACTAATAAGAAGGAGAACAACGCCAACTTCTACGAACGAGAGGACCATGATGGTCCTATTTCGCTCCCCTGAGTATGATGGCTCAAGGCTTTCTGATATAAGATTTAAACTATCAAAGCCCTACACCTTATCATTTTGGAGAAGAAGATGTTTTTAAAAAGATTTTTCCCTTCAATCCTAGGTAAAGTGAAGGTCCGACCATATTGAGCTAATTTCAAGAGTACGGCAATTCTTCAAAGTACTTAAGAAGAGGGTCAAGAGGCATTACTACATACCAAATATCAAAGCTCTAGGTCTAATGGTTTAGGAGGAGAACATTTTCTATGATATCCTTCTTTATTCCTTTCTATGATTGCACAGAAAGAGGCTTATTTTCAGAATACAGTAACTCTATGAAGTATTTTAGTACAGGGTCAATAGGTATTATTACACAAAACATCAAAGCTCTAGGCCTTGTGGTATGGGAGAAGTTTTTTTTAAAGATTCCCTTCTTTAATTCTTAGTAAAATCAGTGATAACATAGAAAATGGCTAATTTTCAGAATACAGCAATTCTTTGAAGTATTTTGGTAGAGGGTCAATAGATGATGATTTTTACCAAATATCAAAGCTCTAGGCCTTATGACTTGGGAAAAGAAGATTTTTAAAAAGTTTTCCTTCTTTATTTTTATGTAAAATCAGGGATCGCACAGAACATTGCTAATTTTCAGCATTTGGTAATTCATTGAAGCATTTTGGTAGAGGGTCAAAAGATGATGATTTTTACCAAAAATCAAAGCTCAAGCCCTTATGGTTTGATACAAGAAGATTTTTAAAGTTTTCCTACTTTATATTTATGGAAAATAGGGGATCGCACAGAAAGGGCTAATTTTAAGAATACGGTAATTCTTTGAAGTATATTGGTAGAGGGTCAAAAGATGATAATTTGTACTAAATATCAAAGCTCTATGCATTACGGCTTGGGAGGAGATTTTTCTTTTTCACTCCGTCGCCATGGTAACCTCAGTTCTTCATGGATTTCATTTCTTTTGGAGTATTTTGTAAGAGTATGACTTAAGGATCATTTCCGTGAAGTTTGTTTGAAATGTAATAGTTAGTTTTGTAATTGTAAATGGACGGACGGACAGATGGACGGACAGACGGACGCCGAACGATGACCGATCACAATAGCTCACCCAGACCACTTCGTGCATAGGTGAGCTAAAAATGTGCCACTGATTGTTATATCCCACCTTTTGTCCATAGGAGATCAATGAAGAAAAATATATAAAAAAGAGAAAAAACATGCTACAAGCAAGTTCATCCATTTCACAATGTTTCATTAATCTAGCTCTTCCAGGACATAAAAATCAGAATGAACATCCTTCTTTATCTCTATATTTCAGATCGCCTTTCAAAACAAAAGGGCAGATCGGAATTTGATAGGAATCAATGTTCGCTTTTTATACGACCGTCGAAGACGGGAGGTATTATGGGATCACCCGTGGTGTCCGGGCGTGCGGGTGTCCGGGCGTCCGGGCGTCGGGTTGTCCGGGCGGTGTCCACTTCTTTGTCCGGAGCATAACTCTGTCACCGCAAGTCCGATTGACTTTAAACTTGGCAGTTATATTCTTCTAATCAATACGGAGTGCAGTGCT
The DNA here is from genome assembly GCA_946902895.1 of Fragum fragum. Taxonomy (NCBI): domain Eukaryota; kingdom Metazoa; phylum Mollusca; class Bivalvia; order Cardiida; family Cardiidae; genus Fragum; species Fragum fragum. The sequence goes on from OX336380.1 coordinate 38,786,596, forward strand.
CAATATCCATAACTCTACCTGGCCTATTTTTTGAGTTTTTGCCCTTTGTTGTTTTTCGTACTTGAATCTTGTCCGGAGTATATCTCTAAAAGTATTATAACTAGGATCATGAAACTTCATGGGCGTATAGATCTTACCAAGGGGGAGCGCAGTGCACAAGAACCATAACTCTACCTGGCCTATCTTTTGTCCTTTGTTGTTTTTCATACTTGAATCTTGTCTCGAGTTTTATCTCTAAAAGTATTATAGCTAGGATCATGAAATTTCATGGATGGATAGAGCTCACCAAGTAGGAGTGCAGTGTACAAGAACCATAACTCTACCTAGCCTATTTTTTGAGTTATTGCCCTTTGTTGTTTTTCATACTTGAATCTTGTCCGGAGTATATCTCTAAAAGTATAATAGCAAGAATCATTAAATTTTATTGATGGATAGAGCTCACCAAGTAGATGTGCAGTGTACAAGAACCATAACTCTACCTGACCTATTTTTGAGTTTTTGCCCTTTGTTGTTTTTCATACTTGAATCTTGTCCGGAGTATATCTCTAAAAGTTTTATAGCTAGGATCATGAATCTTCATGGATCGATAGAGATCACCAAGTGGGAGTGCATTGTACAAGAACCATAACTCTACCTGTCTCCTTTTTTTTTAAGTTATTGTCCTTTTTTGTTTTTCATACTTGAATCTTGTCCGGAGTATATCTCTAAAAGTTTTATAGCTAGGATCATAAATCTTCATGAATAGATAGTGATCACCAAGTGGGAGTGCATTGTACAAGAACCATAACTCTACCTGTCTCCTTTTTTTAAGTTATTGCCTTTTGTTGTTTTTCATACTTGAATCTTGTCCGGAGTATATCTCTAAAAGTATTATAGCTAGGATCATGAAACTTCATGGGTGTATAGATCTCACCAAGTGGGAGTGAATTGCACAAGAACTATAATTCTACCTAGCCTATCTTTTGAGTTATTGCCCTTTGTTTTTTTTCATACTTGAATCTTGTACGGAGTATATCTCTAAAAGTATAATAGCTAGAATCATGAAATTTCATGGATGGATAGAGCTCACCAATTGGGAGTGCAGATTACAAGATTCAAAACTCTACCTAGCCTTTTTTTGAATTATTGCCCTTTGTTGTTTTTCATACTTGAATCTTGTCCGGAGTATATCTCTAAAATTATAATAGCTAGAATAATGAAATTTCATGGATGGATAGAGCTCACCAAGTGGGAGTGCAGTGTACAAGAACCATACCTCTAACTTGCCTATTTTTTTACGTTATTGCCCTTTGTTGTTTTTCATACTTGAATCTTGTCCGGAGTATATCTCTAAAAGTATTATAGCTAGGATCATGAAACTTCATGGGTGTATAGATCTCACCAAGTGGGAGTGAATTGCATAAGAACTACAATTCTACCTAGCCTATTTTTGAGCTATTGCCCTTTGTTGTTTTTTATACTAGAATCTTATCCGGAGTATATATCTAAAAGTATAATAGCTAGAATCATGAAACTTCATGGATGGATAGAGCTCACCAAGTGGGAGTGCATTGTACAAGAACCATAACTCTACTTAGCGTATATTTTGAGTTATTGTCCTTTGTTGTTTTTCATACTTTGTTTGACAAAAAATATTCATTCAAAATAACCTCAGGTCTATTCAAACCCCCAGTTAATATCAAGCAGTGTGACGGGCGTATCTTGTGACAATTTGGCACCTTGTTGTATCATGTAAATAGTAACAACAACTACAAAAAAATAAACTTTGACTTATTCAAAGAAATTCAGGTGTTCAGTTTACATCAGCAATTGTCGAAACGGTTTGTGTACAGAATTGTTAAAATTTGATGCGTTAAGATGGGCTGTTCGGGGAATTTGTGACAACTTAAATTCCGACTTTGTGGGTATACTATTCACTCGATAAATCGACCGAAAAAGAAGAAGAAAAAAAAAAATTTTTAAATTTTACCAGACATAAACAAAACGGTTTCTTTTTTCCACAGTCACGTTATCACTGCAAAATAAAGATTAGCCTGATTCTAACAAATCATTTCTTTTTTGTCGTCTCATTTTCTAACTTTTGTACTATACGTTAACTTTATAGCACTGATATATTTGATATTCACCTACACAAATAAAGTTTGAACATATTCGGAAAAGGTTCAACGAAAGTTATCGCTTCCTTACAATATTTACCGATTTCGATATTAACTACAACTACTTAGAAATCAAAAATTAACTTTGAATTTTTAGCTATTCTGTGCACGAAGTGCTTTTGGTGAGCTACTGTGATTGGTCATCGTCCGTCGTCCGCCCGACGGTCCATCTGTCCGTTCCCCCGTTCACAATTTTTTACAAAAAAAAATCCTCTCCTCCTAAACTTTTTCTGGAATTTCAACCAAACTTCACAGGGAATTCCGGAGGGAAAATTCGGAGATAGGGTAATACAGTTTCTTAAATATTAATACAATGCCAAATGTCGATAATTTTGGAAAATGTGCAAATAATATGCAGCCGTGACCCCCAAAATCGATAGATCGGCCAAATATTTATCTAGACAAGAATTAAACTTGAAACTCCGAAACATATTTAAGTTAAGTAGTGTTAATGGGTTTACGACCTAAACGCCAATACTATGCTTATATAAGCTGTAATTACGACGTTTAGGTCTGGACAAACCAATCATTATATTTATATTTTTACTTATGTTTTGTTACACGTAAATGACAAAAAAATGTTTAAAATACGTTACTCCGCTCACTTATTGAACGAAGACCGATTACAGTGCTCACAGCATTTTGATTGAAAGAATCGACCCGTCTATTACCAAGGATAGCAATCCACCTTCGGAGAGTTTCATTACTCGGCAGCTCATGTGTTCATATGGTCAGATCAGTGTCAATACATTTGCATCTCCAAGCTGGTCGCTTTACCATATATGTAGTAATAGTTATAAAAGGGAGGTCACGTTTAGCGTTTAGTGTATTCCCCCACAGTAAGCTGTTTGAAACCCATCGAGAAAAATGATTGTGAAAACATCTCGGGAAATGAAGAAATTGCTTCTGCTAGCAATTTCTTCATTTTCTACAGTGTTTTCTAACCTTAAAGTAGAAAAATTCTAAAATTTCTTGAACTTTATTTTATAGATTGTCGCAACTCCTTTAAATTTGGACCAGTCTAAATTTGAGTCGTTTGAGAATGGTTTAAAGAGGTTGTGATTTTTCGCATTTTAACTACAGCTCTAAGGACTGAACTCAAATAAGCATTCGCATACATTGGAATTTTATCTGCTAGATCGTTCAGTTTCGAGACGTACTTCAGGAAACGAATTGAACCCCTTTGATCTACGTGGCCCCCAAACTTCAGTGCGCTTCCTTGAAACATTGGCAACAAGCGTATGAAGTTCCGTTGTGATAGGTAAATTTGTTCTAGAGTAAGAGCATGGAAAAGTATATGGACGGACAGACATTGTAAAACAATATACTCTTTTTACTTAGTAAGTGTGTGTGTTACAGAGGTTTATGATAAAATCCACCAAGAAAGAAACAGTGTTGATCCTGGTCAGTCCGCAGTGTTTCGTGCTGTCTGTCTAGGTTCGATCCTTTTTTAACTTCCAATGTGTCCCTTTGCTCGAGACTAATTATGTGATTTTCGTTGTTGGGCGCGCAAAATGTCGTAACTACAGCTTAAATAAAGCTGTAGTTACGACATTTTGAACGCCCGAACGACGAATAAAGTTTAAATGCAAATTACACGAGTCTTGCCTTGGGGTTCTCACTGGAAAAGAAAGCAGTATTTATATAATCATAATTTTATCGTTTAAAATGAATCAATGTGTCAATACCTGTGGATTTTACCTTTCTGTTATCTGATCTTAAGTTAATTTGCATTTGATCGTTTGTTATGGGGTTTTAAGTCTCTTTTAACAGCTGTTTAGTTACTTCAGAGGTGTCAGAAAGTTGTACTTCATGGTTACTACTTATTCGGAAATATCTGGCAAGGTTACGCTTCTAGTAAAAAACGTTTTTCTCTTACCCACAATGATTTTCTACCAATAAGATGATTCTATTTTTCAATGAGATTGCGACGACAGCTGTAAGCTTATACTATCGCTCCTGAACACTACAAATCAAGATATTTTCATGTTTCTGAGGGGCATTGGCTTAAACTTACCGTTACCCACGTTCACAGCTTGGTAGACTTGGGCTGGCTATAAAGTGTTTTGTTTATGGATACATTGCGATGACGATTGGGCTCGAACCCCTGATTCAGGTCACGAGTCATAGGTCAACGCCACTTGGCCATCGAGGAAGACATCTGTTAACAAATTCTGACACATTGTTTTTTACGCCCCTCTAGAAAAACAATTGGGAAACAATGTAAAAAAATGAATAAATTGCTTGCAGCAAATAATTTCTTCTTTTTTAGCTCACCTGAGCACGAAGTGCTCAGGGTGGGCTATTCTGATCGCTCATCGTCTGGCGTCCGTCCCTTCAGAATAACAAAAAATCTTCGTCCCTAAACCAACCATGGATTTTCTACCTAACTCCACAGAAGTAATCTCTAGCTCATGCTCTTTCAAAATGCTTCGAAAAATTGATATCCATGAAGAACTTTAGTTGCCATTACAACCGAGTGAAAACACTTAAAGAAACTTCACCCCGAAAACGATGAGGCCCAGAACTAATTTATTTGGTAGAAATCATTATCTAATGATCCTTTACCAAAATACTTCAAAGAATAACCGTACTTAGCAAACTATCTCTTTTCTGTCCGATCCCTGATTTTACATAGAGATAAAAAAGGAGATCTTTGAATTTTTTCTTCAAAAAGAAAAAAAAAAGTAACAACAACAACAAAAACAACGAAAGCCCCTTTCTATACAATCCCTTATTTCACATAGAAATAAAGAAGGGAATCTCAAAAATCGTCTTCTCGCAAAGCGTTGGGCCTAGAACTTTAACATTTTGTAAGTATCAAGGTCTATTGACCCTTTACCGAAATACGTCAAAGAATTACCGTACTCTGAGAATAAGCTCTTTTCTGTGTGATCCCTGATTTTACATGAGATAAAGAAGAAAATATTTTCCCTCCAAATCACAAGGCCTAGGCTTTAGTATTTGATATGTATGAATATCTAATAACCCTTTACCAAAATACCTCATATAATTACCGTATTCTGAAAATAAGCCTTCTTCTGTGCAATCCAAGATTTTAGAAAGGAACAAAGAAGGATATCTTTGAAAATCATTTCCTCCTAAACTGTTCGGTCTAAAGCTTCGATATCTAGTATGTATCAATGCCTATTGACCCGTTACCAAAATATTTCAAAGAATTACCATACTCTGTAAATTAGCTCTGAATGGTAAGATTTTCAATATACCTGGGATTAAAGGAGGAGATCTTTAAAAAATCTTCTCCAAAATCATAAGGTGTAGGTCTTTGATATTGTATATATTATAAAGCCTTAAGCAACCATACTCAGGGAGCGATATAGGACCATTATGGTCCTCTTGTTCATGATGCCTTTTACCCAGAAAGTTGAATAAATCTGAATTTTCATGAATTCAAATTGCCGTCTTCAACTTCTTTCAAATCGCCGTTTGGTAATGGGTAATTTCAGGTTGAAATTATTACAATATCTTTCTTCAGTGACTTTATCGGTTGTAAACAAAAATTATGGAACCAAACGGCACAAACAGATCTACAATAAAATACAGAAAGGGAAAAACAAAACAGAAAAGTGATCAAGCTAGTACAGACGACAAAATAATGGATACGAATAGCTCCAGATGTTCAAACGAGCTCTTAAAGAACGCTTCATTATTTTACGTCACCATTACAGTTCTGTGTACAGGATTTAACATAGTATATAATATGAATAATGGCGCGGGTTCATCGAACACCAGTCGAAACACCAATGGTACGAATTCGGTTGATCTTTTAATCACATCGGAACTCGATAAAGGGGATGAACTTTTCTTTTTGGTAAGTATATTTTTTTGGCAAAATCAGATACTTAAAAAAAAGTATATGTTACAAAAGAAATGAATAGAAATGGATGAAAGAAATGGAATCACTTTAGCATTAAGGATGTCGTCGTCTCTCTAGAAATTTCATAGAAAAGAAAATACATTTTTCATTGTCATTGTCATTGCGGTAGCATAGAGTGTGCTTTAAAAAAAAATATATTTAGACCTATCTCGTAAAGAAATATTTGGTTTTATAGTTTTTCTCTCTTTTTATTTTGAAAAAGAGAAGATAAAGTGCAACGAGATAGCAAATCGTTTCTTTCTTTTTTAATTAAAAAAACGTTTTAAAGAATGGTTAAAACTAGTTTCCTTTTCAAAAGAGTTGAAAAAAGAAGAAATAAAATGAAATTCTTTGAAATTGCAAATTTGCTCATGGTGGAGTAAAATTGTGCCAAGTTCTCGAAATCCATCCATGATCTTTACCCTGAAGCTTTCCGAAAACTTGTTTCCAATGGCGTATCTCCTAATGATGGAGAACGAGTGTGTCGAGCGATTTTTAAATCGTCCATAACTGTAAGAGATATGCTCCGGATATATTCGGACAGATCATTAACACTGGAATGAACTAACGTGCCGACTTTTAATAACTTAACACAAGCGGGCTCGTCAAATATAAGAAACGGGTAAAGAGATGAAGGCTTAAAATTTCATGACTTTTTTCACGACTTTATCGTCGTTTGGCGGGCAAAATGCCGAAACTACAGCTTTATTCAAGCTGTCGTTACGACATTTTGCATTCCCTACAACGTTATTCTTGATACAAAAATAGCGTCAGCATTGAAGAAATGTAAAAATCTTTGATTTCGCAGTCAAAAAATGTTCAGAACTAAGGGTAAAAAGTTTATGTTGACCTTAGGTATTTGACTTTCTTGCAAAGGTGGTACGAGTGGCCTATATATCAATAGTTCGTCAAGGGATAACATGTCGAGCCCTCAAAATATTTGGCCTGGAGCTTTGGCATTGACCTTTCAACTATGCCATAACTCCTTTCAAATAGCTCATATACTTATGACGGAGAACCATTGTGTCAACTTTTTATGACATCCACCTGCCTAGGAAAAGCTCAATTTGAACGTTTTACCTTAAGCTGTGGCTTTGAACGTGTAGACGTGCAAATACTTTTAAATGGCCAGGTTTATTGAAATTAATTCATATAATGTAGTAGATACGCCCTGTACAAATCGGACACACTAACGTATACACACCGACTTGAAAATTTTACATCTATATCTCACTCTCCGCATTCTATATTTTCTTTTTCTTGTAAAAGGCCTACTAGCAAACCTTTGTACATTCATGAAAATTTGGTACAGGAAAATTGTCAGCTTTTCCAAAGTAGTAATAAATGTAATTTTCCCGATTTCATTTTCCCTTCGTGTTAAATCAACCAAACTCTATGAATTTAAATAAATGTTATATAGTCCCAAAGCCCTACTTCAAAACCTAGGAATTTAGTGTTCGGGTAATGTCGATAACGACTGAGTTGCTAGCGGAAGCCAATTGTGTAGGTCACACTCCTGTCGATTTTCACTAATTATAATGGAGTAAAAAGTGTCATTTGTGACAGTGTATAGCTCTTTTCACAAGTTTCGGATTCGAACCTAAGTTCATCTTAAAGGGGTTCATTTGCCTTGAAATTCATGCTAGGTCAAGGATACCATCAGCGATAAACTTTACTATACAGATTTACATTTAACACAACAACCATCGAAATTTCCTTAATTCGGAACGGCCTAAAGCTTGGGGGTGGGGGGTGGCTTCCAATCCCAACCTCATCACTAAACAACTAATAGTCCCAACAGAAAACCATTAGCACACATGGATACAGTGCAGTAGTCGTCTGCCATTTTGCGGAACAGGAATTTAGATTTCTAGCTATGGCCCAGACTCGAAAATAACATGCCAAAAGGGGGAAACATGGGATTTTAAAGGAACTACTTTAGGGTACAACGGGTCTGGGCGTTTGACCCATAATTGATAGGTCATGGAAACCACAAATAAGGCGAATTTCCTATAATCATTGGTACAGAATTTAGAAATGAAGAAATTGTTGGTTTTTTTCTTCGAGGTGCGAAGTGAAAGCTTCATTGTATGAAGCCGATAATGTCATGGATTTACATTATTTAAAGTGCAAGAATTGATCTCATAATCTCTTATAATTGAGGGATTATAGTTGTCATTCAAACCGTTGATAAACCAATTAAATCATACACTTAGACCGGAAGTAATCTTAATGTTATGCGGTTCAGAAAATGCTTTTCTTACTTTCTCACTACCAACATAAATCATATGAACGCAACGTATCACAAATTGTCGGAGGGCGTAACAGAGTAACTGCATACCGAAGCGGTATACTATATAATTTTAACAGGGAAAGAAAAGGTATGAGATATTATCCTCTGTTTCTTAATTGAATTGTATATTAATATAATAATAAAAAAAAGTGGTAATAATCACATTTCTTTATGTCAGGAACAAACTAGTGAGTCACTTGAGAAATTCAGCGAACTTCTAGCAGCTCATCCACAGAGTCCGCGGGCCCTTTGGGGGTTTGCCCGTGCTCTTAACGAACTAGGTGAAAAGAACAACAAGGTACATCTCATTATTGACGCTAAAGTTGCATTGTTTGACATCATTTCCATTCCGGATGTACCGCGTGACATGTTCATCAAAGCATTAACAACACTTACACAGCTATATATTTCTACAGGTGTGTATATTTGCACTACATTTTTGCACTGCAGATTTGCTTATATAGACAAGCTCTAAAATTTACAGGTCTTTATCTCGACCGGGTTTCATCCCTTCATAACTCTGTCGAGGAGTCAAATGGCGGGACTTTTTGTGAGTCTATCACTGTATTCATCCTCGTTCCCTCTCTTCATTCAATATTTTGGATCCCATTTCCTTCATTTTTTCATGCGGGTAACCCTTTTTATGTCAAGGATCCCTTTAAATCTGAACATCACTAGGTAAAAACTCCAGGTCAGGAGATCAAATTTCGTTTAAAGGATATGGCCTCTCGACGGGTCAAATTCTCCATCCAGTTTCTTTTAAAAAAAACCTGGTGAGTAAATGAAGCCTTTGATTACGAGGTCACAAGGTTAAAGGTCCATTCTAGGAGATCAAATTATTCGCTTGTGGCATCTCTCCGCCAAATATCTTTCATATTTACTTGTGGGTAGCTCTTGATGGGGGCAGGAACCATATTAATTTCAAGTTTATAAGATAAAAGATCAAAATTATGAGTTAATCGCCCCGAACAGCTCCCTTAAGTCCCAATTGCCCATTTTAAACTCACGCAGCAGTTTTTGGATTAAGGAATCAATAAGTTATAAAAGGCAATCATTTGTATCCAGATTGACTGAAACGGTTAACGCCATCTTTATTTTATCTAACAACGTAGCGAACGTAATCATTTTCAGTATTATATGATCCTTTCTCATAACAATACGAATATTTTAGAAGGTTTGAGAAAAACTATGGCAAACGTATGACCCAAAGAGTTTAAACAATGAAATTGTCTTGATATTGGTCGACATGCAAAAATATTCGCTAATTATATTGCTAATGGCAATAAAACTATTTGAGGCAAGTTTAAGGAAGACCGGGCAAAAGAGTTGTTCTTTTCATTTCCAGGTTATTCATACAGTGTGATTAATCTTTAGGTTCATACCTAAATGAAAACAAACAAAAAACATTCTCTTCATTTCTTCAGGATAATGATGGTGATTATCATTATTACTGCTATTGTTATTATCGAATTGTCTGTGTACTAATTACCAAGCCTTTTCTTTCTACCAGAAAAAGCTACAAGTCTTGACAAAATCTGGAGGTTCCTGTCTACCCGATACAGCCATACACTCGAACCAAGCCGATTGTTTCTTCAACAACTTCTTCGACACAAGGATAGCGCTAAACGTGCCGAGAACTTGCTTAAAGAGGTAATATTGCGAATATATTCCCGAATTTACCAGGTGTGTCGAACGTAGACATAATTGACCAATCGCGACTGTGAACCAAAGAATCAGGCGACCAATCAAGTCATTCACATCAGTGAACTTTGAACTTCAACATTGGCCGACATTTGAATTAAACATTTATTCTGGTTCGGAGATTTCAAAAGCGCAACTACAGCTGAACCCCCCCCGGTGTTTATGAAATTGCTTTTTCCAAATTTATTAACATTATCCTCAAGGACTGTTCGATCTTTTTCAATACAATATATGTATCTGTTAAGTGTGAAGTCCTTTGATCGAGAGCCTCTTTATATGCTAGGACATCCTTTTTTAACAGAAGTATATAGTTTAAATACGTCAACGCAAAAGAGTAAACAGTCTTACAGAACCAGCTTTTAAATTTCTTAGTTTGTGGTGTCCGTCGTTTAATATCTAAGGAGAACTTCCTGTGGGAGTACGTGGGCACGGACGGGGGAGTCAATGGACGGGGTTAGTGATCCGTCAAATTCGATTGGAAGAAATTAGTTACAGTTTCTTATATAAGAAATGTAGCTGCAATGGAAGCTTGTTTAAAGCACGGCTTAAAGCGACTCTTGTGCAGATTATTAAAGAAAAAAAATTGCTCACCATATTTAAATTGCTAGGTGTTATGCTTTCAGACATTTTAAAGAAGGTGATTGAAGGGAAATGACTGTTTAAAAAAAAAAGAAAAAAAAAAAAAAAAAAAAAAGCACGATATTTCGCGTTATGAGACGCCAAATAAGTCCAAGAAGTACCCGAATGGAACCAGAATTCATCAGGTATATTTTTTCTTTCATTACCTGTGCACGAACCGTTTAAATGCATATTACCGATCGTCGTAATTTTTCAGCAAATGAAAAGCCACGGGTTCGTTTGAATTTCATATCGCGTAAACTGATAAGTTGCTTGTTTATGTGAAAATGTAGATCCAGTTACGTACAAAATAAAACCCTTGTAATTTAGGTCATAGAGTGTTGTAGTTTGAAGAAAGGACATTAACGTCATGAGTTGTCTAGTATAACATGTTAAGAATGGATCATTTTACCCTGTACTCAGCTAATTATTTATTCATCTTTTAATTACTTTTGATTTTAACCATTTCCTTAAAAGAAACAAATCTTAAGCTGTGCAAAATGTGTATATCAAGAAAAATGACACCCACCAAGCCCGACAAGTTTTAATTCTTGTTAGCCTGTACAAAACGAAGAGTTGTGTATAGTTTTTCCAGGCTTGGAGTGTACCGTTTCCATGAAAAAAAATCTCTTTTAAAGTAGACGATTGTGTCCACATATTTCAGTACATGTAAGTATCAAAAAGAGCATGCTGGAACTGAAGGGATATAAGTTATTCATTTAGTAGTTTTATTGAATGCGGATCTTGTGGGGTATATATTGCTCGCCTTACAAGATACAATCGATCAGAAAAACAGTTATATTACTCGCCCTGACAATTAATGAGACTTAACTTAACGCCAGGCTGCTTTCCGCTTAGGTTAGAAGGCGTAAACTGTCGGTTGTAAACTATAACGTTTGCTTGAATCGTTTCGTATAAGGGGAGTCATGATTTTCAAATTTTCCTAATGCCGTCACGAATTGATCTACGTCCTTTAGCAAGCGCCAATGACATTGCATGTTTTGTATGTGTGTCGGTGTTCATGGGGTGGTTTATGTGTGCCATAATAACAAAATGGACCATCCAATCTAGACGCATATAGACTTACCTCTGTCCGTGTTTAAGTGCGAGCGTATGTTCACGGGTGTGTTAGTGTGAATGCCCACGTCATGTCCCGAGCATATCTTCTACATTAAATGACGGATTTCGAAATAACTTCGCACTACCGATACGTGTAAAGTTTGTTGAATACTCCATAGTTCAAGGTCACATCTGAAGGTTACGAGTTAGGAATTAATTCGGGACCGTTTCTGTGCCGTGACATATCTCTATTTCTTTTAGTCTATAAATGAATGCTCAGAAATAAAAATAACAGACACAATGTCACAATCATATCCCCGTTATGCAATGGCGACTAGCATATAGAGCTACACCTGTCCATGCGTGTGTGTGTTTGTAAAATTCTTTGTCATGTATAAAATAAGAAACTGTGAATTTTAATTCTTCAGGATCCTACTTCTTTACATACATTTTTAAATATAATTCTATTGTGTTTCTGATAAATAAGTATTACGCTCTATTTGCAGATCAGGCCGGGTGGTATGCTAACTAACTAGGAGATAGCGCCTGTAAATCAAAAATCAATCGGCCAATCAGATAATTTATTTAGATTGGTAATTAAGTTTGAACCCCAACATTAATTGACATTAACGTTGCCCATTTTTGGTTGGAATGGTGATTTAAAGGTCGCGACTTCGCTTATTCAAGCTGATGTTTCGACGTTTACGGCACCAGCCAACAATTGTACTTTTTTGTTACACAATTGGCCATTTGTTTTGCCTCATAACGTTGTTTATAACCTAAGTGAAACTTTCTGTAGGAGCTCAGCGGGCGGAATCGGCGATGCCCCAATTTCAATATTCAAAAGACAGAAATTATTTAACGATTGAATTTTACTTTACCTCGATGATTCTGATCCACAAATATGATAAGAAACAAACAAGCTTCGGATGTGTTTATTATGATAGCGGTTGCTTTATGAGTAAGCTTGACATGTTTTGACATACCTTAGAAAATACTAAACTTTTCCACCGAAATGTCGTAATACAACCTCCTCGAACCATGCAGAGTTTCAATACCATCTGGGTTAATTATGCAGTTAGCCTTGTCAGAGAGGGTCAAAAGGGATGATATTATCGGTATGTAATAGGAGGAAAGGAAACGGAGCAAAACAATCACGAGGTAATCTGATTAATATAAAAGTTGTGTTGGCTAAATCGGTTTTTACGCCAATAACAACAGTATTTCAGCCATATCGCCGCAGCTTGAGCACCTAACAATGGATTACTGGTATAGTTCACACCAATACTACCACTACATCCATTCCTCCTTTCCTATCCTCCAGCTGCTATCACACTTAGGTTTACGATTATCCACCAATTGGTGAGAGACAAATGTCGGCAGGATATGTGCCACTGACGGGGATCTAACCCATGATATCCCATGATTGAAGATTAGGAGTCTGATGTGCTACCGACTGCGCTATGACGGCGGCAAAAAGCAAACGGAAAACATGTGATATTCATGTGATAGTTTTGAATTCAACCCAGTTGAGGTATGTGACGTATTGGCGGACTATTTACTGAGCCAATTACAGAGATGAATTGGAATGAATCGAGTTCAAGAGAGTGCAATTGTATATCTAGAAATTTGACGGTCGGGGTTATGATTGACAATTCACTTCATTCGTAGTCTAATTCTGTGTCAAGACCTAGCGTTGTGAAAAACAAAGAACGTGAGGAGTTCCTCACAGGAAAACAGCACATCACCGAACCTCATACAATAGAATAACCGTTACAAGTCATCCAAAAAACAAGTTAAAGTCATAAATTGCATAGGCCAAACGGTTGAATCCAAGCTATGCCCCTAGGGATAAATCGTATACTGTATATGTAAATTTTCACAAAGATTAGCTCTAGGGAACCTCTACAGAATTAAGAATAATAACAATTTGTTAAAATATTATAATAAAATATTAAAATGTCATGTAACAAGTATTATTCCAACCACGTTCTAAAGAAATGTGTTAGTGACTGATAAACCATTGTTCAATATAAATGAAAGTTTAAAACCTTGAAATACGTTTAAAGCTCATAATATAGCACTTGATATATTCAATGTGCACGGATCAGAAGCTGTGACATTCAAGGAAAAAAACAACAACAGATGTTAAAACTACTACCTGTATAGCACACATGATAAAAGTGGACTTTCGTGTTGAAAAATCACTTCTAATGAAGTTTTCAATGCCAAAAACAGGTGATACCACTGTTCGGACCTGTTGATTGTCTCGGGTTCGTCCGGGCTGATGAGCCCCTGTTTCAACAACATCCACGAACTGCTCCCGAATTCCGCTAAAACATGGCAAGGTTTTTCTTGGACATGTTGCACCGATCTCGTTCTTGGTTAAGTCTTAAACGGTTGTAGGACTTTCTTGCAGAAGCCTTTGTCATTTTCAATCATTGTGAGTAATTGCATGGACTTGTTCCTGTGCAATACCTAACTGTGTAGCAATGTACAAACGTATACTATCGTATAATTCGCCAATCCAACATAACCATATCATGTCTCTTTTTTATGTGTCCTCTGGGGTGAAGATTGGTAGTCTGCAAGGACTCCGGCCATCTTTAGGACTCTTTCTAACGCGTTTGATTCAGCGGCCATTTTTTCTCCGAAATTATACATGAGGATATGCTCCATCTAACTTTCTACCATGTCTTTTTCTGCTCTAGGCTCGGACCTTTCAAGCGCATCTAGTATTGTGGTCAACCTGTTGACAAATTCGTATAATTACCAATTTGAGGGGAATTTTTAGAGTTATTCATTTCAAATAAATTAACAGTATGATTGATTTGGAGAGAATACAATTGGAAGAAAGACAATTTGAGTTTTTTTAACTATAAAATATTTCTATCGGCTTTTAAGATGATCAACCAACACCCAGAAGACTGTTTGTCCACGGCCATGCTCGGAGAAATATACAAAAATAGACATAAGGATTTTGAGAACGCGGTACTTTTTATGCAAAAAGCGATTGACATGGATTGTGAAGGTGTTCGAACGAGAAAGTTATATGCAGAACTTTATCAGGCCTACGTTCGAATTGGACAGAAAGACAAGGTAATACGTTTGAGTCCTATCATCATTACTTAACCCTTTCTTGTAAAAAAAACTGGCAATTTACGTTGCGGTGATTTAATACTTCAGAAAATGTTGTTGAAAAAGAAGAAATTGCTTTGAAAAGCGATTTCTCTTTTTTCACGATATTTTCTACCACATATGATGGTTTCAGTAACCCCCTTCAAATTGGACCAGTCTCATATTTATAAAACGGGAAAGGGTTAAAGACTATTTCTACAATGAGTTTCCATCTGTATACATATCTTATTTTTAGTATTTCCTAGAGTTAGTATGCTTTGTCCACATTCCGCAGAAAAAACGTATTCAGAGAATCGAACTTTGTATTAAATATCACCGGCTATCAAAAAGCTCTATTCAATGATTTTTATGACGCAAGTTGAGTTTCTCCTGTTTATAGCAACTTTGAGCCGTTATCATTAACTTATTTGAATTAAAACCAGGTTAAAAATCTGGTAGAAGATCGTGTAAAATACTTGCAATGGTTTCCCGATTATTGTAATCTAACCCTTGTCATGCTGAATAAAATTCTTTTCAGACTTGTATAAAATCAAAGGGCTGAAAGCACTGGTCGTACTTGTTGTTCAGTTGTCAAAACTTCCTTTGAAAATTTATTTGACTAGCAACACTAGTTTTAAAAGGACAGACAAGAGGTGTAGACAAAGATCAGACTGCACGTTTGTCTATACCTCCTGCTAAAACCGGAACATTCCGGATTAAGCATGACATGGGTTAAGATAAATTTTCTCTACAGCTCTAACTCTTCATATTGTGTCAATAGTTCCTTAAAATCACGGTCTTAATCTAATGTTAAAAAAACAGCAATGAATGAACATTATGGTTTATGGTTAAACGTTTTGCTGAATTTAAATGTCATTCCAATACATCTGCACAGAAGGTAAAGACGCACCTTTTTCCCTCTTTTGCCAATGAATAGTTTCAAATGGCCATTTGCTAATAAGCTTTAGAGAAACTAGAAATTAATTTGTAAACGTAAAACTAATTTTGTAGTAATAAAAACCCCAAAAACAATCAGATTGTAGAGTGATAGTCAATATAAGTACATGATATCGATTCGCACAAAGTCAGTGCCTTACGTTTAGTTAATAATAATAATAATTAAAAAAAGAAAGTTAGATTCCTAGTACTGAATTCCTCTCAATTTGATGATAAAAATGCCATCATCAAGAGTTTCCAAAGTCCAACCACAAGCGTGTTCATACATAAGTGTGATTAGGTTTTCCAGTTCATACCTCCATGAAAACAAATGAAATATCCCGTCATCTTTTAAATGTTTCTAAATGAAATGTGGAGGAAAAGAATTAAATTGTCCTATTAAGACAATCTTAATTCCTTTAATTTTTGAAGACTACGAACATCAACTGTCGGATCGCTAGCCACGCCTACTGACCCCGGACATGTCAGTTCTTTTGAAAAAGCCGCATCATCACCTTGAATTCACTAACACTCTAAATAAATGATTTAATAGGTCAGTCGATTATTTAATTGATAACGGCGATCCGTCAGTTGTAACTGCTTACAAACTTTGTTTTTACGCCCCCAAAGTGAGGCATATAGTAATCGAACTGTCCGTCTGTCCGTCCGTCCGTCCGTGCGTCCGTTCCGCTTTCGTGTCCGCTCTGTAACTTCTACATGCAAAAGTGGTTTTCAATATAACTTTGCACAAATGTTCATCGCTATAAGACGACGTGTCGCAAAAAAAAACAACAGGTTCCTATCTCAAAGGTCAAGGTCACAATTTGGGGTCAAAGGTAAAAAATCGGCACTTTTTGCCGTGTCCGCTCTGTAACTTATATAATTATGCACGCAGGTACAAATTTCTTTCATACAAATGTTCACCACCTTCAGACGACAGTTCGCGAAAAAGACCAAGGTTCCTTGCTCAAAGATCAAGATCACAATCTTGTGTCAAAGGGGCGTCCAGAATGTTTAGATTGCGTCCGGAATGGTTAAATTGTATTTACTCTCTTATTCTTCAATTGATTGCTTCCATATTTGGACAGATGCTTAATTGGGTGGACCACTTTACATGACCTTGACCCAGTGACCTTGACCTTTGACCTACATTTGACCTCAGAAAAAACCGTCCATAATGCATTTCTCGATTTCATTCTGTATTTATAGAAATTATTATATGTATCAAAATTTCATTTATTAAAAACCCAGACCTATAGATCACTAATGCATGTGGTAGTGTTTACAAAACAAATGAAAGTGCCACATGCTTGACCCTGTCCTTTGGGGGCATTTGTCACATGACTTTGATCAGCTCTTGTTATATATGTTTTAACCCATTACCAGACAGCAAAATTTTTGACTAATCCAAAATGAAAGGACTTGCAGACGACAATTTAAAGTTTATGATTTTTTTGATTTTTTCAAATTTCTGGTTGAAACCATTGTTGAAAATGAAGAAATTGCTTGGTTCAGGTATTTTCTCCATTTTACACAATGTTTTCCCAATTTATTTCGTGATTGACGTCAAAAAGCGTTATTGTGTGGGAATTGGTAAACAATTCCTACGACCACTTGCTGTGCTTTCAATGATGTAATAACGAACATAAGTTTATAAACTTTTCTAAAATACATGCCGTTGCTTTTACCGTAGGCGACGAAAATTACAAATCTTGGTGCGGAAAGAGGGCTCTTTCTATCGCCTGTTCAAAGATCGAAGAATAACGCAGATACTCCCCTGACAGCCCGACCCTGGTGGACTTATGAACAATCCACATATAAGAAGGATCTTGAGGTAAGTTATGCTATATAAGCTCGGTTAATTTGAATTTATCTGAAGTCTTTGCAAGTAGTGCTATTACCGTACATTTTTGGAATCGGATAATTTTGCTCCGACATATGTTAACCTTGGTAATATTTGAGATTTTTAAAGTCAAACCTATGAAACACACAATCGCCTGTTGGACTAAGCAAGTAATTTGATCAGACAGAAAACACAAATTACATTAGCGGGGCTTATCAGCAACATGTGAAACATATTGTAACATATTAACAAACATTTGTAAAGAAATGTGTTTGGCGAAGAGCTCGTGTATTATTGGCAAGGCTTATCAGCACTATAAATATTGTAATGTATGAAATATAAAATATTAAGTAAACTTTAAAAAGACATATCTCAAGCTTACTGCATTATACTCAGCATTAGTTACTTTTGTGTGTGTTTGTGTTCGCGCGAACGTGAATGTGTGTCTGTGTGCGTGTGTGTGTGTTTAATTTTTTGTAAGGTTTATGACTGCATAATGTTAAACATACATAAAGGAAGTGGTCTTTAATTTGGAGTCAAGTTGAACAATGACCTTCAGGACTATTCTTCCAGATAGATGAGCAAACGATGTTTTTATGCTCCCTGAAGGGCGAGCATATATCCACCGCTTCGTCTGTCACTCCGTCCTTCCGTTTTTCCTCCGTCCGCTCCGATCTCTCTCCCCCCCCCGAAAAAAATTTTTAAAAAAATCAGATAGCCCGAAGCACCAAGGCTGACAGTTAAAATTAAGCATGTCCAAAGCAACAATCCTTCAAATAAAGAAGGATTTTACTATTACTTGGCACAATTATTCTCAGTCTTGAGAAGATGTGCAATTTTGAAAAAAAAATCGGATTGCTCCAAGGTCAAGGTCACAGCTCAATGTCAAATTTTGAACTTAAGCATGTCTGAAGTATAGCTCCTTTTATTATGGATTGATTTCGAAATAACTTTGCACAATAGTTCTATTTTTTGAGTAGATGTGCTATTTGAAACCAATTTTCAGATAGATGCAAGATCAAGGTCACGGCTCAACAATATACGTTTAAATCTAGCATGTCAGGATCACATACCCGCATCTGCGTCTGAGTTCGGCCGAGCACCTTTTCCTGTTTATTTTATACTTTTTGAGACAGGGCTATATTCGGATCTCTGACGGCTCTTGTTTTAATCTGGCAACATGGTCAGCCTTTCGTCTTGACTCTTGATCAGTTTATGTTAACCTTTATCCTAGCTCAATGATTTATCAAAACCATTAAAATATGTTGTTGTGACATATTTTGGAGATGTTTATTATTCTATGTTTATCTATTTTAATAAAAACGTCTCTGCGCACGTATCTACCAAATGAAGATTATAATAAAACAAACAAACAAACAAACAAACAATAACAACAACACAATAACCCCCCCACACACAAAAAAATCTCTTCGATCATTATACCAACTATATAAATATTGAACTCTTACATCTTTTAATTGGTCACATTGAAAAAAGACATGAAGTCGTTTGAATTTCACAAATTTCTTTATTTGTAAAACATAATAAACAAATGCCATTCTCCCTGTTGATATTAAAGTTTCTTCCCAACTCTATGTTAAAATGTAAACAACGGAAACGCTCTAGGGTTCTGCGACGTTTAAAAGATGCGTTGATTGTTAAGTACTTTTCGGGTTCTAAAAGAATTAAAATGTTTGTATGTGGACATCATTATGCCAGTCGTGTGTCTATACGTGTACATTACACCCGTTTTTTTGTCACAATTGCAACTTAAATGCATTGTAGAGAAGTTTTAACAATTAAATGTGAGTGTCCCTTGGTTATCCTTTTCAGATTTAACGTAAACTATGCTTTGAAAGTAGATATTGGGATGTACTTTGCTCTAAGAGAGAGTCGTTTATTAAAGGGATATCAGTACTTAAATATGCCTATGATATCGCTTAATTTAAAAATTGCCAGAAACTTTTCCATTTGTCTTTAGTGTTCTTGCTTACTACACTAGGAAATGTACCATGTAAACATAATTCATTGTTATTTTCGGAATTGCAGACATCAAAACTAGTAAATATTTACTGCAGAAAATTTGATAAAAATGTTGTTAAAATGCAATATGGGCGGTGAATTACAACATGTAAATCGTATAATATTATTCTTGTAAAACAATTATAAACAATAAACACCCACAGTGTTCATTTAGTCGAATTTCCAACACGACTGTTTATGTCCATATATATAAATTCAAACTTTTGAGATTGAATTAGCATGGGTTGTTTGAAGAAGAAATTATGTTTTAAAAAATGTTTTTGTTTTCACAAGAAGAGTTCTATTAGAAATTTGGCATTAATCATTATGTTGTTCGAAAGAGTGAATCAATCACAGAGGTATTTTGTATAATACATTGATTACAGAGTTACTTTTTAATTTACGAACATCGAACGAAACTTTGCAAAGAACGTCCTAATTTTTTTTTAGTTTCTCGAGAGCCACTGGGAGGAAATAAGAGACGAAGCACTAGCCCTTTTAAATCGGGGTCCTGGAACATTTAAAGATGACGCAGATAATTTAAAGGACGAAGGAACGTGGAAGAAAATGGCGCTATTCAGAAACGGTAAGGTTAATTTCTATACTATATTCGGCTATTGTTTAAGCGAACTGTTTGCTCTTGTTTAATTTAAAAAAATGATAGATTTCTGAAATATAAGTTTATATAAGAAATTGATATACCGAGACCAAGCGTTGCCTTACTTTTAAGGATGGAATATGAAAATATCCAGTTAACGCTAGCTGGACTATGCATACGACTTTTGATTGGAAATAATGTTACGTTGACGACGTCAAATGGAAATAAATGCTAGTTCATTTGACATTCAATCCATCAAAATGCTCCCAGCGGTATTAATGATCGTGTTTTCTGAAAGCGAAGAAAGGTCCGATGAGTGATAAACATCAGCGCAAGCATGCTCAACCTGTATGTGAGTATTACGATATCCATGTTTCATTTCTTTTTAGCTTTCCTGAGTACAAGGTGCTCATTTTAAGCTGTTGTGACACTTGAGTGTCCGTCGAGTGTCGTCCGTCGCCAACACGTCAGAGTTACCAATCTACAGGTAACAATTTTGACTCAATATTTCCCGAACTTTGAGCAAACTAGATCTCACCAAAAAGATCCTTAATCAATATGAACATATTCCATCTGATACAACGGGGAAAGCTTGTTTAATCACTCTTCGCTTGTTACCACTCTTAAACCCTTAAACCCACAAATCTGGCTCTTTTTCACACTTGCAGAATATATCAAGGGAAAGGTGGCCTTTATAACAAGTTTTTGTTACTACTCTAGATGTCACAATTATAGCTCAGTCTGTTCCAAACTTTTTTAATACAGTTGTATTGTCATGAGGAAAACAAGTTTGCTCACCCTGTTACAAACCTTTTCAATATAGATGTATTGTCACAAGGAAATCATTTTAACTGGATCTGTTACAAACTTTTTCAATATACATGTAGTTGTATTGTCATGAGGAAAAGATCTATTGAATATGGAAGAGTCCTGTCTCATGTCAAGAAAAAAATGGAGCCTTATGCCAGTTTAGTTGTTACCATTCTACAGGTCACAATTCTCGCCCAATCATTCTCAGAGTTGCTGAAACTGTATATATAGCCATAAAAATATCTCTATCAAATATTTTGACATTCCAATCAAGGGAATATGCCTCTTTTTTCAGTTTCGTAGTTACCATTTTTCAGGTCACATTTTCGGCTCAAACTTTCTGAAAGAGTTTGCATGGTATTGAGGAAGATACCGATTGAATATCTTATATCGAGACAAAAATTACGTAATTGGCAATTTCTTCATAACCAGTCTAAAAGTCTTAAAACTGGCTCTAAATCTTTGTAAAACTTGCTGAAAGTGTTTGCGTTGTCGTGAGGATTATCCCTATTTAAGTTTCTGACTTAACGACCCATATTAAGGGAAATCTTCCTTGTTATCATTTTACAGGTCTACAATTTTCGCCTAATCTTTCTCTAACTTGTTAAACGTGTTCATATAGCATTTAGAAGTTCATCGTTGTTTATGGAGAAATTTCATCCTACATAAAGTCAAAAAAATATTTATTTACTACTCTCCAATCAGAGCATTTGCCTTAAAACCCATTAAACTAAGTCCTAAAATTGGTACCGTCAATCAAATAATTCTCAAAATAACTACAACAACACATATATTTAGTATCATTATTTTTTTCTTTTTTAAGTACTAACGTTTCGGCATACGCCTTCTCCAGAGTACATATTTTTCAATCAAATAAGTTGATAAGTTGTCTTGAGAAAATTAATTCTATTTATTTATCCTCTTATTTATTTTTCTCCCCTCTTCAAGGCATTTTAGTACAAATCAATACTACAATATATACAAGTATTAAAGTTCTTTTTCTTTTGTAGACAAACATTCTGACCAAGGTTCAAGTATTTGAGCTTAACATGTGACCTCTAGAGTGCACACAATATTTTTCTAAGATTGGCCTTGTGACCTAGCTTTTGACCCCACATGTCTCATATTGACAAACATGATGACCAAGTTTCAATACAACTTAGCAAAACATTTGGTCTCTAGAGTAAACACAAGGTACAAGTTGATCTCGCACGCCAGAAACAGCCCAATCACAATAGCTTTCTATGACCACTATGAGGTCATATTGAGCTAAAAATGGTTTCTTGGCGTTGTTTTGAAACTTGATTAGAATGCATGTGTTATATCTCAGACAAGATCTATATTATTAAAAGTGGGAATACAAGTTATTCCATTATGTCAAGTCTTGGGTGAAATAGCTTTAGGACAGTGTAGAGGCATCATTTGGACTCTAATTTCTTTAAATCTAGTCAGAACCTTGTCTTTTTTATAGCAAGTACGCGTTCATTATTGGATTACTTTGGGTAAAAACTAGGTCACTATGTTAAATCTTAGAGAAAAGACATTTTGTGTCTTGTAAATGTATTTTGTTGTTTCAAATGCCTTGAAAGCTTGTCCGAATGTTCGATTTTGGAAAGTGGCATACTAATACTCTCGCTTCTATGAATCTTGAAAGTAATCATCTTCTCTAAAACTATTTATTGTAATGCTCAAATGTACCTTTGTTGACCTAAAATAGATTTCAAGAAATTTCGATCAGACTAAAACACGGATGTTATTGTGCGTAGCTTTTTAGCACCATATGGAATTATAGTAAAATGTTTAAAAATCTTCTTCTCTTAAAGTACTTACGATATAAATGATTTCGAAAAACTACTTTTCAAAATATTTATCAAAATAGTGTATGAAAGGGAATAGAGTAATTAAAATCTGTGACATGAAAAAAACATCGATACCTACCTTTAATTACTCATTAAATATTACTGAAAATTTGCAGAATGTTCCTTGGACGAACCTCTCTCATAATTCTAAATTTTTTATCAGGTTAAAACATGTGTGTGATGGACAGGAATTATCAGCACAAAAAGGAGTATATATAGAAATAACTAAAAAAGATACGGCACTACCAATCGGGTATAGATGACTCTTCAGATATTGTTCCTTCGAGGGATCGTTCTCAGATTTCCCCTTTTAAAAGAAAATACTATTCTTCTTACAAAAATCTCCACGGGCTATGAATTTTTCTGACAAGAAGGTTTCTTGAGTAAAGCTTTTTAAGATTTTTTGTAAAGAAATTTCGATCGTTCCAAAAAATAAGATGTTCAGGCAAGGCTTATTTGACAATCAATTATACAATTATGTTGAAAATAAAAATATTTCTCAAAGTTTCAATTACTTTAGACGGATAATGTGCTTGCACAAATAATCTAAGATTTTTTAAAGATACCTAGATAAGTGCCTTTATTGGCAGGGATTACCAGAAAATTTACATTAACCTTCGTGTTGACATTTGACCTATTTTCTGATATGTTGAATTATAAAGTCTTAGAACGTAACATGTGAGCATAAAAATCATATAGATACGGAAATTGTGATGATTAAATCCCTTCTTTGTAGAAGAATGAAAGTAGAGTTTGCCTCTGTCAATAGTTATATATGGTCAGTCTATGTTTAGACTCCATTAAAAATAATTACTTGCATAGTGGTTAGGGTCGATACATTTGAAACTTTCAGGAGCACCTCTCTCTCTCTCGAAAGATTAACCATTGTCAATCAATATATCAGTCGACCAATGAAATCATTAATTTATATTAGAAGTTCAGTTTGAACTCCGATATCGTCCGCCAATTTTGTGAATCACTTTTGCTGGTTCTGCGACTTAAACGTCGTAACTTCTATCTATTCAAGCTGTAGTTACTACGTTTAGGTCGCTAACTAACCTTTCTACTTATTTATAACATGCCACTGGCCACAAATTTTCCAAAATATCGCCTTTAAAATTCGAAGCAGAACTTCTTGTCGGGGTGAATGGGCGGGGCCAAAGGAGTCAGTGGGTTTGGTCAGCGATTGGTCAATTATGCTTGTTCAGCGGGTCAGTCAGTATAATGTGTTAATAGCCAGGTGGGCCGCCTATTATAAGTGTTTTAAATTTGAAGAAAATCTCATCATCGAACGAATTCTGAATAGACTGACAAGGGTCAATACTTTTTGAGAATCTCGGGTGTTCCGTTTCCTCTTTATCAGTGATATATGTATTCTCTATCTATGCTTTTTAGGGCACAGATACGAAAGAAACTGTAAATTGGCACCGATCACGTGCAGTCTTGTAGAGAAAATACCCGACGCTACCACCCTTACACGAGGACAAATCAAGTTCTCCGTTTTAACCCACGGGACACACCTTTTGGCACACAGTGGCCCAACAAATTGTAGAATTAGGGCACATTTAGGCTTGAAGGTTCCAGAAGGCCCTATTATTAGAGTAGCCAACCAAAGTCGGTTAGTAAACCAGATGTTTCACATATGTTTTACTCAATATTTATTTTGTTTATGCAATTGTAAACTGAATAGATTGCGAAATTACTCGGCGATTAGCGCCCTTATATTTCACTAATATTACATTGACTATTACCATATGAAGATTTCAACCAAAAACGTCGTTTTATACCGATCATCAAAGTCGGTTATTTATCGACGTGATAAAGATGGAATGATATCGTTGTTTGGCGAGCAATATGTAATAAATACGGTCTTAATCATTGACAAACTTTTAAGAAATTTTGCTCGCCCAATCAAGATATATAAATAATGACAAAGTCAACAGCATTTCAGTGAGCCGCCGTCACAGCGCTTTTGGTAGCATATCAGACTCCCAATCTTCAGTCACGGGGTGTCATGCGTTCGATCCCCGACGGCGGCACAAATCCTTTCCGACATTTGTCTCTCACTAATGAGTGGATAATCTCAAACCTAAGTTGGATACAAGCTCGAGGCTAGGAAAGAATGTAATGGTGAAACTGATGCGAGATATACCAGGAATCCATTGTTAGGTGCCGCGACATGACTGAACAGTGTTAAAAGCGGCGTTAAGCAAGAAAAGAAGAAGAACTATCTCAGTATTTCAGGGTTGGTAGAAGCACAACTGCCCAAAATATCGTTTACACATTTTAGCTATCAGTAACCCTAGTGCGAAAGATATATTCTTTGTTTAAACTGAATCTTCTATAACCTACATTTTTGATAAAATCTTTACGGAGTTTTCTTTAGACGGATCGCAGGTCTCGCCCACTGAGACCGCTGGCCTTCTGACTTCAACAGGAAGTTCCACTTCGATATTTGACAGCGTCATTTTGTCAGTTTCTGTGCCAGTAAAATGTAACTAGAAAGTTATATCGTTGGTTGGCGACCTGAACGCCGTCTAAGTCACCAACCCTAGAAAAATGAGACTCATAAAAATCGGCAAATGTCGAAAATCTACGTTCAGTTCCCTTCTAAATGAATGATTTGATTGGTGGATAGATTCCTTGATTAGTCAATTCGGAAGCGTTTAAAGATATATTCCATATATTTTAAACCTTTCTTCTTTTTAATGATTGACGTTAAGTGTGATAATAATACGAATGTGGGAAAAGAGTCCTGATTTAAAATCAATTGACCAATCGCGGTTGTCAATCAAATAACCAGTCGACCAATGAAATCATTCATTAAGGAGCAGAAATGAGTTTTGATCTTCGACATTGGACGCTTTTTTGTTAACCTTTTTTGTTGGTTATTCAAGTTTTAGTTACGACGTTTAGGTCGCCAACCAACTGTACTACTTTCTTGTTACATGCTATTTGCCCTATATTTTTTCAAAATAACGCCGTTTAAAATAGAAGCGGGACTTCATGTTGGAGTCAAAGGATTAGGCTAACGAAAAAAGTCGGCGGGGCCAGCCATTGGTCATTTGTCAAGTTTCTTTCGTGCAAGAGCTGTGACGATCTTTGGATCGGTATGAAGTAAAGAGCAAGAGTAAAATCAGCTTCATGTATTTCCAAATGTCAAGAAGTATGTTTCTAATGCTGGGGTTCGAAATCAAGACCCTGAAACAGACAGAAAATCTTTTTTCCGCCTCACCTAATCGATTAATAAATCATCAACTCATTCCCGCACAGTGATGCTTCTTGACGCCCCAAGAATAGAAGCTTTAGAAACCATTGTGGAAATGAAAAAAATGCTTGGTAGAAGCATTTTATTCATCATTCACATTTTTTGTCTATCCCAAAAGGCAGAGCAATTCATCGCTATACGCGTAACATAGAAATTTCATCATTAGATAAAAATACCTACTGTAACAACTCTGTGTAACAATAGAATGATGTAGATCGCAATGATCCGGTAATGTGAAGTGAAATAATTTGTCTTTTACTGTTACAAATGGCAAGTATTGTCCCAATTTGTAGCGTTTCGTTTGTTTATCACTTTATTTAATCTTTCCGAGTCCCCGCCCGGATAATACAGTGACTAGAAAATGATGCCTGTCCTGCGAACTAATATTCATATGGTTTAAAACGTCAATATAACAAAGACATTCTTGAAACCGCCAGCTAATGAAAAGTATATCGATCAAATAAAGTTATGATATAGTCACACCTTGACACGACAAAAATTACAAACAATGCAGTAGTTGTTCGATGTTGAGGAATATGAAATACTTTTAGGAAACAATGTATGTCCTCTAATTCAACTGATATTATTCTTTATGAAATGGTAAATTCCACACGTTCCTAAAGGTTTGAAATTAAAAGAACATTATTTCGGTATCCTGTATTGTGCATCTATATTTTTTTATTTCTTTTGTTGTCTTTCATATCAATGTTTCTCTATAAATGGTCAAAGGTAATCAATTTTTCTGATTTCCATTAAAATGTATGTATGTATGTATGTATGTATGTATGTATGTATGTATGTTTGTATGTATGTATGTATGTATGTATGTATGTATGTATGTATGTATGTATGTATGTATGTATGTATGTATGTATGTATGTATGTATGTATGAATGTATGTTTGTATGTATGTAAGCATGTATGTATTATTATCATTATTATCATTTTCAGTTTAGTTTGACGTGCCTTTGATGAATGCTTTAGTTATATACTTATCGGGGGATTCCTTGGTATCACCACTTCTAGCCTAGGGCTCTGAATTGTCTTGGCATCTACCCAGCAGTGCGGCCGCAAGGATTCGAACCTGCAGCCTACAACTACTCGCAAATTACGAGTCCTCCGCTCTCGCCACTGAGGCACGCAGGTTCTTATATGTGGTCTATTGGTGATAATTTTTATCGACCTAACAATGCTTCGACGTATTCTTTATAACTAAAGTACATTTTCACTAGTCTGCGCCACTCGTAATAAAATAGCCTTTGTTGTTAAAGCAATGAAATATAAACCGAACTTACACTGAAACAAACAAAAATCCTCTAAGGTTTTGTTTTTTTCAGAACATGGGTTGAAGGAAAGTTTATCATTTTTGACGACTCCTTCGACCATGAAGTATGGCATGATGGGAAGGATGGCCCTAGACTAGTTCTCATCGTAGACTTCTGGCATCCGGATATCACTATCGAGCAAAGGAAAAGAATTAGAAGATTTAGTTAACCTTCTTTCAAGAAATGGAAAATGAAATTGAAAATTAGAGAAGAACACTCAACAATAATCTTTCTGATACTGACATTCATCTTCGTTTTTTTACCTGGTAAAGCGTCAGCTTTGATAGCTTAAAGCGGCTCTCGAATATATTTTCATGATAATTTGATATAGGAAACTAATCTGCTTTTCCAATAGTTATTAATGTTTTTTTTTCACGATAAATATTCTTTCTTCCTGTCGAATCGGCTATAATCACTTTAAATCAATTTATTATGATATATTCTTAATGCCCTACTTTGAATTATCGAAATTTATTGGGTGAGGTCGTTTGTCTTCGGATGATGTCGATAACGACTGTGTTGCTGGCGGAAGTGTAAACGTCATTAAAACTATTTATAAATAAGGCATAAAACGTATTAAGCTGATGAATTCTGGTTCTATTCGGGTTGTACTTTGCCTACTTTTTTGCGTTTTTCTTTTTCCTGTTTCTAAAGTTTTGAAGAGGCATGTTCATAACAAGGTCGACTTAACCATTTTCTTACAAGTGTCTAAAAGCATTTCAGCTAGAAATGTGAAAATCGAGAGCAAAAACATTCCTTTCATTTTCTGTGCAAAGGCTAACAGACACAATTTTGAGGACTTCTCAGAGTTCATTGAGTGTAAAATGCCACTTGAGGCGTCACAACTAAATTCATTGAATGCCTGTGCCATGAAAGCTATTCCATTACAGAGTCTTTCTTTTTATGCCCCGTATCGATAAGATATGGAGCATGTCGGTTTTCCGGTGTCTGTAAGTCTGTCTCTGTCTGCGAGCAGTAAATTTAACGCAAAAACCTAACATTTTACTGTTATTCAAACACCATTGAAGACCCATGACTCATATTTAGTATGCAGTTTCCTTGAATTGATAGGTATCAGTTGATAGTATGATTATTTGTCAATGTCAAGGTCACTCATCAAAGTCATTAAGTTGGTTGGTTATGATGGCAAGGACATCCATTATAGTCAAGGTTACTTATGAAGGTCACCTTTAGTCAAAACGTTTTTCAAACACCGTTCAATATACACAATTCATATTTGGGACATAGGTTCCTGGCATTGATAGGCATCATTTGGCTCTTAAGTCAAAGGCGCCCATGAAGGCAAAGTCACTTGCGAAGATCAACAAATACTTAACATTTTTCTGTTATCCGAACCCCTTTTTCGACATATGGCTAATATTTGGAACATAGGTTCCGTTCATTGATAGGCATCAGTTGTTTGATGAAGATGAAGGTCACTAATCATGGTCAATTTTCTTGAAATTTGTGTTTCACAAACACATCTTTTTTATTCTGAAAGATTTTCTACAATTTATACACAATTTAAAAGACATATGAATACAAAATATAAGATAGTAGGACAGGTTCTACCAGAAAAGTTTCTTTGTATTATGTATTGTTTTTTGTTTTTTTAGCTAGCAAAGCGCCAGCTTTGATAGCTTAAGTTAACAGACAAATATTTTTGAGGTCTTCTCAGAATTCAAAGAGTGCCAACTGGCACTGGAGGCTTAACCACTAAATGCATTTAAATGCCTACGCCATCAAAAGTCGTTCTTATTTCAGTAATATTGTTATCTCTGCCAAGGCTTTTTATGGTCAAATGAATTAATTTTATGCAAAGTGTAGACAACTTAGAAAGCAAGCTATTTAACCCAATCCCATCCAATCCCGCATTTAAATAATCACAAGAATATAGCTTTGGAAAACATTGTGGACAATGAAGAAATTGCTTGTTACGAGCAATTTCTTCATTTGCCACACTGTTTTCTACCCTACAAGGCAAAGATTTTTTAAATTCCACTAATCATGATAAACTTTGAATAAGAAGATAACTCGATAAAACCATGCTTTGCTAGGGTACAGTACTTTCAGCACTTTGATTTTCAATCAGGCTGATGTTCTATGTTTTGTTGGTTGTTGTTGTTTTACTTTGTCACCCCTTTTAGAAGATATGGAGTTCAGTACACAACTACAGTGTAATAAACAATATCGGTGCAGTTATACAATAGTTAAAAATAAACTATGGCGTTTCTTTTCTTTATACATGAAATACGATTTCCAGCATTGCGTTTGCTCCTTTTTATTTTCATCATTTCTTTTCCATATATTAACTGTATTTTAACGAGAATATTTACCTATTTAGATATTTAAATAACCAAACGCCGCTGTCAATCAAGGAATTTAACGACCAATAAAACATTCATTCAGCTCGGCATTAGGCTTTGAACTCCAACATTGGCCGCCGTTTGAATGAAACACTTTGTTGGTTTGGCGACTTAAAACAAGCTGTAAATTCAAGCTGTAGTTCCGACGTTTAGGTCGCCAACCAACCATTCTTCTTTTTTTGCATGCTACTGGCCATGCATTTTGCAGAATAATGCATGTTAAAATCGAAGCGGAGCTTACTGCCGGAGTCAATGGGCAGGGCAAATGGAGTAAGTGGGCGGGGCCAGATATTGGTCAATCAATCTTAAATATCATTTGAAAAGGGCGAAACAAAAACTTAGTTTAAAGAACAAATAAAAAAGAACTGTGGATCTTTAAACTATATTTCGTTAGAAAATAGTAATGGGTTCATGAGAAAATCGAAACGCTTCGCGACGTTGACCGAACAAAGCCACATATCTATTGGTATGCCTCGAACGGTCAAATCGGTAAATAATGTCGCTCATTATTTCAATCATCATGGTTTGACGATGTGTCACGACTGATCGCTGGCCACGCCAACTGATTCGCTGGCCACGGAAGTAAAACTTCATGACCAGTTTCGAGGAACAAAATAGTAAAATGGTCGCTTTGCGACAACTTTTTGGTCGCCAGACCAACAAAAATACTTTACATAAATTTCGACCAATCTCTGACTTAGCAGTTCAACTCCTATCGAAAATATTTTCTATCTAGAAAGAGAAAAAAATAAACTTAAATTGTCTGCAACACCTTTCAATTTGGTCCAGTTTAAAATTTTGGTAATGGATTAAGGAATCTTCTCTATCTGTACGTCCATGTACATGCTTCTCATCAACTCCTGGGTGATATTTTTTTTTTCAAATTTTCTGATCGACGCAATAAGAAGGGATATCTCCATCTCCGATTTAGGGTACGACCCAATTACTTGTCACAGAGTTATGTCCCTTTAACGGAAAACTTGTTTTCGCACCAACTACAGTCAAACCTCTAAATAAGACTGGCGCTCAAGAGGATATAAACATATTCACTTTTAGATACTAAGTTTGGATTTTTAAAATGTTGTTGAACCTCGATTAAAATTCTTAGCCGCAATTTACCTCTTCAAATAATATATGACGCTGTTATTTACTTAGAGATGTTGTTAATAAAATTTCAACTTGCGAGTAATTCTAACTCTTGTCATGCTTTGTTTAGAACTGAATTAAATCATAGGACTGAAAGCACTGATACGCCCTGATCGTGGGCCTGTATTTGTTCATGTAAATAATTAGGTAAATAACTTAAATACTTAAATACACAAAAAAAGGACGTGTAGGCATCGATTAGACAGCACATATGTGCAGTCCGGTCTAAGTCTATACCCCCTATAGAAAAATCAGGAATATTTCGGGCTCAACATGACAAGGGTTAATATTCATGTTATTCAGAAAACGACGTGGCAAACACATAGATTTATGAAACTAGAAACTGTATTGTAATTTGTTCAAAGTATAGCAGTGCATAGTGTAAGGCTCGAATATGAACTCAGAAATTTAAAGTCGTCATACGGATGAGTTGACCGATCGCCGGACACATGGCCATTGCTAGCCCCGCGCACTTATTCTGTTGACCTTGTCCGTTGTCAGCTTCGATATTTCAATACATTATTTTGAAAAGTTTATGGCCAGTAGCATGTAAAATAGCAGAATGGACGGTTGGCAATTTTAATGTCGTAAGTATAGCTTGAATAAGCTGTAGTTACGACATTTAAGTCGCCAAACAAACAAAAAGGCTTAGCGAAAATCGCGGCCGATGTCGGAGTTGAAAGCTCAAGAAATTGAGAGATTTGATTGGTCGACTGAATATCTGATTGAGAGCCGCGATTGCCCAATTGACCCATAAGATAATACATTTAGAGCTGAAGTATCATGTTGCTATTTGTCATGTTGGTTTCTGACATTCACATCATTGTTTTGTGATCTGAACGTCACAATTATAGCTTAAATGAGCGCTCGCTTTACATTTCCAACCATTTCGCATGTGCGTGACTCGCGCACATTGATCACCCTGGACAGCCATTCGGGGCAATCAGAATATTCGCTGATTGTTTAAAGAGGCTTTTGGTCATTATCTATCTACAGAGCACAGAGTGAAGACTCTGATTAGACTGTACGGATGCACAGGCTGATCTGAGTCTTAACTTGGCGCCCATGTGTAATGGTTGGAAATGTCACGCATGCGCTCAAATAATAGGTAGTTACGAGGTGAAGATCGCTCTCCTACGATTTAGTCTTTATCCTGTGTCCTCGACAACATTCCTGCGTAATAACGCACTGCTTATGTCAATAATGCTTACTCCTGTCCTGACCCAGGATGTCGCCCGATCTAACCATATCATACAACACTTGGGATGACTTAGGTGCATGGCAAATCCTGACATACGTAGAGATTAGCCTCTGAAGAATACTCTGTAGATGGAATAGAAGCGCCGTCAAAATAACGCCATTCAGCGTACATGGCGCTTTAGCGTATCGACGTATTCTGTAGTGTACTGATGTAAATGAGGTAGCATAACTCAATGAATTCCAAAACTCTACATTTGAACGCATTTTTTGGCACCTTGGAATTCGTTTAATCTCATTATATTGCACCTTGAAATCTTGACCTGAACTCTTGCTTTGAAGCCTGGATTTGACTCCTCAGTCAGAAAAAATGCAGGAACTATGACAAAACAAGTCTTTACAGTCTTTTTCACACTTTGTCAATGTTATGTTAATTAGGAAACAATAAATATTTTAAAATAATATTAATCCATTACAAGACAAAATGTTAAACAGGTCCAAATTCAAAGATGTCGCAGGAGACGTTATTCGGTTGATGAAATATACGAAGATAGATTTTCGTCATTTGAACATATCATAGAACTCTATTCCTTAATCATTACAATTATCACAACTGGGTCTTTGTTACTTATATCATTTTTCAGCCATTAATACAAGGCATATATATAACGCTGCAAACAACAGAATATCATTGCTAATAAATAAAGAACAAAAGGGTAAAATCGTTTGATTACACAAGGCGTAGAAAAAGACTATAAACCCAAAACTTTAACTTTTAACTTCTATGTTATTCGTAACGTTTGTGTTTCTGTTTGGGTTTAAGGTTTATATCCAAGTCAGCGATTTCCCAGTCATATCACTTCATGGGTTATTAATCAGTGCTTTTGTGGTATATATGCCACACACAATGACATAGATAGGCGACGAAGATCGAATTTAGGACCTCTGTCGCCGAAACTCGACACTCTCCACTACGACACAGCTGTTGAAGAATGAAACATTGGCTACAGCTCTTTGTTACGTTTGGGTTGAAATCGGGATTCCATAACAAATTTGTTTGAAATTGACTTGCATATCCAAGTCGCAAATAATTGAAAACGCACATAATTCTCATCCTGTTTTGTCTCCGCCTATTAGTGTTTGATTCAAGAAAGTACGATGCAACAAAAATGATTGACCTCCTGATTGAAGTGCCAAACGAATTCGATATAATAGGTCTATTGGTAAAACAGTTCATATTCTGGTAATTTACACGGAATCGTCTTGCTATCCGCTTCTGTTATATCGCGGAACTTGTCTTAAATTTACTTTAACCAGCACTTCATCTGCAAAAACATGGAATTGAAACTTGAAACATGAACTGCCCATCCGACAGAGTACTAGCCTTAAGAAAGCCTGAATTTGCTTAAAGTTAAGAATACTATAAATTCAAAATATGTTAAGAATTAATGCAATGAAACAAATTTACGAAATGGATTGCTATGTTCTGTCAATGATTTATAATCTCATTTTTGAATCAATTTTATTTCCAATATGTCCCGTTTTTGGCACAAAGCTAAGAAACAATATATTCAATACTTATTAATGTCCCAATAAAGGCATGTTCGTGTTATTATATCAAATTACAAACCCTACTCTCGTTTAAGTGAAAATATGTAATATTTCTTCTAACCTATAATCGCATACTGCTTTTCTATAAATCAATCACTAATTTGGTAACATCCCGATATAGACCGCACACCCGTAGATTCTTTTTAATCTAAATATTTCGAAATTTAAAAACATTTTAGAAGTTAAACTTCGTATGAAAAATCTTAGGACCCAACAAAAGTTAATGGGTCTGGATGTCAATTGAGTTGTGCAATATAGAAAATTTGTATAGATCTGATAGAATTGTCAAGAAAAATATCAGTGACCGGGCAATTCGTTTTCCACTATTTTATGGTAGAAACGAGTTTTTCGCTGTTTTACATAGTCATAAATATAATCGAATACTTAAGTAATGAAAGTTTTATATCCACTAGATAAAATCAAATAATAAAAAAAAAAAAAAAAAATGATAAAAGAAATACTGACCGTATTCCACCTTTTCAATATTTCGCTCGACTGAATAATCGCTATATCCAGTGTACGTTGATACACAATTGCATTGTTAACTCCCTACATTTGTGTATTTTTTTTCGTTTTGGGTTGACATAAACGTCGTAAATACCACTTTTTTTCTATTTGCTCATTCTGACAACAAGTGAACCATCATTATACTTGTTCAATCTTTTAAAAATTCGTTTATATCCCAAAAAAAGGGTTTTCACTACACCATCGTTTATCGACATTCATCGCAATATGATCCGTCTTGAGGCAGCTCGATCATCCCGCCCAAAGGCCAGATCAAATAAATAAACACATATCAACAAAGCTAGTTCGACAACTCAGTTCAACACGGAGATCAATAAGAGTAGTTTAATTGGGTGTACAATGAGCTGGATGGATTTGATCGTCCGACTATCAATCAAAGAATCGATGGACCAAATTTTTCATTACGACCGGAATTTTGGACTCCAAAGTTGGCCGACATTTATCTTAAGCAGTTCTGACGGTTTTGTGACTTGAATGCCGTAACTACAGCTTATTCGAGCAGTACTAATGACGTTTAGGTCATTACTGTTATGATACATCAAGTATGAATTTCTCAACTTGCGACCACCTTGTGACCAGATTAATTACATTAGCCATATAAGAGGACAGGGTTTGTTCCCGAAGATCGCGTCAGCAGATATGCATTTCAGGAATATTTGATACGCAAATCTTTCTCTCTCTCCCGCTCTCTCTCTCTGTCTTTTTCTCCTACTCTCTTTGTCCCTCTCTCTCGCTCTCTCTGTGTTTCTCTGTCTGTCAGTCTGTCTCTATCTGTCTGGTTCTCTCTCTCTCTTCTTTTCTCTTTTCTTCTCTTTCTTCTCCTCTTTCTCCCTTTCTCTCTCTCTCTCTCGATCGTGTGATGAATAGGAAATGGCTTAAATTTTGTTTGAATAGGCTATAGATGAATGTGCTATTTCTCTTGCTAAGATTTCTTTCGAATGAAAAACAAAAGAGTTCATTGTTTATTTGGGATTTAATCAGTACATTGCTACAGATTTAAGAACTTGTGTATCCTGGAAATTTCGATACGAACTCTTCCAAAGTTATTGCGCCATTCGCTGAAAAAAAGAAGAAAATATATGTAAAATTTAACAGCAGAATCAGAAATGTCAGTTTGCTCACAACATTTTGGTTCCTTACGATCGGCCGATGATGAACACAGAAAGGTGTTTCTGAGACGAGTAAAATACCTCGCGAAACCTATTTCTTTTCAGGAGATTGTCCTTAATCATACATTGTTTAGACTTCTTTGGATGACCTTCATTTAGTAGAAGCGTTTCAATGAGATTTGTCATCATACCAAATATGAACAACATACCTTGTGACGGTTTAAAATAATCCGCTTTGTTAATAGCTTTAAGATTTGACAAGTTATTTTTTAAAGAAAAGTGCTGACATTGTCACTTTTATTTCAGACATCCCTCTTTCAATTAACTCATCATTGTTTATTTCAGAGTAAATAGGGAATATTACAACATTGTCTTTTTCTATGCGTTGTTATCGTGTTCAAGAATCGTGTGTAGGTATTTTTATTGGATGAGGCCGAAGGTCGAATCCAATTAAAATACCTACACACGATTCGAGAACACGTTAACAACGCATAGAAAAACACACTGTTGTAATTTTCTTTTTATTATATACCTTTTAGGACATGACATTAAGAAAATCCTTTTAAATGATAAAGAAATTACCAGCTTTCCGAAAAAAAAAAAAAAAATCGAACGTCAATACACAAAAAGTAGTCCGTGTTTAACGGTACTCGACGAATACGTTTTTTTTGTACACGCCGAATATTGATTTTTTTCTGTCGTGTTGTATTAGATAGCCAGATTTAATTAATATCATTTATAGGTATATAAGAAGATATATATTTATCTTCATTGAATGAAAAGAATATGTATATATTAACTCGTGAAAATGTTTTTTTGCTATTCACGAAATTAAAGGAAAATCGATCTTTCACGAAAAAGCGAAAGATTATTCCATTTCTTTAATGCAAAAAGGTACAAAATATAAACATTATTCGGAGAAATTCTCTAAAACCGTCTTTATGAAGTTCGATAGCGCAAAATTAACAAAACCAGGGCTAAATTTATTAAAACAGTGAGTTGATAAGTTTTCGAGAACAGTGAAGTTATGAAGTAATAATCTGCCGAAAGATCTCGGTATTCCACCGGAAATCATGAAATAATAATGGTACGTGCTTCGATACCAAAATGAACCTAGTATCCTGAATATCAAAGAAGAAAGAGGAGATATTAATGCATATTTTTTATCAATTTGTGCAGACAGAAGGACAGACAAGCAAACAGACGAAATGGTGTACAATAGAAAATATTGTCCTTCGTGCTGTTAGCTAGCAAATCATGGTTTTGTTAAGTAATCTTCTTTGTCAAAGGTTCACAGAGGTTAAAGTAACACAGGAGTTAACCAATTACAACATGACAAAGCCTTTGACAAGTTCAAACTGAAAGAAGTTGCAGACGACACTTTCAATTTTGTGGAGTTTAGAAAAACTTTGCTTGGTAAGGTAGAAATCATTGTGGACATAGAAGAAATTGCTTGTTACAAGCAATTTATTCATTGTCAGAGTGTATCGCTTTGGGTGATGAAACTGTTTTGGTATATCGATATGTATAAATAGAAAACTCAAACAATCGGATGATGTCATTAAATAGACGAGACAGCAAGACGGCAAATGAACCAAAGCCTATGATACAACTTGACGTCATGAAATACATGCAATGACGTGATTTTATGAACGACGTTACACCATTCGGGGAAACTATGGTTAGCAGTCCAACGTGCTACCAACTATACTATGGCCGCAGCATCATATCGCATAAATAGTGCTGTGATTTACTGTTTTTATGCTGTTGTTTTTGTTTTATTTTCTTTTTTTTGTTTGTTTTGTTTTGTTTTCGCTTCCGCGGGTATGATTCATCACTTACCGGGTGATGTATCGAAGTAACCGAATCCAACATTGTCATTTGGTATGTCGATTACACCATCACTGTTAGCATCAAGGCCTCGAAAGAAAGTTCCGGCCTGCTCGTCCGTCCCATGTCCAAGTTGTCGCCATGATATCAAAAACTCATCCAAAGGGACCTGTCTATTTTCTGAAAGAAAAGAAAAAACCTCTTAAGTAAACGATGAGTTAGTTGGTAAAATATATAAGCTTAAATAGGCTTTTGAACAGATGTTCACGAACTTTTGATATAAGAAGATTATCTGCTTTTTCAAAAAATATTGATGTAATTTTCTCGATGAATATTCTTTCTTCGTCTTAAACCGACTACATTCACAAGCAGGTCAATTTAATGTGCTATATTTTTAATGCCCTACTTTGATACATGGAAGTTTGTCGGATGAGGTCATTTGTCTTCGGATGATGTCGATAACGACTGGATTGCTAGCGGAAGCTTATGAAGTAATTGAAACGCCATGGAAACTGAAAAAAGGGCAATTTTCGGTTTAACCCATTCCAACTCAATCCCTCCTTTTTACGCCCCTCAATAAAACAGTTTTAGAAAACATTGTGGAAAATGAAGAAATTGCTTGTTACATGCAATTTCTTCATTATCCACAATGTTTTCTATCCAAAAAGATGAAAATAATCAAAATTCCATCAACTTCAAATTGTCATCTGCAGCTTCTATCAATTTGGACTGGTCTAAAATTTTGTCGAGTGGGAATGGGTTAATCGACAGAAAACGTATATAGCCGATGGGTTATAATTTGCTGATTTTTTAGCGTCGCGTAGGCCCCTAACTCTAAATATCTTTGCTTCTTGTCTTTCTTTTTCTAATGTTATGAACAATCATGTTCATTACAAAGTCAGCTTAATCACTTTCTCACAAATGTCTGAAATCAGTACAGTTAGAATTTAAAAAATTGAAAATCAAAACTTTTCTTTCATAATCTATTCAAGAGCCTCTCTAAACCATTACCAGACCGAAAAAATAGACTGGTCCGATTCAAAGGAGTTGGAGAAGACAGTTTAAGATTTTTTTTATAGAAAGCACTTTTTTCATTTTTCACAATGCTTTCTCCCTTGCTTTTTTTCTTCAGGGCGTGAAAAAGCGTCATAGTGTGGTAATGAGTTATTTTTTCGGTTAATCCTTTCCGGTTCATTCCCTGTTTTTTCACGTCCTTTTGGTTTATATTCTTGAGAATACATTGTGGGAAAAAAGAAATTTCTAACAGCAAGTAATTTATTTTTCTCCCACAATTTTTCTGCCCTCTTGGATGATTATTTTCCCCAAATAATTTCGACCTTTAATTGTCGTCTGCAAAAACTTTGAATTTGGACAGGTCTAAAATTTTGTAATACAGTAAATCGTTAAGGCATATTGGTCGCCGAACAATATATTCGACTCCGCTTAAGTTTTAACCAATTCCCACACAATGATGCTTTTTGACGCCCCTCCAATAAAAACGATTTGGAAAAATGTGATCATTGAAGAATAGCTCGTAAAATGAAATTTCTTTAATATCAACAAGGTCCTCTACCCTAAAAGATAAAGATTGTCTATACCAGCTTGAAATTGTCGTTTGTCACTTCTTTCAATTGGACGAGTCTAAGAAAATTTCCGTCTGGTAATAGGCTAAGCCGGGATATCTCCGTATGGAAACAATCGTTCCTCGACATTGAGTGAAAAAAGCAAATATTTTACAGATTTTGATACATTTTATGGAACTATTTTGTGTGGAATTATTCAAAGTAGCTATGCGATCAAACTTTGTTCGTGGAGGTTTGAATAATTTTGTCTGGACAATTAGAGTGTACGGAACAGAAAATTAAATTATTGCGCTGTATACTCGTTTATGTTTTATTTTTACGGTGATGTTCAGCGTTAATTATATAGTTTCACGTGACAAACTTCCAAACTGGCGTTAACCGTTATGCAAAGCAACTCTGATAAAGTTCCGCAACAACTCTGTTTGGTCTTGAAAAGGACCTTTACATCAGACTAAAATAGGGCAAAGCATAAAGCAACAAAAGGAAATTTAAGTTTCTCAACGATTTTGAGACTTCTGAACCATACAGGTTTACCGAGATAGTGTTTTCCTACACTGCTTCCGACTAATAAAATGCACCGTTTTGTTACTTAATGCTCCGCCTTATAAACGGCTGATGTCTCATCTCAAAGTTAATGAAATTGGCCGAATGGGTTCCGCTTGATATTGAAGATAAAATCTAAAGATAGTCCTGGGAGAATGACGGAAATCCTGCATGTTAACAAAATGGTTGCGGTTTATAATCACAGGTATTGGAGATACTTTGTTTAGTTCACCGGGGATAAAACGTATTTTTTTTATATAATAACAAAATTCATTGAAGTCACAAGTCCGGCGACTGTGTTGCTCTAATCAATTGACCAATCGCTGGTCCCGCCCACTTACTTCGTTAGCCCCCCATTGACTCAAACAGGAAGTACCGCTTCGATTTTGAACGGCGTTATTTTTAAAAATTCCTAGCCACTAGCATGTATCAAAAAAGTAGAATAGTTGGTTGGCGACCTAAACGTCGTAAATACAGCTTAAATAAGCCGTAGTTACGACGTAAAAGTCGCTAAACCAACAAAAAGGATAAACAAAAATGGTAGCAAACGTTGGAGTTGAAAGCTCTGGACCGCACTGAATAAATGATTTGATGGGCCGGTTGATTTCTTAACTGACAGCCAAATTTTTCAGTTAGTATCTATCGTTCATTAATTAAGAGTTGTCGGCTAATAAGCGCTCAAACGTAAAATTTATGTAAACACAAAGACAAATCAGTCTTGACAAGGTATCGCATTATCGCCGATGGAATATAAATCCATGATTAGTTTATTGTAAATACATGTTGCCGGTGGATGGTTTACTACTTATAGATAGAAATTTAAAGCATTTTCGAACTATATTAGGAAGGTGTATATCATCGTGTCAGTCGATATATCAACGATTAAATAAGATTTTGATTACAAACAGACTTTTCACAGGCCTAAACAATAACAACAACAGCAACAACAACGACAATGCCATATAATGTAACATCAAAGGTTTCATTCGCTCCAGATTATATTCTTCTTTATACATATTCAAGCTGTAGTTACGACACTTAGATTGCCAACCAACCACTTCACTTTATTGTTACATGTAACTGGCCATTAATATTGCGAAATAACGTCGTTTAATATTGGAACCGAACTTTTTGTCGGAGGATGTGGCCGGGGGCAGCGATTGGCTAATTATGAACATAAGGATTCACCCGATTCCATTTTCATCATCCAATTGTTTAAGATAAAGTTGCACTCACTTTATGAGACAAACCAGATGTATAAAGTTTAAAAAGTCGCTAAAGCACTAGGTTGTTCCTTAACCCATTACCACATAATCATGCATTTTTACGCATCCAAGAAATGCAGCTTTTGAAAACATAGCAAGTAAAGAAGAAATTGCTCGTGACAAGCAATTTCATCTTTTCTCATAATATTTTCTATCTAATATACAATCATTATTTCTACATTTCTGTGGTCTTGAACCTCTTTTAACTTGTGCCAGTCTAAAATTTTGTCCTTTGGTATAGGTTAAAACGTATAACGCCACCATAACTAACGTATTTCTAATTGGAATCTAGCCATATTGAGAATCAAGCTGGACATACATGAATTACAAAGAAATTAAAATGTAGAAAATACCAGTACAAAACAAAAAATGTCAGTTGTGGTCTAACAACTCCTAGCTACATCGACGAAATATATATATATTTTAAGAAAATATGCAAACTTAGTATACCATTTTTGTTTAATGTATAAACTAGAACCGAAGCTTTTTCTATGCGTTTTTATAACGATCAAGAATCTAGACTGGTTAACCTGTCCCATCGACGCTGCTCTCTGATTTTTGTATCGTCAGATACGGGCAGACTCGCCAGTCAATCAAGGATCGTATTCACGTACAAGTCTAGCTAAAGTACCTAATAAAATTCCATTACGAGGTCTTTGATTGAACGATATAGAAAACATGGCCAATCACAACCCTCGTTATAACTGAAATGAAACATCGATTCCGACTAGTTTGTGACTGAGAGACCAAAGGCAATCTAGAACTTAAAGTTTTTTAATAGGCTATATACAGAGGGACTGGTCTTTTGTTTTTTCCTGAATATTTCTTGACGTAGGAAACGTTCAAGTAAAAGCAGTATTCATGGAGTAATAAAGATATTTAGATTGATATTTTGCCTAAAAGAAGTCAGTTTGGGGAAACAGGTAATGACGAGTTTTTGGAGAATGCTGTGAAACTATTCTACCCCAAACTTTCGTATGATCAATAACTTGCAAAAATCAGCTAACCATTTCCTGTTTTAAGACATTTTAGACCTGTCCAAATTCAAAGATTCTGTGGTCGAAGATTTCAATTGGCTTTAATTTGGGAAAAAAATTGAAAAAAAAAAAAAAAAAAAAATCAGTAAGGTAGAAATATTGTGGATTAAGAAGAAATTGCTTATTGCAAGTAATGTCTTCTTTTCTACAATGTTTTTTTCAATTGTAAAATCACAGGGACGTAAAAAAAACCCACAACAACAACAAAAAACAAACAAACAAAAATCAAACAAACAAACAACAACAACAACAAAAAAGAACACGAACATTGATTAACAGGCAAGGGTTAAGACTACGACATTCATACCATTTTTATCGAATTTGTAGAATATTTGCTTGAGTTCTTCTACATTCATCACTCCGTTTCCGTCAGCGTCATAAATCCAAAACATCGCAGGAGGAGAAAGTCCATGTGCAGTATAGATAAGGCTGTAAACAGAAAGGGATAGAGCATGGGTCAAAGGCAAGACATCCAGGATGGTTGACGGACCGAGTATGTCAAATAAAGAATATATCGACCAATCAAATCATTCGTATAGATTGAAGGTGAACTTTGTTCTTCGACATTTGCCAATATTTATGTGAAGCATTTTCGATAGTTTGGCGACTTAAACGGCGTATCTACTGATATTCAAAGCGTATATATGTCACATATACGTCGCCAAACAACCGTTTTCACTCTTTTGTTACATACTGCTGACCTCGAATATATCAATATAACGCCATTTAATATTGAAGTGGAACTTCCTGTTGGAGCCGAGTAGTCAGAAATTTCAACAACTTAATTCTCATTGCTCGAAACGTTACGTGGTGTTATTGGTTGACATGCAGGTACCTCATTCGTTCCTCAATAATAGAATGGTAGCGTGTACGTCCCATTTCCAACCGTTTCAGATGAGCGCCAAATAAAGACTAAGATCAGCCTGTCTTCACTATACGCTCTAAAGATACCTACTGACTCAAAAAACATTTTTTGATCCAAAATTATTTTACATGCAGTGTTTTGCTGTTTAGGCTGCTCAGTGTGAGCGCTTCACATACATATGATGGTTGGAATCTTAAGCACATGCTCATATCTTTATGGAACAACACTTACAACTAAATGCAAGGGGGTAGTTTCATATCGAATTGCTATTCAGAACGCTCATTTAATTTAAACTTCGCTCATCTACAATTTTAATTCTACCAAAAAAAGAATTCCGAACATGAAAACTCAACAGCAGTCTCATTTTTCGCATTTAACTGTTTGTGGGTATTTACTTTTTAATTTTCCATTGACATTTTTATGTATATTGCACTTGTAGTCTAATGTATCGTTTTCCACATTTGTGCAATATTGTTTTATACTGGCCAAAAGCATTTGATGAATTATTGAATAAGCGAAATAAAATGAATATAATGTCAGAATTTTTAACCCTTTCCAGGACAATCCTTTGTTTTAACGTCCAAGTGATTGTATACTTGACAAAACATCATGGGGAAAAGAAGAAATTGCTTGTAACAAGCAATTTCTTCTTTCCCCGCGATATTTTCTACCCTGTAGGTTTGTCAATTTTCAAATTGCACTAACTTTTAAAAGTAGTATGCAACTTCCTTCAAATTGGACAAGTTCAAATTTTGAGAATAAGTAAAGAGTTAATTTATTTAAGATCCTCTTGCGGTTACGCAATATAATATATTCACACTCATTTACTATTCGAAAATCTTAACTCATCACACGTGTCTTAGGAAGTTGTATACACAAACATTATTTCTTCTGAAGTAAGTGGATTATAAAATCGGTTTTTGTTACTTTCCTGTAACTATTTTCAGAAATTTTGCATAAAAGGCTTGTTACACGACTATGTCGTCGTCAGGCGTGCAAAATGTAGTACTAGATAAACTTAACAATACAATACAATACAATACAATGGTTTATTGTAGTATATAGGCCTCCGGCCCTTCTACATCAATACAATTACCCTAACAAACTGCAGGAGTGACATATAGAATCATAATGAAGAAAATCGACAAA
The DNA here is from genome assembly GCA_946902895.1 of Fragum fragum. Classification (NCBI taxonomy): domain Eukaryota; kingdom Metazoa; phylum Mollusca; class Bivalvia; order Cardiida; family Cardiidae; genus Fragum; species Fragum fragum. Next base: position 38,830,304 of record OX336380.1, read on the forward strand.
TAAATAATGGGTATCTTTTAAGCAACCATAATTGAGTTATATCTAAATACCAAAAATAAAAAGGGTCAGAATCTCTATGAATTGACTTTTTAAACTTTTTACCCACACTTTTGGTACCCAAGATAACCGGCTCAATGATACAGTTCTTTTGAGTCTCAACAATATAGTATTAGTTATAATAAATGTAATTGTAGTTAATATCTAAATATTTATTCAATTTGGTTATTTTGTATTCTTAAAATGTATCACGAAAGGTTATTTCAATACAAGCAATCTGTTACGATGATTCGGGTAATAGATTCAAACAATATTTCACATATTCAGAATTTACAAACTCGAATTCCCGCCACAAAATACTGTCCTTCAAACTACAGAAGATCAGTACTATGTTGCTGGAAGGATATCAACTTTTAACACAAAACCCTTACTGAAACGAAATGTAAGGTATTCTGTGCTAGATCAAATACTAAAATGATCATGTACTTATATCATTTTGCAATTCAAGACAATCGAAGTCAAAGAAATTCCTTACAGTTGAAGGCTAGTCTTTTTTTTTCTAATTTCGAACGCTTCTAGTAAATATTTTGCCACAATTTTGGCTGTTGGTAGATCTTTGATAACCAAAACCAATTAACATTCGTAATGACTGCATTGTACACCCTGTCTTTATTTCCCTCCCTGTCTTTATCTCTCTCCCTGTCTTTATCTCTCTCCCTGTCTTTATCTCTCTCCCTGTCTTTATTTCTCTCCCTGTCTTTATCTCTCTCCCTGTCTTTATCTCTGTATTTCTGTCTCTACCTATCTTCCTCTACTTTTCTAAACCTCTGCATCTCGCTCTGTGTTTCCATCATGATCTAACTCCCCCCCCCTCTTTCTCTTTTCCTTTCTTTCGAATTCGCTTTCTTAGCAAATGTATGTTCTTTCTCCGTCTCTCTATCTATATATTTATCTGTTCCTGTGTTTCTCTCTATCTCTGACCCTTTCTCCCTCTCTCTCTTTTCCTATCTGTACATTTCCCCTCTTTCTCTTTCTCGTTCTCTACCTTTCTCTCCCTTCTCTCTCTCCCTCTTTCCTATCCCGTTCAATCTCTCTCGTTCTCTGTGTATGTCTTTCTCTCCGCCCAAACGTATAAAATTTTTCTCTTTCCTTTTCTTTCTGCTAACATGTGGCTATGTCTTTCCCTATCTACCCCCTCTCTGTCTTTTATCCTTACTTACCAGGCTATAGCTGCAACAGCAATTAGAAGTTTGCCCATACTTTGACTCTGCAAATATATAGATAAAACTGTCTTTGCTAATGTTAAAAAGGCATAATCATGTATACGGGTTTTTATGAAAAAAAGTACAATCTGATATTCTCTGAAAATAGAATGGACCCAATACTGATCAATTAAGAGATGAAGAGTTTTTTTTTCATGGAGGTATGAACCAAAGAAAAAAAAAATAGAACAACAACTTATCACCATTGTATGAATACGCGATCTATTGTTTCTCTTCGGATGAAACATAATGAATATGCCTTAATGGTTTGGTTTGAAGTAGAACAAAATACATTCATTTAATAAAAAAATCGGACGTTTGGGTCACTCGTTTAGCATTCTTAGCTCTAACGGCCTTGCTACGTCAGTTACGAATATGTTATTTCGTAATTAACGATGGTAAAATTGCAACCATTGACGGTAATGGCTAGCCTGTATTTGATACATCAGCGTGAGTATTGGGTTGCTGTTGACCAATCGCGACTATCAATCAAATAATCAGACTACAAATTAAATCATTCATATAGACCGGAAGTTCAGTTTGAACTCCAACTTGCCTAAACGTCGTAAATACAGCTTATTCAACCTCAAAATTAACGCATCGTAGAAATATTGTGTTTAACAATGCTTAATAATATAGTGTTTTTGGTGAATATCTGTATAGAATAAATTGTTAGAAAATCATAGGTCTATTGCATAAGAGCACAAAGACGTTAACTCTCTAAATGAAAACAACTTTAAGAGTTAAGTTATTGTTATCAAAGCGCTGAAAGCGCTGAAAGCATGAGATATGTATAAAGGAGATATATAATCTGGGCAGTAAAAGTTTGATGTTCGGATTATCGGAGGTGCCACTTTCTACCCAAATCTACTGTCGATTATGCGAAGATCTGCCAATTTGTGCGCTAGGGGACACAACCTGTCCGCAATAATTTCCATCCCTTTGAGGTATTGTAACGATATATTTACACGTATATATCGTTACATATTTTTCAACCGATCAAAATGCTTTGAAGGAATCTGATAAAGGCCACCCAAGGATCCTTCCTGTGAATTTTGGTTGAGTTTGGTTGAATTATGTTCAGGACTTTTTGAGAAGAAGATTTTTAAGTAAAAGTTGACGGACGGACGGACGGACGACGGACACAACATCATGACAAAAGCTCGTTGGCTTTCAGCCAGTGGAGCTAGCGAGAGAGAGAGAGAGCTAGGGAGTGAGAGAGATGGGGGAATGGAGCGTGTAGCCAGGTTCGACCTAGGAGGCTCTTGCGTGCGATGTGAGTATTCTACCACACAGACCAATTTCGTTATGTAAATATGCGCTTTATAAGCTCCAGATAAAGAGAGCGAGAGAGGGCGGGTGGTCGTTTACCAGGTTAACATGATTATGTACACCTATCAAAAGCGGTATGTAGACGTTGCATCCTTTGAGTAGAATTCGGAGGTAAAAATATATAGACACAAAGTCCGAGCACGACCAAACTGTTTTCAGACAGTGCGAATATGATCCTATGAATGACCAATTAATTTGTTACACAAAACATTCAAATCGTGCGTAAAACAGACAGCTTCGCTTATCAGCTTTGTACAGCAACTTCGTCTATCCGGACCGTTTTAACATTGTTACTCTAGAATAAGTAATATTATTTTGGTATGAAACAAACACCTTATTTTTTCTTAACAATATGATATGATTATATATGTTTAATAATTTATTATATATCTCATTTCTTTCTTTCCATTCACTCGTCAAGTTTTGATAATTTTGCCAAATTCAGATCACTCGCACGAAAGTACTGTACATCAAGCCGACAGCTTTCAATGAGTCATATCTCGCCTTCGTCCTTCTCGTCTCAATTGGGCGTATTAATTTATGGTCAGATCCGATCTACTTTTCATGCGACAGAAGATCACATTGATTGCGGTAGATGTTTTTACATTATTTTTTCTTATTAAACTCTGCATGTGACCTGGCAACTGACCAATCGCGGCTGTCAATCAAGGAATCAACCGACAAATCAAATTATAGGTTTCTTTATAGTGGACAAGACAATTACACTAACAGTGCATGTATCTGACTATATTCTGATAAAGTCTATTATGCGAAATGACAATCGATTCGGCCTGCTATGCTACCTTCCGTTTTGAGAGGACCCTTTTTCGAAGACGGTCACGCGCTTAACCAGTGTGTTGGAATCGATGCCTCATCACGCAAGGGTCAGGTGAAAACACCTCATGACAGGTGCAAATTTCTGCTGCGTCATGCCTCTACCTAAGATCTATGCTAGATCGCATGTTTGTCTGCGAATTTTGGTTTCTGCCAGCATGCAAAGCAAAAGGACAAAATGGCAACCTAGTAGTAAGACTGTAAAACAGACGTGGAAAAACTGTGCGTCGAGTTTTATCTATGATGGGGCATTTAAGCTGATTATATCAACAAATTAATTTTCGTAATTACGAAATATTTAAGAGAGTATTTCGCAATTTCGAAAAAGTATTTCGTACTTAAGAAATAACAATTCGTAATTACGAAAAAAAAATCGTTATTACGAAATACCATTTCGTAAGTAATTTCTTAATTACGGAATAATTTAGATAATTCGCATATATATAAAAAGTGTTGAATGTCCCTTTGGGGGTTCCGTACGATGTTGTATTGGAGTTTTATCGCGAAGAGTTTCTTAATACTTAGATTGTACATGTACCTTTCAAGCCAGTTTGTTTTATGTAAATGGCTAGAATGGACTTTATTTCATTGTTCACATGACATATCAGATGTTTTCAAAAACCGTTAAAATTTCGGATAACTGCCTGTTTGGCAAAACTCTATGGACAAAAGTCTAGAAAAAGTCAGTTGGGAAAAATGAATTAATCTTGAGACAGATTAGAAAATAAGCGTGCCCAACAGTGTATGCACGTAGAAAGAATAAGTCTGAAGAACATAACGTTGTTGGTCGAGCAAAATGTCATTTGGACGCCCAACGACGTTGATAGTCCATATGTTTGGACTATCAATATCAAATCAATTTGGAATTCTTTTTAACGAGGATAAAACATATTTGGTTGGGTCTGTAATATAAATGTTAATTTTCAAAAAAAGTTATTTTTATTCTTCAATTCTTAACAAAAAGATATGTATAGAACGCAAACCGTTTGTAGCTATAAAAAGTACCAAACAAAGAATAAAAAGACTAAAGGTATTACTAACCTTGATTTCGAACAGGTCCTCGGATCGAAGATGACCTCCAAAGAAGAAGAGGTTGTTTATATACAGTTTGGACACCATAGTGTCCAGGTGTTCACCTAAATGAACAAAGGTCTTAATTATAATTATTATGGTGATATGTACAAATGTTTTTTTTATCACATTTTCTGATCAACCGTTGTGCAGATGCTTTTCTTAATAAGTAATAAAATATATGCATTCTTCTAATAAAAAGTGCCTTATACAAGCATAGCACCATCAAGGACGCTATAGAAAACGAAGAGAAAACACTCGATAATGCTTGCGTTTAGATGTCAAATATCGCATTTCTTTTCTCCTTTACTAAAATGATAAAATAATAAAATGAAATAATACCTCGGTAAATTTTCGATGCAAATGTAATCGATCGGAAAGAAAGCGTTTAAACTTAGAAAACTATATGTATATCATTAGGAGATTGTATTATCATAAGGTTGACGTTTAGTGTATCGCATCCGAAATGCTGACGATTAAAGCCATATTTGCCCTCCGAGAAGAAAGAACTCTTTAAACAATATATCGCTGATTTTCTCACTAGAGCAAAGAAGAACCTTCTTAATACCAAAATGCAAAAAGGTGGGGATGAGTGAAGTTCTCTGGAAAGAGTATTTTATGTTTCAATTCATGTTTGTTTACCTTTTAAGATCGAGACGAATGCACCCCGATTCTTAATCGGAAATGTTCGCTTATCTTCGGCATTGACTGTAATATGCACAGGTGCTGATGACTAAACTTTCGTTTGTTACAAGAACTTTCTTCAGTTTACACAAATCTCTTTCCCCCAAAGTACAAGATTTTTAAAATTCTGACAACTTGCACTTTTCGTTCAGAAGGCACCTTTTATCGAATTTGAAGTCATATAATAAACATTTATACATGTATATAGATAGCTGATTCAACGATCTTCCGGTCACCAAACAGATGGTTTTAATATGAAAATATGGAAAAACTAATTATTTGATGTATAAAGCAGAAAATCGCGCGAAAAAAGGACTTTCAGGATAATAAAGCATAGAATTTGTAATCATTGTATTATAAAGACATGGTCGAAAATGAAATAAACTTTACATTTACCTGCATGAAGCAGTCCGATCTTAGAAACAAATATCTAAAATTCTGCTTTTAAATTTGACCCACAGGGACTTGTCACATTTGATTTTCTTTATACTATATACGTAAATATAGACAAGGGATTGAGCTTGACATAAAGTACATCCATACCTTGTACAAATGAAGACGCCTTTCTGATGTCGAATTCGGAGATTTAATGTTGCACAATACTCAAATGTAAACGTAAATAATTTAATTTTTAGTTTCGTCTATCAAAAACGGGCGTTTTGATTGGTCGAAAAATATTTTTCATAACTCCATGGACACAAATTTGATCACACAGTGATTTTGTATGATTCCGCACAAAATAGTCCCATACAAAAAGGGTATCAAAATGTGTTAAAGCTTTTGATTTTTCGCTCGATGCCATTAAATTATAAGAGATGAAGTGAATATTTTTTGTTTGCATGGAGGTATGAACCGAAAAACCTAATCACACTTATGTATGAATCCGCTTCGCGTATTCATACAGTGTGATTAGGTCTTTCGGTTCATACTTCCATGAAAACAAAAAATATTCTGATCATCCCTTAAATGAATAATTTACACGGAAAATCAACGAGTTTTAGTAACAGTGATATCAATTGTGAACTACAGACAAAATTGTCGAGCATATCGATGTCATTTTCCATTGTCTGACAAAACTGTGCATATTGACCTGTGAAACGTCGTTTACAAACAATTTCATTTGACATTTAGGGTGGCGCTGTTTAAGTCAAATCAATTTTCCACTAATCAAATGTTTTCTTTCACATAAAACAAAAGTGTGACGTAATTGTGTCTTCAGAATCGCACTTTTCAACAATCTTTATAAAATTCAGTTTTTGATATTTTACGTATTATTTGTTATCAAATGAATATTCTAAATACATCCTAGGTGAACAGGTCAATATTAGATTGGAAGGTGATATTTAGAATTGTAAGGTTTTTGAAAACCCATATGCAGCTGTGCGCTGTTTTTTCCGACCAACACAAATACCACAGATTCACCGATAACCCAGTTTGTCTTTAAAGAATCATATCACCGTAGCTCAAACATGTTGAATTTTCGTTTAGATTATTCAATTTCTGCCCCGTTTATGCATCAAACAACACAGAATGAGGGAAATCGACGCCAGAAAGGTGACTTCATTCGTACCAGGTACTTCTTGTCAAGCTCAACCCTTATCTATATTTACTCATATAGTATAAAAAACGAAAACTATCGTGACTTGTCTCAATGATTTGACCGTCTGTGCGAAAATAACAACCGTATCAAGTCTGTAGTTTTGAATTCGCAAATAGTTGTATTATGCATATTCTCGAAGAAATTAACTCATTCCTGATATTCACGTTTAAGATACTTTGTTCAACATTAACTTAATATAATGTGATATACTCGCTGTGACCTACTTTGAAACATCGGAATTTACCGGATGAGGTCGTTTGTCTTCGGATCATGTTGATAAAGACAGAATTGCTAGCGGAAGCTAATGCCATTATTGATACGTGATGACAATCACAAATAAGTCAATTTTCGGTGCAAGTAACAAATAAATCAAACAATATTTACCAGAACAGAACAGAACAGAAATTTTATTAATCGATATGTCCAAAACATACATAGCCATACAAACATATACAAAGTAATACATTTCAGTCACAGTTATTGGTATTTAGGTAAAAGAAGAGAGCAATGATACATTGGGTGTTGTTTGTGTTTTTTTTTGGGGGGGGGACAAAATTTTGGCAAACTTGGCATCTGAAATACCATTGAATTAATTACAATAAGCCATAATCATATCATTTAGAATTGAAGAAAATAACATCGCAAAATAGCTGAGTTATGACTCTATAGTTTTCAACATCCTTTTTGTAACGTTTTTTAAAAATTGGACTAATAATACCCTGAGTCCATGTCTCTAGGTAAACACCACTAGATAAATAAATTTAAATAAATACCCCAAATATGATTGCCTAAAATATCTATACTTTCTTTGAATAATTCGTTCAGAATGTTATCACATTCATGCGATTTACCAGTTTTTAACTTTTTCACAGCTGATAATACTTCCATATAAGTGATCGGACTATCTAAGTCTTTACAATACTCTGTCATTAAAGTTATGATTTTTACAGAAAAAAATCTGCTTCTTGATTATTCGCTTGAAAAATGTCATTCTCTAATCTAGAAAAATAATCGAAAAATTCATCTTTGGAAATTGAACTATTCCTTGCTTTTCCTAAAATGTTTCAAAACTTCTTTCGGTTTACTAAATCTAAGGTTTTTATTTCTTGCATTTTCATTGTTTTGAACTCTTGCTTTTTTCTGCGAATCAGAAGTTTATACGTTTTTTATTTTCATCTGACTTACATTTATTGAATTTATTACGAGAACTCAATACTTACGCAATTAATTCCGGTTCCATTCGGGTTGTAATTCGTTATCTTATTTGGCGTCTCGTAACTATTTTCTTTTTTTCTGCTCTTTTTATAAAGTTATGAACTGTCATTTCATTACAAATCAGATTAATCCTCAATTGTCTGAAAGCATTACATTTAGAAATTTTAGAGCCAAATGTTTTCTTTCATTATCTTTGCAAAGGCCGCTTTAACTTATCATTTTCACGTAAATTACATGTTTTATCTCTTAATCCACGTATTTCTTTTATTTCGGCTGATTATTTGCTGCGAACATGCTATAATTTTTGTATGTTATTGTATAGGTTGTAGGGGCTATATTTCGTGACAAGAGCATGATTTTAGATACATGGAATGAGGCTTTTCGAACGAAAAGAATCCCTGTTTAAAGGCTCTTCCTTCCTCATTAATTAATCCAGTTTATGGACCACTGACCACGCTCACTATCCTCCGACATGACATCTCGACTTTATTGTCTAATATTTGGCCAGGGACGTAAGATAAATTGTTTGATTGAGACTCATTTGACCAATCTCTGGCCTCGTCCATTAACTCCAACAGGAAGTTCCGCTTCGATTTTAAACATTTTTCTGCAAAATTTATGGCTAGTAGCATGAAACAAAAAAGCGAAATAGTTGGTTGGTGGCTTCGAAATCGTAACTACAGCTTGAAAAAGCTGTAGTTGCTATGCTTAAGTCGCCAAAGCAAAAAAAAAAAAAAAAAAGTAAACAAAAATGGCTACCAATGTTTGAGTTAAAAGCATAGGTCCGGGATGAATAGATAATTTGATTGATCGGTTCATCGCTTGATTGACAGCCGCGATTGGTCAATTACAGAAGCTATAGCTTGAACAAGCTTTATTGACGATGTTTAATGTTGCAAAACAAAATATTCTAACATTAAGGTCGAAGTTCAAAGTTTAATTTCATTCTAGATAAACGAATTAATTGGTAATTGACGATAGATATCCGTCACTAAGGAATGTACTATAGTCAAAGATTACGATTCAAAGCACAAAACTTGTTTTCGCATTTCTATCAATGCGTTTTAAAAGCACTGTTTTGTTGTCGTTTTGTTTTACTTTTATATTTTAAAAATGGTTTGAAACTTGTATGTCGCTGTTATTGTGATTCTGTCATATACAAGCATGTACTGTGAAATATAATCCTCTACGTTTTGCTGTATTTTGTTTAATGAAAAAGCTTAATGCAAAATAGACCTTAAATGTAAAATAATATTATTTTGTTGTTGTTATGCCTTTCCGTCTCTTACGACCGTCGTTTTATTAAGAACTTTGATAGACCTTACATATATTTTAAAATTGATGCTATTTCGATCGCATAATTAGTTTTTTTTTTTATAGAAATAACCCCTTTCGCATACTGTGCATTATAACAGAATACGATTTTCTGTTAATTCTGCATAATCTTACATGCTCATGTACTGCTGATGAACACGTTTGGCGGGGTTGTAAAAATCTAGATCCCCATCAAGGAAATGCATCAAACAAAGGGCGAACAGCTACACGTCTGTCCACTTGCCGTACCCAATGAAACTAAGTTGTCTGGTCATAAAGTTAATTGTTCAATTTACAAAATGTCTTCATTTGAAGATGGGTGCTCGATGGTAAAGGCAGGGTTGTTCGAAGAAGTGACGGAGGTCCTGGATTCTTCTCTGACCACTTTTAGTTGTCGTCGTGCAAGACGTACAGAGTTCTAGCTTCTGTTTGTACCCGAGAACACCACGAATGCGTGATTTACGCCGTGAACTGTCTGAAAGATAGTTCAAAGAGGTATTGCATACAACACAAGCATTTTGTTGACGTGCATATAGCAAAATTAATACTCTAATATTTCATTTTTTCATATCTTATTTTTTGTGATATTTAGCCGGCTATAACCTGCATTTGAGAGTCAATTCGAAAAGAAATCTCTGGAAACGATTTGGCAGTAAAGAACATTAAAACGTTGACGAATAGTTGGCTCCGACTATTCTCTCATCTGGCCAAGCCCATTGATTCCTCTGGCTTCGCCCAATGACTCCTACAGGGAGTTCCACATAGATATTAAACAGTACTATTTTTCAAAATGTATAGCTAGTAACATGTGTCCAAAAAGGCCGAAGTTGGATTTCAAAGATTATTTCCGTTTGAAAATGGATGATTTAATTGGTCGATTGATTCCTTTGATTTACAGTCGCGATTGGTCAATTAACGAACCGTCGATATTAACCGACGGATTGCTGGCCACGTCATATGACCTTCGACAAGGCATTGCAACTAAAAGTCATGCGAAGTTAGTATGAAAATTGTACTAGGGTGCAAAAAGAGAATGTTATACTAGATTTTCGACTTAAACGTTGCAGTTTTAGCTTGAATAAGCTATGAATAATGCGATTAAGCTTCGAAACCAACAAAAATACTGTGCATAATTGGAGGGGTTCAAAATTCGCTTCTGGTCTAAATTAACGAGTGATCTATCGGTTGTTAGCTAGCAAAGCGTTAGCTTAAGTTTTTTGATTGATAGCGGCGTTCCATTAGGTTATAATCGACTGACCAATCAAATAAGTGTTTCTGTCCAGAGCATTCATAATAATCGCCGTCACTCATTTTAACTATTCAATCGTCATATGAAAAAATGTCGCAACTATAGCTTACTCCCACTGTATCTAAAATGTTTTGATCGCTCACTGACAAATTACTCTGTTTTGTTTACTTATTTCGACTAGTATTTCAAAGTGACTTCCTCGTCAGATTGCTTGTTTTCGAAGGGCGAAAAAAGCAATCCACCATTTGACAAATTTGACACTAGTAAAATTTTCACATGGAATGAAGTCCTTGAAATGAACGAGGTCTTAACGAAATAAAATAATCGAATAGAGTAAATCACACAGTTAGTAAGCTGCAATAGCAACAGATTATTCATGATTTTGATTATTTACATTTTATTCCAAAGTAAGCATTTCCAAATATAAGAAAATGTATAATATTGTTGAACGTAATGTCAATTTCGGATGACGTTCTTGTACACACTATGGCGTGAATTTCTTGAATGAAATTAATGGATTGCGGGATGATTTGGAGGGTCTCATAGGATGGGATGGTTCTCATATTTACTTGTTATTGTACTAAAAATATACTGAAGAGAATGTTGATGTTAACCCATTCCGACTCGAGAAAATGATAGACCGATCCAAATTCAAAGAAGTTGTGAACGACGTTTGTCAAATGATTTTAAATATCCTTGGATTTTTGGCTTGAAAACATTGTGGCAATTTCTTCAATGTCCACAATCTGTCAAAGTTTTTATTCTGAGTGGCCTTTAAAACCGCCATTGTATGGGGATTTGTTAAGTATGCAGAATACAGGCTTGTTCATAATAAAAAGTTCTGGAAAAGTGACGCCAATCAATTACTTTCAATTTAATTTAATGGTATTGTTGATTAGGCAATTAAAGCCGTAACCTTATTGCTTATTAGGTGAATTAGAATAACAATCGAGGATACGAGCAAAAGGAGAGAATTTATTAGCAAAGTCACGTCGACGTGAGCGGGACACCTTCATTTTTAGCGGTTTTGTAGGACAAAACCGGTATTTCATATCGATCAACCGGAAACAAGTTTTCACGAATTGTCCACTCATTTCCACGCATGCTCACAAACTTGAAGTGAAAATCTATGTGATCGCCTCCATCTTGTTTCATCGCTGATGAAGAAAATAACTTACTTGCTGAATGCCAACAGCTTCCTTTTAGTCATGAATAACAAGGAAAATGGTTTAAAACTTCGACTTATTATATCCATAGTAAATTGTCTAATGAATTGTCTAAATGAGAGGTATAATTTCCTCTCCTTTCACGATGGAATTAAGGTCAGTGTTTAGTCGAGTTAGCGAATACATGTAAACTGTCTGATAGTGTTTTGACCTGGCAGGGCCGAGCAAATTTACACCCCGTATACACAGTATATGTAACTTGGTACAACCCTGTTATAGTCGCGATTCAAGCGCCTATTTAACCCCTACGAAATAAAACACCTTTTTACCTCTCGAATTCGAACGAACATGTAGTACTGTACTTCAATTGTAATAATGATATGCTCAAAGCAAAAGGAATTAGCTTTTATTGCTTTGCCTTTTATCATTTAACCTTTTACCGCACAACCACAATTTTCCACGCACTGATGAAATAATATAAAAGAAAACGCTGTGATTTAATCAAAATAGCAATTTCGGTAAACAGTAAAAGGGTCATGATTACTTGAATGGGGTTTTAACGCAACTCTTAATGGTATTTCAGTTATATCGGGGCGGCTTGGGCTCCTAACCATGGATTCCGAGTAGTTCTCACACCAGTATTACCACTTCATCCTTATCGAGCATCCAGCTGCTCATCCCACTTAGGTGTGCGATTTATTTACTCATCTTGATACATGTTGGCATTATTGAGCGCAGTTACTGATAAGCCAGCAAAACCGCTCTCGGGACTTTCAGTCCTTTGATTTTATTTGTAATAGACGAATCGCGATTGTCAGTCGGCCATTCAAATCATTCATCACGACCGAAAATGAAATTTGAACTCAGACATTTTTGTAAACAATTTTAACTGGACGTCCAAACACAGCTTGAGTAAGCTATAGTTACGATATTTAGGTCGGTCGCTAACCAACCATTTAAGATGGACACCGTAGGCGTCCACCAGTGTTACCCAGTTTGGAAAATCCAGTTGGATGTTACTACGTTAGAAGGGAAGTAGTGCCTGATAAGGTTCTATTATTATTTTTCAAAACCTGTCTCCCCCAAACAACTATACATTTTGAAAAACCGTAATACGAGAATTCAATATAATTCGAAGAACGCGAAAAGACTCCTCTTAAATACGAAAACACCTACCAATAACCCGCTTAAGGTAGATGCGGTCACGGTTTCAATTTCACAGTGAGTAATTTGCCTACTGTTTTGAGAACTCAACATACCAGCTGTATACCGAAGGAATGATAAACTATACAGTTACATATAGATATTTATTCGGAAAAGTAAAAACAAGTATTGCTCTTGAAGAAAGCTAGTTAGACTGCGATTAAGTGAATTTGGTTGAACGTATCTTTCAATAGTGTTTCAGTAAAACCGCGGTTGGTAGGTGACCAAACCATGGCTTTCTGTTAATTTTCACACAAGTTACATGTACAACTGTAACAATAAATTTGGACGAATACTTGTGTAGCTGCTTAGCCAACTAAATAGGCCAAATACCAGTGAAAGACAAATGACGTATGTAACAATAGCATTTTTTCCGAGTTGTGATCGTGCTCTGGACTCTCGAATAGAAACATCCTCAATTACATGTACCTATTAAGCAAATCGGGCTTGGCGAGAGGTTACACTTAAAAAATATCTATATGAAAACACATATGCACCCAACCATGGCTTTCTGTCAATTTTCACACAAGTAACATGTACAACTGCAACAATAAATTTGGGCCATTTCATGTGTATTTGCTCAACCAACCAGCAAACCACTTCTCATATTTCGATCGGTGAAAAACAAATGACGTGTGTAATAATGTGGTACTTTTTCCGAACTTTTGGTCTAGAATAGAAAACATCCTGTATTACCTATTAAACAAACCATGCTCTAGGCGAGATGATATTACTATCTATATGAAAATGCCATTTTTTACACCAAAATTGATATGCTACTCTACTATGCCAATGCGGACGTCAATCATCAGTACTTTCAGTGCTTTAATTTTACTTGATTATAGAATGTGATTTAACCTATCGGTACCGAACAACAAAAATCGAATAGATAAATGAGTGGAATTTGTCCCAGAAATTTTAAAACACCTCTCATTTACTTAGGTTACAGACTTTATTCCAAAAGTAGCAAAAGCAGTTAACCTTGGTTTCGAGAAGGTAACATGTACCGAGATACATATTTTATTGTAGGATTCGTAAGGAATGGTTGTGGCTATCAAGTCATCATAATAAATAGGGGGAGGGGAAGCTGAAATTCGAAGGGACCAATTAAAAAAAAATCAAGCTCTATTTGTTGAATCAATGGCCGCCCCTATTTCAAGATTCCTACAAAACAAACAGTTTGTCTGAGATATCGAACGACATTAGTTCACGGTATGTGGTCGGAGACATATCGTCGCCTGATGTTATAGTGTTCAATCTACCATTCTCATGTTTTCTAGAAAAAATATGTATTTTTTAGCGCTGAAAAAACTGCAAATATAAGCCAATTTGGTCAAAATTATTTTAATCATTGCATGAAATTAAATGGGAATGGACGGATGATTTTCTTTTAGTGAAAGCTTTTGACACAAAATCCCATGCTCTGGTTGGATTTCTTGACATAGAAGGCCAAATTAAAGGAGTTAGAAGTGCTCAGATCACATGACTCTACATGCTAATTGTGATTGGTCAAATCATATAAAAAACACTTTAGTTTGAATCAAAACGTGAAAAAACCTAGACTAAACAAATTATAATTGAAATCTCCTGAAATAGAAAAGATTGCTGGAGGTGCGGAGATATGATTCTTGAAAAACTTTACAACGGTATATTTATCTCAATTTAGAAATGGTCTTAGACCATTATTGTATGATATGGCTAAAGAATAAACAGAGGATATCCAATGTGCGGTCATAAAAAAACGAATTTATTAGACGAGTAATCAATAAACATAAAAACGTGACCATACCTAGTTTTCATATTTTTTAGATAACGAGTTTAATAAATCCGGTAGTTTTATGACCAAATGTTTGATTTTCTATTTATAATATGACGTAAATATTTGGGATAAATCGATAAAATTCCTGCAATTCATCGGTTTAAGATATTCTGCAAAACGTATAACATCGTTTGTAGAATGATACATCTACAAGCATTTTGTGACGTGATTTTCACGCTAACTCATTTACATAGTGTTATATCACCAGGGTAATGTCTAACATATTCAACGGGTTTATTTCACTCAAACATCGTTCTTTTATGTTATACAGCGATACAAATAGTTGGTGGGGGTCATAAACTGCAACCGGAATGTTATACATAATATACAATCGACGAATTGGTTTTTATATACAGGTCGTAGATGAACGTTGCAGTACCGGACTGAATAAAAGAGTAGATCGATGTTTCTATTAACTGAGACTTTTAAGTCGTCTGCTTCTTCAATTGACCAATCGCTGGCCCAACCCACTTACTCTTTCGGCCACGCCTACTGACTCCGACATGAAATCTCTCTTTGATTTTAAACGGTGTTATTTTACAAGATTTATGGCCAGTACTATGTACCAAAAAAAACACCAGAATTGATGATTGGCGATCAAATTGTCGCAACCACAGGTTGAATAAGCTGTGGTAGCGACGTTTAGTCGCAAAAATTGACGGTCAAAGTCGGAGTTCAAAACTCGTTTATGGTTTCGATGAATGATTTCAATCGCCGGGTTACTTGACTGACAGCCACGATTGGTCAATTGGTGACCTTTAACGATATCAAAAGGCGTCATAAATATTAACTGTGGTGTATGTCAGTTTTGGATCATATTCTATCCCATCATTCATCAAAGTGTTATATGTTATTTATTCCATAAAAAAAAAAAAAAAAAAAAAAAAAAATAGACTGGCCAAAATTAAAAGAAATTTCGGATCTCAATTTTAAGTTGGTGAAATCTTTAAAATCTCTATTTTTTGGTTAAGAAAACATTGTGTATAATGAAGAAATTCTTTGTAACTAGCAATTTTTTCATTTTCAACAATATTTTCCAAACTTTAATATTTAGGGGTGTTTAGATATGTTTTCTTGTGAGAATGGGTTAAGTGTTTTGAGCTGACTCACAATCCACAATCAAATTTCCTAATTGTCATATACTTCAGGATCTCTAGAAAGATAAAAAGGTTTTTACTTGTCATTAAAAGATCAAATCATGTTAAGTACTTGAATTTATGAAGCGTTCGGACACATTAGTATATACGGCGAAGTGTAATGATCTTTTCACCTGCCAATATTTTTCAATTAAGTAAGGACCACCTGGATAAAATAAAACAAACTCATAGTGTACCGTTACAAAGAAAACTATATAAAATTGTACACAACATACTATGAGTCGCCGCTGTGAAAAACTCAATTAACCAATCAAATCTCTTCTATGTATGTTTGTATGTTTGTATATATCTATTTATGTATCTATTTATGTATCTATATATGTATGCATCTATGTATGTATATATGTATCTATGTATGTATCTATGTATGTATGTATTATTATCATTATTATTATTTTCAGTTGGGTTTGATTGCCTTTGATAAATGCTTTAGTTATATACTTATCGGGGGATTCCTGGGTATCACCACTTCTAGCCTGGGGCTTTGAGTTGTCTTGGCATCTACCCAGCAGCGCGGCCGCCAGGATTCGAACCTGCAACCTGCAACTCCTCGCAGATTACGAGTCCCCCTCTCTCACCACTGAGGCACGCAGGTTCTTATATGTGGTCTATTGGTGACAATTGTTATCGACATAACTGAGGCAACGGTACAATGCTTCGACGTATTCTTTATAACTAAAGTACTTTTTTACTAGTCTGCACCATTCGTAAAAAATAGCCTTTGTTGTTAACTCAATGAAATATAAATCGATCTTACACTGAAAAAAACAATAATCCTCTAACTTTATACATTTTTCAGAACATTGGTTGAAGGAAAGTTTATCATTTTTGACGACTCCTTCGACCATGAAGTATGGCATGAGGGGAAGGATGGCCCTAGACTAGTTCTCATCGTAGACTTCTGGCATCCGGATATCACTATCGAGCAGAGGAAAAGTATTAGAAGATTTAGTTAACCTTCTTTCAAGAAATGGAAAATGAAATTGAGAATTAGAGAAGAACATTTATAACAATAATCAGTCTGATACTGTCATAAATCTTCATTTTTTACCTGGTAAAGCATCAGCTTGATAGCGTCAGCGGCTTTCGAACATACTTTCATAATCTTCAATCATGGGTTGGATCCCCGGCTGCGGCACATATCCTTTCCAACATTTGTCTCTCACCAATGGGTGGTTATTCGTAACCCTAAGTTGAATAGCAGCTGGAGGCTAGGAAAGGATGTAGTGGTAGTAGTTGTGTGAGAAATACCAGGAATCCATTGTAAGGTGTTCCAGCCTTCGCGATATGACTTTAATACTGTTAAAAACGGCGTCAAACCCCATTTAATCAATTAACCCAACAGTTATAAATGTAATTTTCACGATAAATTTTCTTTCTTCGTGTCAAATCGATTAATTCACTATAAATTCATTTTATTTTGATATATATTCAATGCCCTACTTTAAAACATAGGAATCTATCGGGTGAGGTCGTTTGTCTTCGGATGATGTCGATAGCGACTGTGTTGATAGCACAAGTGTTAACGTCATAGAAACTATAAATAAGGCAGAAAACGTATTAAGCCGATGAATTCCGGTTCCATATGGGTTGTACATTGCTTTCTTTTTGCGTCTTTCTTTTTTCCTTCTTTTTAAGTTTTGAACAGTTATGTTCATGACAAGGTCGACCTCATTTTATTACAAGTGTCGGAAAGCATTTCAGCTAGAAATTTGAAAATTGAGAGCCAAAACGTTCCTTTCATTTTCTGTGCAAAGGCCGCTTTAAAGGTAGGTATCGATGTTTTTTTCATGTCACAGATTTTTAATTTTTTTTATTTCCTCTCGTCTACTATTTGAATACAATATGCCGAAAAGTAGTTGTGCAAAAATCTGAGGTCGCTTATCAGAAAAAAGCAGAGTATTTCCTTAATAGCCTACGTAGGCTTTTAATCTATTTTTAGATTAATCCGAAACAGTTGCGAATAATATATGATCATTCACGTGGTGCGAATAACCGTTGGAACCTTGATTTTAGTTTAAATTACATCACACCAACGTCATCATTACGTCATCAGGAATTATGTTCGCTAACCGGTCTTTAATTCTGTAAAGATCAGTCCAAAACTGTCGTAAACGTTATTACGAATATAAACACTTACCGTAGTTGTGCGCTAACCTATTCATGTGACATAAATTAGGACGCTGGCTGTTTCGCTAGTAAATTTGTTACCTTCAGTTGACTTTGGGTCATATGTAAATTAGGTCATTCGATATCGACAGCCGAATTCCGTGATATCTAAAAATAATCTGGAATTCCGCTGAACTTTTCCGATATAACCACAAAAAGCCACTTAAGGCCTATTAAATTACCACCAAAACAATACCTGACTCAACTTATAGTATTAAATGTTCGTTTGAGTGTATCTTTCGGCACTTAGTATTTTTTTTCATGTCCAGAAACATCGATACCCCCTTTAAGCTAAAAGACACAATTTTGAGGTCTTCTCAGAGTTCACCGAGTGCAAAATGCCACTGGAGGCATAACAACTAAATTGATTGAATGCCTGCGCCATAAAAGGCATTCCATTACAGAATCTTTCTTTTTGTGTCCCGTTTCGATAATATATCGGGCATGTCGGTTTTCCAGTGTCCGTCTGTAAGTCTGTGTCCGTCGGCGAGCAGTAAAAGCAAAAACCTAACATTTTGCTATTATTCAAACACGCAGATAGGTATCAGTTGATAGAATGATTAGGTTCAATCGTCAATGTCAAGGTCACTCATTAAGGTCATAAGTTTGGTTGGTTGTAATGGCAAGGACACCCATCTTGGTCAAGGTTACATATGAAGGTCACCTTTAGGCAAAAACGTTTTTCAAACACCCTTCAATATACACGATTCATATTTGGTACATAGGTTCGTGGCATTGATAGACATCAATTGGCTCTTAAGTCAAAAGTGCCCATGAAGACAAACTCACTTATGAAGATCAACTTAAATCAAAATACTAACACTTTTCTTTTATTCGAAACCCTTTTTCGACATATGGGTCATATATGGGAAAAAAGTTCCGTTTATTGATAGACATCAGTTGTTTGCAATTTTAAGGTTAACCATCAAGATGAAGGTCACTAATCATGGTCATTTTTCTTGGAATTTGTGTTTCACGAACACGTCTTTTTGTTTTTCTGAAAGACTTTGTGCAATATATAAATAATCTAAAATACATATTTATACAAATATAAAATGGTAGGACAGGTTCTACGCGGAAAGAAAAACTTCATTTGCATTATGAATTGTTTGTTTGCTATTAAGCTAGCAAAGCGTCAGCTTTGATAGCTTTAGTTAACAGTAAAAAAATGTTGAGGTCTTCTCAGACTACTTCATAAAAAGTCGTTCTTATTTTAGGAAAATTGTAAACTCTGCATCGACTTTTTATAGCCACATGAATTAACTTTATGCAAAGTGTAGACAACTTACAAAGCAAGCTATTTAACCCGATCCCATCCAATCCCGCCTTCAATCATCTCAAGAATATGGATTTGGAAATATGGCGGGCAATGAAGAAATTGCTGGTAACAAGCAATTTCTTTATTGTCGACACTGTTTTTTATCCTACAAGGCCAATCACTGATGATTCTAAATTTTGACAAAGAAGATAACTTAATAAAATCATGCTTTGCTAGCTAACAGATCCTTCAGTACTTTGATTTTCAATTAGGCTGATTTTTCAATTTTTATTCTCTTGTTGTTGAGGTATTTTTATGCTTTTATAGAAGATATGGAGTTCAGTGTGGGACTACATTGTAATAAACAATATCGGTGCAGTTATACAATAGTTAAAAACTGAACTATGACGTTTCTTATATTTATGTAAAAATGAGATATCCAGCATTGCGTTATCTCGTTTTTATTATAACCATTTCTTTTCCATATATTAACTGAATTTTAACAGAATATTTACCTATTTAGATGATTAATTAACCAAACGCCGCTGTCAATCGAGGAATCAATCGAGCAATAAAACATTGATTCAGCCCGGTATTACGCTTTGAACTCCGACATTGGCCGTCATTTTTAAGAAACATTTTGTTGGTTTGGCGACTTAAAATAAATCTGTAAATTTAAGCTTTAGTTACGACGCTTAGGTCGCCAACCAACCATTCGTCTTTTTTTGCATGCTACTGGCCATGCATTATTTCAAAATAACGCATGTTACAATCGAAGCGGAACTTACTGTCGGAGTCAATAGGCGGGGCAAATGGAGTAAGTGGGCGGGGCAAGATATTGCTCAATATGTTACACTCAAAGTATCCTTTGAAAGGGTTAAACCAAAACTTAGTTTAAAGACCCAAATAAAAAGAAACTACGGAGTTTCAAATTATAACCCATTAGAAAATAGTGATGGGTTCCTGAGAAAATCGAAACGCTTCGAACAAAGCCACATATCCTCTGGTATGCCTCGAGCGGTCAAATCGGTAAATAATGTCGCTCATTATTCCAATCATCATAATTTGACGATGTGTCACGACTGATCGCTGGCCACGCCCACTGATTTCGCTGGCCACGGGAAGTTCTCCTTCAATATTAAACGGCGTTATTTGAAAACTTCATGGCCAGTATGATGTAAGGAAATAGTATTATGGTCGCTTTGCGACGTCGTTCGGGTAGCCAAACCAAACCAACAAAAATTTCTTCAAATAAATTTCGACCAATCTCGGACTTAAAAGTTAACTCCTATCGTAAACAATATTTCCTATCTAGAAAGAAAAAAAAATCTAAACTTAAATTGTCGCCTGCAACACCTTTCAATTCGGCCCAGTCTAGAATTTTGGCAATGGCTTAAGGAACCTTGTCTATATGTGCGTCCGTGTATATTTTTCCCATCATCACCTTGGTGATATATTTTTTTTTCAAATTTTCTGATAGACGCAATAAGAAGGGATATATGCATCTCCGTTTTAGGGTACGACCCGATTACTTGGCACAGAGTTATGTCCTTTTGACGGAAAACTTGTTTTCGCATACAATACCGGATGGATTTGATTCAAACTTCTAAAAAAGACTCGCGCCAAAGAGGTAATGAACATTTTCCCTTTAAGATACGAACTTCGGTTGTATCATAGAGTTGTTACCCTTCGATGCAAATCTCGTCCGCAAAATAATACTATATTGACGTTTAAAGCGTGAGTCGTTTTATTATCTAAATCTACTAGCAGACGACAGAGTTATTTTGTTAGAGATATTGTGAGTAATGTTTCAACATGCGAGCAATTTTAACTCTTGTCATTTTTTAGAACTGCATTAAATAAAAGGACCGAAAGCACTGATACACCCAGGGACAATATGTGTTTATGTAAATAATTAAACAAAGAACTCGGACTTAAATACGTCAAACAGGAGGTGTAGACTAAGACCAGATTGCACATATATGCAGGCTGATCTTAATCTATACCGCCTGCAATAAAAGCAGGAATAAACGGGGTTAGGATGACAAGGGTTAATAAGCCTATTATGAAGAAAACAACGTGTAGAAAATTACATAAATTAATAGAACAAAAGATTGTATTACAATGAGTTCATGGCGTGTATATGCGTTGATTGTCATCGGAATCGGGATAATTTGGTATCTGCGTGCTCGTCTCTTCGAGATTTACAATCGATGCGACTTTGGTGCCAATGACTTGAATGCGATTTTTCGACCCATAGCGCCGTCGCCTGGGATTGGAGCCGGGTTTTCCTTACGTGAACGCGTTTGTCTCGTCCAGATCTACCGTCTAGGCGAGGATGGTGCGATTCAAACGTCCCCCGTTCAAAAACGTTGTTATTTGGTGTGTCACTCGAGTACGGGCCAAGATTGCATGATAGCGTACCTCGCCGGAAGCACTCCAAGACTGAGTAAATCTCGAATATGAACTCAGAAATTAACAGTCGTCATATGGATGAGTTGACGGATATTCGTACACATGGCCTACCGCTAGCCCCGCCCCTTATTCCGTTAACCCCGCCAATTTACTATGAGAAGAAGGTTAGCTTCGATATTTAAAGGTGTTATTTTGCAACGTTTATGGCCAGTAGCATATAAAAAAGTAGAATGGTTGGTTTGCGACCTAAATATTGTAACTACAGCTTGAACAAGCTATAGTTACGTTGTTTAAGAATAATAGCTAAGCGAAAATGGCCACCTATATCGGAGTTCAAAACTCACTTCTTACGCAGTGAGTGATTTGATTGGTTGACTGAATATCTGATTGAGAGCCGCGATTGGTTAATTGATCCATGAGATAGTTCATTTAGAGCTGAAATATCATGTTATCATTGGTCGTGTTGGTTTCTAGCATCCGAAACATTGTTTGGTGATCTGAACGTCGAAATTTTAGCTGAAATATCACGTAGTTATAGCCTGTATCATTGACATGGCTTGACCTTTATGCAATGAATAAATTAGCTGTGAATAAATCTGATCTCGACGAAAGTCGTGCGTTTACGAGTTGGTTCGTCTATACCCGGAATAATTAATTCAGTGTACTTTTAAAAATCTAATCTTTGTATATCATCCTAATTCATCAACAGATAAGTGGTCGAGTGGTAAAGTACGTAAAGGCCTGAAGCCATGAACACGGGTTCGAAACTGCCAAGAAACCATTATTGAATGATTTTTTCAACTTTTTTTTTCTTTTCTGTTCTTAATCAAATGAGTGTTCGAGAAAGTGCATCTACACGATTCCACATTACAGTGATAAAATGTATCTATCAGCGGATAAACAGTTACAATAGTATCATTCAGTGATCATTGTCATATATTCCAATAACAGGTGAAGCGAATATTGAGAACACGGTACAGTATCAAGAATACGTGAAGAAACGAAAGAACGACGAAGCTGTTTTATGTACAGTGCCGAGTACTAATAAGCTTATTGTTCTCTAAAGTTTTGAAGTAAATTGATAAAAAAGTAAACAAATAAAGTCAAACATAAAAAGAAAATATCACCATCGCCTCGAACTACACGATGTGTAGTTGATTGGATCTTAGCTAAACCGGTGGAAAATGATAGGATTTTTTCTCGAAACGTAAGTCAAACGCAGGGCTTCTTAGACTGAAAAATATCCCAAACATAATGGGTTGACATTATCATTTGTTTATGATAAAGACATATGATTCTATTTACTATTTATAAGTATATTTGTATATACCCATCTTTGAAAAAATGGCAGTCTACGCCGTTTATTTTTTATCTCGGTTATTACGCATTTTAGAAATCTTATTAGGATGGATCAATAGTGATTAAGGGATTAATTTTTTAGCATCGATGGGTGAGTAAATGCGTTTTTGGTCGACATAATCTGCTATCATTCTGATAAGAGGTGAACCAGCATTTCACTATATCGACTATCGACACACATCGTAGTGCTTAAGTGTACATTCAGCTGGATAGATATTGACCGACCGACTGTCAATCAAAGAATCGATTGACAAAGCAAATCTTTAATTGTGACCGGAAGTGAACTTTGATCTCCAACATTGGCCGACATCTATCTGAAGTAGTTTTAATGGTTTGGTGACTTAAACTGTAGTTATGACGTTTTGTTACAACCATTTTACTGTTATGCTACATGAAGTATGAAGTTCTCACCTTGAGACTAGATTGTTTACATTAGCCATATAAGAGGACAGGGTTTGTTCCCGAAGATATGCATTCCACGAATATCTGATACGCAAATCTCCCCACCCCCCTCTTTCTCGCTCTCTCTTTTTGTCTCTCTCTTTCGCTCTCTCTGTGTTTCTCTGTCTGTCAGTCTGTCTCTGTCTGTCTGTCTGTCCGTCTCTCTCTCTTTTCTATTTCCTCTTCTTCTTCTTTACCCACCCTCTTTCTCTCTCTCTCTCTCTCTCTCTCCTTCTCGATCGTGTAATGAATAGGAAGTGGAATTAATTTGGTGCAATTTTGTTTGAATAGGCTATAGATAATGCGCTATTTCCCTGGCTAAGATTTCTTTTGAATGAAAAAAAAGGGGTTAATTGTTTATTTTGGATTTAATCAGTACATTGCTACAGACTTACGAACTAGTGTAACCTGGAAATTTTGATACGAACTCTTCTAAAGTTATTACACCATTCTCTGAAAAAAAAATGAAGAAAATATATGTTATATTCATCCGTGGTATCAGAAAATGTCAGTTGACACAAAGCATTTTGATGCCTAACGATCGGCCGATGGTGAACACAGAAAGATGTTTCTGAGACGACTAAAATACCTCGCGAAACATATTTCTTAATCATACATTGGTAAGACCTTTTTGGATGACCTTCATTTAGTAGAAGCGAATTAATGAGAGTTGCCAGCATACCACATATGAACAACATACCTTAAGTAGGCTTAAAATAATCCGCCATGTTAATAGCTTGAACAAGGTTTTTATGAGAAAAGTGCTGACTTGGCACTTTTATTTCGACATAGGACCTTTTTTCAATGAACTCATGATTGTTTATTTCAGAGCAAGACACATTTATC
This sequence comes from Fragum fragum, assembly GCA_946902895.1. Taxonomy (NCBI): domain Eukaryota; kingdom Metazoa; phylum Mollusca; class Bivalvia; order Cardiida; family Cardiidae; genus Fragum; species Fragum fragum. The sequence continues at coordinate 38,854,695 of OX336380.1, forward strand.
TTCTTTGGGTGAAAAGAAAAAGCATATATTCATTCGTGAAAATATTTTTTGCTATTCACGAAATGAAAGGTAAATCGATCTTTCACGAAAAATTATTCAATTTCTTTAATGCAAAAAAGGTAAAAAATATGAACTTCTTTCGGACAAATTCTCTTGAAGTGCCTTTATGATGTTCGATAACGAAAAATTAACAAAACCTTGGCTAAATTTACCAAAACAGAGAGTTGGTAAGTTTTCGAGAACAGTGAAAAATCTGCCGAGAGATCTCGATATTCCACAGGAAAATCATTTAAGAGTAATGGTACGTGCCTCGATACCAAAATGAACCTAGTATCTTGAATATCAAATAAGAAAGAGGAGATATTGATGTATATTTTTTATCAAATTGTGCAGACAGAAGAGCAGACAAGCAAATAAACGAAATGGCGAAAAAAAGAAATAATTATCCTGCGTACATTAACATAGACATAATCAAAGTAATGAACGTACTGTAAGCTAGCAAATCGTGGATTTCATTGCCAAATATTTACAGAGGTTGAAATAAACCAATGAGTTAACCAATTACAACATGACAAAATCTTAAATAAGTTCAAAATGAAAGAAGTCGCAGACGACAATTTTAATATTTGTAATCAATGTGGCCGTACAAAGCCCTGCGCACAGTGAAGACTCTGGTCAGAGTCATTTCGAACATGATATGCTCAAGTGAGCTAAAAATACCTAGGAAATGAACTTGCAGGCAGAATTTGCAATATTCCTGAAATACATAAGATCTACCTTTTATGGAGTAGGCATTCAATGAATTTAGTAGTTAAGCCTCAAGCGACAGTTTGCACTCGTTGAACTCAGAGAAGACCTCAAACTTTTGTCTGATAACTTAACTAAACGCTTTGCTAGCTTAAAAGCCACGTAATATTATATAAAGATACTTTCGAATTTACGCACCGCTGGCCAAGCCCACTAATCCCCGACAAGGCAATTCGAGTGATGTATAAAAGTTTGTCATTTTACATGGTTTATGGTCGGAAACATAAAAGAAATCAAGTAGTTGGTTGGCGGTCTAAACCACAAAATATATATCATGCTTGACAGAAGTTACAGCATACACGTCTCTTGTAGATGAATACTTTGATTTGTAAATCGACTTTAGATTGACAGCTCCCTTAAGCCAGGTTCTATTTTATTAGATATCGCCAAGTGAGTTAAGAAAAATATGAATATTTTCTCAAAACTATCACAGTGACTTGGTATTTATATGAATTAGGGGAAAATTCAACACAAAAACAAAATCAACGGAAAATATTTTTACGAGTCTTCCAAAATCCTCCTCCTCTAGGACAATAAATATCCAATGTGTGCGACTAGAAATATTACAGAATGTCAGAGTGTATCGCTTTGGGTGATGACACTGGAGGACAGTTTTGTTAAATGGATATGTATAAATCGAAAACTCAAACAATCGGGTGACGGCAAGATGGCAATCGAGTCGACATTTTTTTTATTTATTTTTGTTATTATTTTCTTTTAATTTATTTATTTTTTATTTCTTATGTATTTATTGCATTTATCTATTTATAAATTCAAAATTTGATTAAATGACGCCGCCCCCTCTTTTTTAATAATACATGCAAATTGATCTACCAAATATGAGAAGGTTGATATTCTTATTTATAATATGACCTGTTGCTCGGGAGTGGAATAGGCGGGTTTAATGTTTCAAGGCAAATTAACTAAAGCCTATGATACAACTTTTCATGAAATTGCAGGAATTTTGCCGATATATATATAGACAATTGATGACATACCAAAAAAGAGAAAATCAAAATCGGATTCATAAATACAACAAGAGGCCCAGTGGGCCTTAACGGTCACCTGAGTAAAAGAGCACCAAGACAAGTGATTTTGTTTGAAAGAATTAGAAAAAGGTTTGGTTGAAATCCCCTCAGTAGTTCTTGAGAAGAAGATGAAAATGTTTAAATGTTACCAAAAAATGACCCCCTTTTGGTCCCCATTTTAGGCACCCCTGACCTCCAGCCTTTTAATTTTCACAAATCTGTATAATCAGTACCCAATGATGCTTTTCACCAAGTTAGTTTGAAATTGGCTTAGTACTTCATCAGAAGAAGATGAAAATGTGAATTTTTTAAAATGATGAACTTTGACCTCTGGGTGTGGCCCCATACATGACCCCAGGGACATAAATTTCACAATTTATAATATACCTGTCCTAGTTGTCATGCACACAAAATATTTAAGCCCTGGCATTAACAGTTTATTAGAAGAAGATTTTTAAAGAAGTACCAAAAATTACCCCTTTTTGTCCCCTATTTGGGCCCCTTTGACCCCCAGAACCCCTATTTTCACAAACTTGAATTGGCATCCCCCAATGATGCTTTCTACCAAGTTTGGTTGAAATCCGCCCAGTAGTTCTTGAGAAGAAGATGAAATATTTAAAAGTTACCAAAAATTACCCCCTTTTGGTCCCCATTTTAGGGCCCCCTGACCTCCAGCCTTTTTATTTTCACAAATCCGAATAACCATTACCAAAAGATGCTTTTCACCAAGTTTCTTTGAAATTGGCTTTGTACTTCATCAGAAGAAGATGAAAATGTGAATTTATTAACATGATGAACTTTGACCTCTGGGTGTGGCCCAATACATGACCCCAGGGGCATGAATTTCACAATTTATAATATACCTGTCCTAGTTGTCATGCACACAAAATATTTAAGCTCTGGCATTAACGGTTTATTAGAAGAAGATTTTTAAAGAAGTACCAAAAATTACCCCTTTTTGGCCCCTATTTGGGCCCCTATGACCCCCAGAGCCCCTATTTTCACAAACTTGAATTGGCATCCCCCAATGATGCTTTCTACCAAGTTTGGTTGAAATCCGCCCAGTAGTTCTTGAGAAGAAGATGAAATATTTAAAAGTTACCAAAAATTACCCCCTTTTGGTCCCCATTTAAGGGCCCCCTGACCTCCAGCCTTTTTATTTTCACAAATCTGAATAACCATTACCAAATGATGCTTTTCACCAAGTTTCTTTGAAATTGGCTTTGTACTTCATCAGAAGAAGATGAAAATGTGAATTTTTTAACATGATGAACTTTGACCTCTGGGTGTGGCCCCATACATGACCCCAGGGGCATGAATTTCACAATTTATAATATACCTGTCCTAGTTGTCATGCACACAAAATATTTAAGCTCTGGCATTAATGGTTTATTAGAAGAAGATTTTTAAAGAAGTACCAAAAATTACCCCTTTTTGGCCCCTCTTTGGGGCCCTATGACCCCCAGAGCCCCTATTTTCACAAACTTGAATTTGCATCCCCCAATGATGCTTTCTACCAAGTTTGGTTGAAATCCGCCCAGTAGTTCTTGAGAAGAAGATGAAAATGTTTAAAAGTTTACGGACGACGGACGACGGACGACGGACGACGCACGACGACGGACAAACGATGATTGCAATAGGTCACCATGACCATTCGGTCAGGTGACCTAATAAATGTATCAGACCTGCCTTCTCTTCAGTGACAACTTTTTGGCTGTCCCTCACGTGGACGCTTAATACAAGTTTTATTGTAATGGTTGAATGACAGGCGAATTTCGTTTCACTTAAAATTAAAAACTCGCCCGTTTACAACGAAAGTCTCATTGCCTTTCGATTGATTGAGTAGGTTTTACGCCAATTTTAACAAAAATTCAACAATATCATAACTAAAGCAGATTATCATTGATTCCTGGTACTTCTTACCGAGCCTCCAGCTACTAACCCCTCTTTTGAGCAAAGACGAAAAGGGAATTCACCATGGCTGGGAACTGACCAATCGCTGGTCTCACCAACTGACTCCCCAGGGCCCGCCCAATTACTCCGAAACCATGATTGGGGGTCCTACGTGCTACTAACTATACAATGGCCGCGGCCCCTGATCGCAAGTATTACTTTGATTTACAGAGTATTTTGTTGTCTTTGTTTTGTTTGTTTTAGTTTTATTTTCTTTTTGTTGGTTTGTTTTGTTTTGTTGCCACTTCCGCGGATACGATTCTATTACTTACTTGGCGATGTATCGAAGAAACCAAAGCCAGCATTATCATTCGGTATGTCGATCTTACCATCTTGGTTAGCATCAAGGCCTTGAAAGAAAGTTGCGGCCTGGGGTCTCGATCCGTGTCCTAGTTCTCGCCATGATTCATAAAACTCATTGAAAGGGACCTTTCTATCCTCTGAAAAAAATTATTAACATATAAATACGGTTAGTTGGCGAAAAAAATAAGCTTAAACCATTACCAGATCGAAAAATGTTTGACTGGTTCAAATTGAAAGGATTTGCACACGACAATCTAAAGTTGGTGAAATTTTAGTTTTTTCAATTTTCTTGAATTTTACACAATGTTTTCTCCCAAATTTCTTTTCGTCGGGGCGTCAAAAAGCGTCATTGTTTGGGGATGAGTTAAAGTTCTTAAAACATCTCCCTGATCAATCCTTTGTTCTAACGTCCCTGGTTTTATACTTGAGAAAACATTATGGAAAATAAAGAAATTGCCTTCAGCAAGTAATATATTTTCCCACAATCTTTCTGCCCTATTGGATGATTATTTTTTCCCAAATACTTTCGACTTTTAATCCTCGTCTGCAAAACCTTTTAATTTGGACAGGCCTACACTTTTGCAATACAGTAAAGCACAAAGACATATTGGTCCACGAACAATATGTTCCACTCACCTTGATTTTAACCATTTCTACAAAATTGCGTATCCCCCCCCCCCCTCAACAAAAATGAATTGGAAAATATTGTGCTCATCGAAGAATTGGTTGTAAAAAGTAATTTCTTTAATATCTCATACGTTTTCTAACCTAAATGACAAAGATTTTATAAATTCTGCCATCTTAGAATTATCGACTGCCACTCTTCTCAGTTAGAAAAGTCTTAAAATGTCGTCTGGTAATAGGTTATGTCGGATGTTCTCCGTACCGAAACAATCGCTCTACCATGGCATTATCAACAGTATAGTAACTGGTGAGTTTCATCATTCATTGTCCTGTATACTTGTCCAATGGTTTATTTTCACGGTGATGGTTCACCCTCACTGGCTTATATTGAAGATAAGATGTAAAGATAGTCCTTTGAGGATGATGGAAATCCAGTATGTAAAAAAAATGGTGGCGGTTTGTAATCAAAGCTATTAGAGTTACGGAAACTTAGACACTGAAATGTATACATTTTAAGTAGATAAGCAAACTTAGTATTCCATTTTTGTTTATAGTCTAAACTATAATCGAAGATTTTCTATACGTTTTTATTACAATCAAGGATCAAGACTGGCGAACCTGTCCCATTGACGCTGCTCTCCAATATCTTGTATCGTCAGATTAGGACAGATTAGGCTAACCAGTCAGTAAAACCAGTGATTAAAAATGAAAGAGTAAAGACTACGACATTCGTACCATTTTTATCGAATTTTCTGAATATTGCAGTTAGTTCATTAAACTTCATCACTCCATTTCCGTCAGCGTCGTAAATTACAAACATCGCAGCAGGAGAAAGTCCATGTGCAATATTGATAAGGCTGTAAAGAGAAAGGGACAGAGCTTGGCTCAAAGGCAAGAGATGTTAGATGATTAACGGACTGTGTATGTCAATCAAAGAATAAAACGACCAATCTAATCGTTCGTTTAGACTGAGAGTGAACTTTGAACTTCGATATTTGCCGCCATTTATGTGAATCATTTTAGTTGGTTTGGCGACTTAATTATCGATTATTTTAAGCATAGGTTGCCAAACATTTAGTTAGACGGATAGTACTGACCATTAAATTTGTAAAATAACCCATTTAATATCAAAATGGAACTGCCTGTCGGAGCTTAGTGGATGGGAATTTCAAGGGCAGATAACTTTAAACCGATTTGTAACTTATTTTTAGAAAAACACGCACAAAGAAAAAAAGATGATCATCCGACACACTGTTGCCGCCGTCATAGCGTAGGCGGTAGCGCGTCAGACTCCTTATCCTAATCTCGGTTCGATCCCCGGCGGCGGCAAATACTCTTTCCGACATTTGTCTCTCACCAATGGTTGGATAATCGTAAACCTAAGTGGTATAGCTGCTGGAGGCTAGGAAAGGATGTAGTGGTTGTACTGGCGTGAGAAATACCAGGAATAATTGTTCGGTGCTCCAGCCGCCGCGATATGACTGAAATACTGTTAACAGCGGCGTTTAACCCCATTCAATCAATCAAACAATCCGACACACTTTCAGTAAATAATTTGCTGTATCACCCTTTTATACATCCTCACAACTGAAGGGATATCGAGATCATCTTTTTCTCTACTATTAGATAAGCAGAACTTGCGCATGCGTTGATACGACAAATATATTCAATAATTTCATTCTAATTGTCCGAAACTTCCGCGATTTGATTGGCTGACCTGGCGCTACTCCATTCGTTCGTTAATAATAAATTGCGAGCCTTCAACCGTTTTACTTGGGCGCCAAGTAAAGATCCTGACCTGAGTCTTCAGTATGCGCCCTATAGACAACTACCGACTCATAGTTTCTTCAGAAAACCAGAAAATATTTTACATGCAGTGTGTTGCTGTTAAAGCTGCTCAATGTGTGCGCTTCATGGCCGTGTGAACGGTTGGAAATCTCAAGCACATACTTATATATTTATAAAACAACACTTACACTATAATGCAAGGGGCTAGTTTCATATCGTTAAATGTTAGTCTCAACGCTCATTCGCTCATGTTCTAGCTTATTTCATTCATTGAAAATTAAAGTGAAACACGGAAACAGTCACATCTTAGGCGTTTAACTGTTTGTTTGTAATGACTTGTTAATTCTCCATTGACATTTTCATGTAGTAATATAACGTTTTCTGTATTTGTGTATTATTGTTTAATATAGGCCAATTTTTTTTTTGTTGATTTGTTGCTTAAATGAAATTAAATGAATATAATCTCTGGCCTCTTGATACACCTGAGATCCTCGTGCGTTTAACCAATAATATATATTTACACCCATTTTCTTTTCGAGAATCTAAAATCACCTCTCGTGTCATATGAACAAAAACATTAATTTGTATATCAAAACATTATTTTGTCGAAAGTAAATGGTTTGTAAAACCTTTTTTTTATAAAATTAATTTCCTGTTGCTAATTTCAAAGATTTTGAATAAAAGGCTTGGTATCGGACTATGTCGTCGTTTGAGGTGCAAAATGTCGTTCTATTATCAAAGCGCTGAAAACGCTGAAAGCTGGAGATATGTATACGTGAGATATATAACCCACAATAATTTTCTTCCACCTTTTGAGGTATTGTAACGATATATTTACATTTATATATTTTTTTCACCCGATCAAAATGCTTTGAAGGAATCTGATAAAGACCCTCCAAAGATCATTCCTGTGAATTTTGGTTGAATTATGTCCAGTACTCTCTGAGAAGATTTTTAAAGTAAAAGTTGACAAACGGACGGACGACGGACACCGCATCATGACAAAAGCCCGTTGGCTTCCAGCCATTGGAGCTGGAGAGAGAGAGCTAGAGTGAGAGAGGAGGGAATGGAGCGTGTAGCCAGAGAGGGCGGGCGGTCGTTTGACCAGGTTAACGTGAATGTGTACACCTCTCAAAATGTAGACTTTGCATCTTTCGGGTAGAATTCGGGGTCAAAAATAAATAGACATGAAGTCCGAGCACGGCCAAAGTGTTTTAAGACAGTGCGAATATGAACCTATGAATGTCCAACAAAACATTCCAATCGTGCGCTTCGCTTATCAGCTTTATACAGAAACTTCGTCTAACCGGACCGTTTTAACATTGTTACTCTAGAATAAGTATATGTTATTTTGGTATAAAACAAACACCTTATTTTTTCTTAACAATATGGTATGATTATGTATACTAATAATTTCCAAAATATTTTATATCTCCTTTCTTTCTGTCCATTCACTCATCAAGTTTTGATAATTTTGCCGAATACAGGACGTACTGTTCACCAAGCAAGCAGCTTTCAATGAGTCATATCTCGCCTTCGTCATTCTCGCCTCAATCGGGCGTACTAATTTACACTTGCAGTCATGTAATACGCCGACCCGATCAACTTTCCATTTGGCAGAATATTATATCTATTGCGTTAGATGTTTTTACATTAAATTCTGCGTGGGTTGAAATCTTTAGCTTCAGATTGCTACGCAATCTCAGGCTAAAAACCTTACCAAAACCAATTAACATTCGTAATGACTTCTCTCTCTGTCTTTATCTGTATCCAGTTCTTTTCTTTCTCTCTTAATCTCTGTCTCTGCAGTCTCTGTATTTCTTTCTCTACCTCTCTCTACCTTTACTTTTCTTAACCTCTGTATCTCGATCTTTATTTCCCTCATTATGTTCTTACTCTAAATTTCTTTGTCTCTTTCTCTTTCTTTCTTTCTTTCTCTGCCAAGGTATGTTCCTTTCTCTCTGTATCTATTTATATATTTCTCTGTTCCTGTGTTTTTCTCTATCTCTGACCCATTCTCTTTCTTCATATCTTTACTATCTTTTTCTCTCTTTCTCTCCCCTGTCTCTTCCCATTCTCTCTGTCTGTCTCTCTCCTTATCTCTACCCCCCTCTCTCTCGTTTTCTGGGCATGTATTTCTTTGCGTTCCAACGTCTCCCTAGTTTTTTCTTTCAGTTTCTTTCTGCTAACATGTGGCTATGTCTTTCTCTATCTACCCCCTCTCTGTCTTTTATCCTTACTTACCAGGCTAAAGCTGCAACAGCAATTAGAAGTTTGACCATACTTTGACTCTGCAAATATATAAATGAAACTGTCATTTGCGACGTTAAAATGCATTTTTATGTATACTGGTCTTTTGAAAAAATGTACAATCTGGTATTCTTTGAAAACTTCTTGGCCCCAATACTGGTCAATTCGTGATGATACACGAATTATAATGAATGGATATTAGTTAGATGACCATTGAAAACTCTATCGCCCGCTCCTACAGCATCAACCGAAGAACTTGAAGTGCTGGGAATTGACCAATCGCTGGCCCCGTCCACTTTCTTTGTTATTTTGCAAAATATATAGCTAGTAGCATATAACATAAAAGAATAATAGGTTCGCGACCGTAATTTCTTGACTACAGCTAGAGTAGTTACGATGTTTATGTCGCCAAACCAACAAAAAATGTCCACAACTGGTGAAATGTATCAGGGGTATCTGGTGCGACCTCTTCGGATGAAAAATTAACAATATGCCTTAGTTGTTGAGTTAGACATAGAAAAGTATACAATCATTTAATAATTTCGAGGTTTTGAGTCATTATGTTGGCATTTCGAAGGTCTAGCGGCTTTACTTCGTAAAATAAGCAGTCTAGCCCCCTTGCAGCATTTAAAAAGTTTTAAAGCTCGTATAATATGTAGATACGACATTTAAGCTGCCAAACCTATTAAAATGATTCCCATAAACGACGGTCAATGTTAAAATTCAAAGTTCACAACCGGTTTAACTGATTGAATTGAATGGTTCTAGGCTTCTTTTGTTGATAGTCGCGATCCGTCAGTTCCTGTAACTTATAAACAAAACAACTAGCAGATTAACACCCTTTAGTTAACGTTATAATGCTATTGAAAATTACTATAGAAGACTTTGATGTCTTCTTGCGTTCGAAACATCTCATTTTCTTATTACTAGCGGTATTTATTCTCCCTAATTGTATCATCATCACATACATGCATACAAGAGATTAACATTTATATTACGACGTCTGGTGTACCTAGACATGGCTTCCTGTCACTTCTCACTCCGAACCGAGTCACTAACTGTTCATCCACAATATCGCTCTCCGTAGCCAATCGACGAGAGAAAAATGATACGTGTCGTGATGATTGTTCGTCAAATGTCGGAAATTTGGAAGAAACGGAATTCAAATTCAAAACTTCAGCGTTGATAGTACTATGCAATACTAAATGAGTTGACCAGGCTTGCACAAATAAACATATCCTCGTTTAGCGAGCGAAATGTCGTAACTACAGCCTTTTTGAAGCTGTAGTTAGGACATTTTGCAAGCTCAACATCGATATTGTATTTCGTAATTACAAAATGTTATTTCGTTTTAACGAAATAATATGGAAAATTAATTAATGAAATACTATTTCGTAGAACTAAATGCTAATCCTTAATGACAAAATGTTATTTCGTAATTACGAAATAATATTTCATGCTAAAATTGCCCTGACTAGACGCAACCATTAATAGACAACTCAAACGGTAATGGTTAGCCTGCATTTTATACACCAGCGTCAGTATTTGGTCACTATTACATTATGCTTTTTTTAAAAATCGGCTTTCAATTGATGGTTACTATATCAATACATCAAATATGATTGTAAATCTTAGAGAAAAGAACCCCTTTCTGTCCCTTTTATTTAAAAAATATCCGATTATAAGATTCCTTTTATTTATACATAATGAACATCTTTTGAATCTTTATTCCGGAATTTAGTCCTTTGTTGAAACTGTATATATAATTCGTGTTTTATCGCGAAGAGTTTCTCAATTCTTAGATTGTACGTGTATCTTAAAATCAAATTAGTTTTAACTTAATGGCATTAATGGACTTCATTAATTGTTCTCATGAAATTTCATAGGTGTTTAAATAATCCTTAGACTTTGGAATAATTGCCTGTTTGGCACAACTCCGTGGACAAAAGTCGTGAATACAGTTGGGAAAATGAATTATTCTTAAGTAAAATTAGAAAATAAGCGTACCCAACAATGAAAACGCTTACAAAGAATTAGTCTGAAGAATATAATATCGTTGGTCGAGAAAAATGTCATAACTACAGCTTTTTTGAAGCTGTAGTAACTTTATTCGGACGCCCATCGAGGTTAATATTCCAGATGCTTGGATTATCAATATCAATTTGGAATTCATTTCAACGAGGATTATACATATCTGGTTAGGTCTGTAACATAAATCTTAATCTTATAAAAAATATTTTAGTTTTATTCTACAATTCTTCACAAAAAGAGATAAACGCAAACAGTTTGTAGCTATAACAAATACCAAACAAAGAATAAAAGACTAAATCTCTTACTAACCTTGATTTTGAACAGGTCCTCGGATCGAAGATGGCATCCAAAGAACAAGAGGTTGTTTATATACAGTTTGGATGTCATAGAGTCCAGGTGTTCAACTAAAATTAACATCGGTTTTTATCGTCATAATTATAAAGTATAAAAGTGTTCTTAGCATATTTTACGATCAACCGCAATGAGAAAAAGAATATGTTCTTCTGCGAAAAGGCGCCTTTTACCAATGACGATATAGAAATCGAAGAGAAAACACACGGAAAATGCTTGCGATTAGATGTCAAATATCGCGTTTCTTAAGAGGTTTTGTATTGAGTAATGGAGGAAATATGTAGTTGTTTTTAATTCTCAAAATTTTTAATTTGTTTCTTGATAAAGGTAAAGTGGCCGAAAATTTGAGACAGAGTGTTCTTGTTAAAATGATATATGATATAAAAAACTTTATTCAAAATGATATTTTCGGTTCCTATTAGTTTACACCAGTATTGTATAATTTTGAAATAACGCATCATATAAAGTGGGTACCGTGCTAATTCTTCATATACACCAATTGTGCAAGTGCTTGATCGAACTTTAAATATTCTCTTACAAAATTTGACATGAATTCTTTCTAATGATTTTGTTTTATTAAAGCCACATATTTCGGAAGAGTACCTAGGAATGGAGCCCACAAATGAATAAAAAAGTTGGCATGACACTTTGGTTTTCAGTGGGAATTTTTGACAGTTTTTTAACAGAGCATTAATAGAGTTCAGTACCTTGCCATATAAATATTCAATATTTTTCGCAAAGGATCCATTAAATAAGATTACTGTATCAAGGTAGTTAAACTGGTCTACTATATCCAAAATATTGCCATTACAGCAGAACGGTTCGTTTTCACGATTACGACAAGACTTTCTTACAACTATAGCCTTTGTCTTGGTTGAATTTACTTCTAATAGCCTTTGTCTTGGTTGAATTTACTTTTAATAACCAGGTATTACAAAATTTCAAAAGAGAATCTAAATTTTGTTGTAGATCTGAAGGAGAATCAGGCAGAATAGCCATATCGTCTTCAAATAAAATAAGAAAAAAAGTTCATCTAGGATAACCCCTGATTGACTATTGGACAGTAACGACAACTCTAAGTCATCGGGAAGTAAAGATACCAAGAACGGAACGGCGACAGTACCTCCCCTTGCCTAAGCCCGAGGGCGATTTCGAGTACATCTGATAGTTGACCACAATATTTGACTCTAGATTTAGCGTTGTCGTACATAGATTTTATAATGCGTAGAGTTTTGCCCCCAAATCCCTGTTTAAATAGTTTATAAAATAAAGCGTTGCTATTAATACTATCGAAACATTTTTCCAAGTCGATAAAAGTAACATAAAATCTTTTTTATTGTTAATGAAATGTTCAATTACAGATTGGAGTACAAAGGCAGCATCCGATGTCGAGCATCCTTTTTTTAAAACCAAACTGGGCATCTGAAATACTATCAAATTTATTTCAATAAGCCATAATCCTATCATTTAGAATTGGGTAAACACCATTCGATAAAATAGAATTAAAGATATCACAAATATGATTGCCTAAAATATCGATACTTTCTTTGAATTATTCATTCAGAATGTTATCACATCCATGCGATTTACCAGTTTTCAACTTTTTCACAAATGAATGAATAATTCAAAGAAAGTATCGATATTTTGGGCAATCATATTTGTTATCTTTAATTCTATTTTATCTACTAGTGTTTACCCAGAGACATGAACCCAGGGTATTATTATTCCAATTTTAAGAAAGGGGACAAAAGGATGTTGAATATTATATAGGCATAACTCTACTCAGTTGTTGTGCGAAATTATTTTCTTCAATTCTAAATGATAGGATTATGGCTTATTGAAATAAATTTGATAGTATTTCAGAGGACCTGTTCAAAATCAAGGTTAGTAAGAGATTTAGTCTTTTATTCTTTGTTTGTTATTTGTTATAGCCTCAAACTGTTTGCGTTTATCTCTTTTTGTGAAGAATTGAAGAATAAAAATAACTTAATAAGATTAAGATTTATTTTACAGACCTAACTAGATATGTTTCATCCTCGTTGAAATGAATTCCAAATAGATATTAATAATCCAAACATCTGGAAAATTAACGTCGATGGGCGTCCGAATGAAGTTACTTCAGCTTCAAAAAACATGAGATTTTTTGCTGGTTTGGCGACATAAACATCGTAACTACTCAAGCTGTAGTCCAAACGTTAAGGTCGTCAATTCCCAGCGCTTCAAGTTCTTAGGGTGAGGCTTTAGGAGCGGGCGATAGAGTTTCCAATGGCCATCCAACTAATATCCATTCATTACTATTCATGTATCATCACGGATTGACCAGTATTGGGTCCAATAAATTTTAAAAGAATACCAGATTGTACATTTTTTCAAAAGACCAGTATACATAATAATGCATGTAAACGTCGCAAATGACAGTTTTATTTATATATTTGTCAAAGTATGGACAAACTTTCAATTGCTGTTGCAGCTTTAGCCTGGTAAGAAATGATAAAAGACAGAGAGGGGGTAGATAGAGAAAGACATAGCCACATGTTAACAGAAAGAAACTGGTAGAGAAAATTAGGGAGACGTTGGAACGCAAAGAAATACATGCCCAGAAAACGAGAGAGAGGGGGGTAGAGATAAGGAGAGAGACACACAGAGAGAATGGGAAGAGACATGGGAGAGAAAGAGAGAAAAAGAGAGTAAAGATGTGCAGAAATGAAGAAAGAGAATTGGTCAGAGATAGAGAGAAACACAGGAACAGAGAAATATATAGATAGATACAGAGAGAAAGGAACATACCTTGGCAGAGAAAGAAAGAAAGAGAAAGGGACAAAGAAATTTAGAGTAAGAAAATAATGAGGGAAATAAAGAGCGAGATACAGAGGTTTAGAAAAGTAAAGGTAGAGAGAGGTAGAGATAGAAATACAGAGACTGCAGAGACAGAGATTAAGAGAGAAAGAAAAGAACTG